>CM074434.1:39836500-40184000 GCA_037101425.1 Elopichthys bambusa | reverse complement strand
ATCTATAGAACACAAAGAGTAAGAGCGCTGTATATTGAGAGAATAGTTTACACAATGCCATTACCCTTATAGCATGTGAGAGACACTCTGATTGTTTTTGTATGTAGCAGTAGATTAAATATTATATTACACATTTAATTAAGTGCAGACATTAGATATAATCTAGATTTTTAGACTAGAGGAAAAATAAGATGTACTTGCTGTGACAATCGGGTGATGATCTGGTGTCTGCCAGACAATAATAATAGTGATTCTTGCCACTAAAAAGACCTTTAAATGGAATTTATGGAATAATTAAGATTTTTTTTAATGTTTTAATGTGTCTCTTATGTTCACAAAGGCTGCATTTATTTGAAAATAGCAAAATATTATTACAATTTAAAAAACTGTTTTCTATTTGAATATATTGTAAAATGTAATTTATTCCTGTGATCAAAGCTGAATTTTCAGCATCATTACTCCAGTCTTCAGTGTCACATGATCCTTCAGAAATCATTCTAATATGCTGATAAGAGACGTTTTTCAGAAACATTATTCAACTTTATACCTGTATAGTGTAAATGCAATGCAAGTCACTTTAGATAAAAGCATCTGCTAAATGCATACATTTAAATTAAATATTTTTTTAAACAGTATTTTTATTGTAAAATGTTAAGCTGTCATGATTAGATGAGAATAAATAATTAAAAAATGTCTTTTTGAAGGTCTCTGGTGGTCCTCAAATCCTAGCAAAACTCAGAATGACTTTTCCAGCTTTCAGCAGCTTCGTTTTAGTGCCTTACAATCACAAAATCCTTCCATGTTGGCATCAGAAACCATGAAAAAGTCACTTTCTTTTTTATTGAGGTCAAGCCCATTAGGATATTTTTTAGCGATGCACCGATATAAAAAATTTGGCCGATACCGATAACGTCTCAGGTTACGAATGTAACCAGGGTTCCCTGAGAACAGGGAACGTCTCAGGTTACGAATGTAACCAGGGTTCCCTGAGAACAGGGAACGAGACTCTGCGTTCCCCATAAGCGTTGCAAATGCAGAGTAGAAGTTCCCTTTCGAAAGGGAACCGATAATTTGTTATATTTAAAAGCAGATAACCGATATATTGGCCGATAAATCTAAATCCAAATTTTCATATAATTTTTGAGAGCCTGATTACAAAAACAAAAGTCTCATCATTAAAATATTATGTAGCCTATATGACAGACTTGCACTGTACAAGTTGCACTTTACTGTATTTTCCTTTTTGAAGTGATTCCAATCATATTTCAAGCAATTCATAACCATAATGGTGGACAGTCTGCATCTGAAGTGTCTCAGCTAAAGGAAATAATCCATTATTTATCGCTTTAATATATCAGCCAAATTTTCTTATCAGGCCGATAACGATAACATTAAAAATGAACATATATCGGCTGATACCGATATGGTGGCCGATATATCGTGCATCCCAAATATATATATATTTTCACGCCCTAATGGCATTTTTTACATTTCTTTTGAAAGTTGTTGTGAGGGCAGAGTTTCTCTCAGGGGGGTTGAGAGCGAGAGTGAGCGTTGGGAGGTTGAGGTTAGGCCATAGGTTTAAGGCCACACTTTGATCAGTTTGATGAAAAACTAAGGCAAGCATCAGTATTACTATTGCTCATGCACTAAACCAACTCAATGTGTAACTTGTCCTTTTCTAAGTTATTTGAATGGTAGTATCTTGAAACCACCCAGAGCATCCTAACAACCAACGACCAATTGCAGACCATCTTAGCAAATGTATATGCCTGGCAACCATACAGAACACCACAGCTATCACTTAGCAATCACATAGAACACCCTAGCAACTACCTAGCAACACCATAACAAACACCCAGAACACCATAGCATCTCTGCATTGAGTTTTGCACAAATGACTCACCATTGTGCTTGAAACAACAATAATAGAAGAAACAACTGGCACATAAATGTGTTTTTCAGCTCAGGCCGTTTGAACAGCTGGTTGTCATTAGCTCTGAAACATTTACCTCCATATTGTGTCATGTAGCATGACTGTGCTAAAATAGAAAACCATTTCTTAGTCACTTTCATGTGTCTTAATTGCATGTGAGGGCCTTTCCAACGATTGTAGAGCTGTAGCAAACGATTTGGACATAATGTTTGTGGTTATGTTTTCCAAAGCAATCATAAGACTAGTCTGGAATGGTCATTTTTTCTCTCCAGGCCAGTCTGAATGAATGGTCAAACGCTCAGTGTTTCTTACATTAATCAGAAGCAGCCTGGAATCTTTGGATGTCTTCTGTCCTTCTTGCCTCAGACCTCACAAACAATAATGCTGGATGTGGCTTATTATGATTGGGTCTCAAGGTTTTCAAGATAATAAAAATACACATAGCTAGATGATAAGTGAATGGAAAGTGTGTTCCACTGAAGAAAGAAAGTCATACACGTTTGGAACGACATAAGGGTGAGTAAATGATGAAATGACAATTTCATTTTTGGTTTAACTGCTTTCCTTTCATGAGTTTTCTTTTATGGAAAGACACCCTAGGTGTACAGGGTAAAAACTATATTATAGAAATGATAGATATAACCAAATTTGATTACATTAAAGGGTTAATTCACCCAAAAATGAAGATTCTGTCATTTAT
Organism: Elopichthys bambusa; assembly: GCA_037101425.1. Classification (NCBI taxonomy): domain Eukaryota; kingdom Metazoa; phylum Chordata; class Actinopteri; order Cypriniformes; family Xenocyprididae; genus Elopichthys; species Elopichthys bambusa. The sequence goes on along the minus strand of CM074434.1, from coordinate 40,181,364 downwards.
TTACTCACCCTCTTGTCGTTCCAAACCAGTAAGACTTTTGTTTATCTTCGGAACACAAATGAAAATATTTTTGATGAAATCTGAGAGCTTTCTGTCCCTCGCTTGACAGCTACGCATCTACCACTTTGACGCTTCAAAAAGTTCATAAAGAGATCGTAAAACTAATCCATATGAATTGAGCGGTTTAGTCAAAATTTTCTGAAGAGACACGATCGCTTTAACAGATTTAATTTAGGCTTTTATTCACATATAAATATTGATCAGCGAACATAAATTGGTTCTTTAATTCTTTAGGAAACTCAAACGCGCTGTGTAACACGAGAATGAACCTCACTGGTTCTTGTGGAAGCTCAAACGTGCTGCGTGACACAAGAATGAACCTCATTGGTTCTTGTGGAAGCTCAAATGTGTTGCGTAACACGAGAATGAACCTCATTGGTTCCTGAGGAAGCTCAAACGTGCTGTGTAACACGAGAATGAACCTCATTGGTTCTTGTGGAAGCTCAAATGTGTTGCGTAACACGAGAATGAACCTCATTGGTTCTTGTGGAAGCTCAAACGTGTTGCGTAACACGAGAATGAACCTCACTGGTTCCTGAGGAAGCTCAAACGTGCTGTGTAACACAATAATGAACCTCACTGGTTCTTGAGGAAGCTCAAATGTGCTGCGTAACACAATAATGAACCTCATTGGTTCTTGTGGAAGCTCAAACGTGCTGCGTAACACGAGAATGAACCTCATTGGTTCCTGAGGAAGCTCAAACGTGCTGCGTAACACGAGAATGAACCTCATTGGTTCTTGTTGAAGCTCAAACGTGCTGAGTAACACAATAATGAACCTCACTGGTTCTTGTTGAAACTCAAACGTGATGTGTAATACACGAGAATAAACCTCATTGGTTCCTGAGGAAGCTCAAACGTGCTGTGTAACACGAGAATGAACCTCATTGGTTCTTGTGGAAGCTCAAATGTGTTGCGTAACACGAGAATGAACCTCATTGGTTCTTGTGGAAGCTCAAACGTGTTGCGTAACACGAGAATGAACCTCACTGGTTCCTGAGGAAGCTCAAATGTGCTGCGTAACACAATAATGAATCTCATTGGTTCTTGTGGAAGCTCAAACGTGCTGTGTAACACAATAATGAATCTCACTGGTTCTTGAGGAAGCTCAAACGTGCTGCGTAACACGAGAATGAACCTCATTGGTTCCTGAGGAAGCTCAAACGTGCTGCATAACACGAGAATGAACCTCATTGGTTCTTGTCGAAGCTCAAACGTGCTGCGTAACACAAGAATGAACCTCATTGGTTCTTGTTGAAGCTCAAATGTGATGCGTAACACAATAATGAACCTCATTGGTTCTTGTTGAAGCTCAAACGTGATGTGTAACACAATAATGAACCTCATTGGTTCTTGTTGAAGCTCAAACGTGATGTGTAATACACGAGAATGAACCTCATTGGTTCTTGTTGAAGCTCAAACGTGATGCGTAATACACGAGAATGAACCTCATTGGTTCTTGTTGAAGCTCAAACATACTACGTAACACACAAAAATTAACCTGATTAGTTCTTGAGGAAGGTCAAACGTGCTGCGTAACATACGAGAATGAACCTGATTGGTTCCTGAGGAAGGTCAAACGTGCTGCGTAACATACGAGAATGAACCTGATTGGTTCCTGAGGAAGCACAAACGTGATGCGTAACACATGAGAATGAACCTCATTGGTTCTTGCTGAAGCTCAAACGTGCTGCGTAACACACAAGAATAAACCTCATTGGTTTTTGTGGAAACTCAAACATGCTGCGTAATACACAAAAATTAACCTGATTGGTTCTTGAGGAAACTCAAAGAGAAATCTGAACATTGGATAAAGCTAGGTTCTAAATTCCCCGTCCTTTTCATGTGCTCAATGAAAGCTAAGACCGGGAACAGCAGCAGCTTCTCTATTGAGAACAGAGCATGCATCAATGACAACAGAATGGCACTGATTAAGTTTAACACAAGTTTAAGGAAGAGCTGGGGGAGGAGGTGGAAGCAGCCAAGCAAGCAGAGAGACAGAAGCTGCGTTTAAGTAATGCGCCTTATTTGAGAGTTGCCAATTGAGTCCATAGAAATCAGATCAGCTGATATGGGTGGGGTTGGAATTTGTGAATCAGCTGATAGCGGAGCTTGACTACGAGGCCTGCCTGAACTAACGCAGAATGCTTGATTTCTTCATTTACATAGGTCAGGTTAAATATATAGTTTGGCCAGGTTTATGCAGTTTTGTGCACTGTATATGCTGTAAATGCTCACGTTAACATCTCTACTGTGATTCGAAGGTGAAAAGTTTCAGCTAATGAGTCAATATAAGAGTGTTAGTGGGTGCTGCACTTGTAGGACTGTGGCTTTTATGCAGTAGACTCAGACTTTATGTGTGAGAAAACCCAGATCTGTCTTAGATCCATCCTTTCCTCCTCTTAAACACTTGTGTAAAAGCGGTTTAATGTGTCCGTTGGCAGAAGCCTGGTGTGACCAGCGTGCCGCCCGTCTGGATGCCCGTCTGCAATGGAGGATATTCTCACATGTGGTCAGCTTGAGTAATGGAAGTGGCTCTTTTTCACTCGCAACATGACTGTTTCCTCCAGTAAAAGGAAATGTCACAGTAACCTTTGATTTGGTGACGTTCCCACAATAACTCACTTTGCATGCAATATCTTTTGAATTTCCTCAAGACATTAACACTGGGCGTTTTTACAATGTGTTGTTTTGTTGGGATATCACATCTCACTGCTGCATCTCTGGTTTTTCTCAGTTGAAAGCAAATTAAATTATGGTTTGCACCTTAACTGTCTATTCTTATATAGACCACAGAAAATCAACCTCAGATCAGGGTTATTATCGTTAACTAAAACTTAACTTAAACTAAAACCATAAAATCATGAAGCGTTTTTTCGGAAACATTTTAGTTGGACGTTCATCTAATGCTTTTTAAAAGTTACTACTTGTTTCAAAATGTTCAACATTCAGAAATTAATGTTAACGTTTTTGCTAAGCTTTGCTGAAACAAGAAAAAAAATGTTTGAATGTTATATGCTATATTTTAAAGCGATATGGAGGAGATCAGGAGGAGAAACGGTTAGAGATTAGGAGGAAACTGCAGCTTTACAGAGCTCAACGGCTTGAGCTGTAATAGAAACGAAATGCTGTTTGATATGTCCCGCCCCGTCTTTCTGTTTTAATGGAAATTACGTCAACACATTAAATAATGCTGTGCGTTTCAAGGCACTTCAGTGGGCCTTTAAGGCCCCGATATACTTTTTCATTCTTCATCTAGGGGTAAAAACTAAGTTCAAAATACATGAACAGCGATATACTGTTATCGAACATCTGACGCCGCCCACACTACTGAGAGTGGCGTTTAGATGAATATGTAAATGTGCTGCCCACTTTCCTCTCGGTAACAAAATAAACACAACAAAAAGCATTTTTTTAAATAGGAAGCTTAAGAAATAACAACATGGGTATGTTAGCATGAGCTCTGCAAATTAGCGCTCTAGTAAAGTTACATCACGTTTATTTATATTGCATTTTATTCAATAGATTTACAGTATTGAACATGAAAAACAGTGTCAGGGCCTCATTTCATCAGAAGCACAACTTCATTTTCTACTATAAAGCGGTGATCTGGCATGTTTATGTTTTCACCCACAGAGATCTTACCTCAACAAACTCAACAGCTGAAATGAGTCCACGTGCAAGAAGGCGGAGCCTCTGCACACACCTCCTATTACATTATCGTCACGGACCATCGTCAGAGAACATAAAAAATAAATGTTGGTTTAACTTAAAAAAGTAAGTTACCTGGTTGCCTTAAGTTTAAGTTCATTTAAATAAAAAATTTGAGTTAATACAATGAAGGAGACTGGTTTAATAAATAGAAACTCAAAATATTATGTAATCTGAACCACATTAATTATCTAAGTTGATTTGACAAAAGAAAAAAAAAAGTTGTGATAATAAATCATGAGAAAACAGTGACGAAATAATGTTAATACATTTTTTTTTTTAGCTGGGAATGATGACAACATTTCTATTTTTTTCTACTAAACAATCCAACTAATTTCCAACTGATTCCATGTTATTAGAAGCCTGATTTAACTAAATGAATTGGCATACTTTTTATATTTTAGTTTTTCTTTACTGCTACTCTAAACACACTGTTTCCATCTCAGGTCACTGATAAACATTTCTCAGACCATCTCTCTGACTAATTAAGGCTTCTAATTAAAACTATGTTCACACTGCCCGTTTAAATCCGATTATTTGTGTATCCGACTGGAATCTGATCTAAATCATTGACTGTCCACATTAGGAGTAGGTCGGATTAGCTCAGTACAGCACCTACTAGAGTCACATAATTTGGCAAAAAACCGGCACTTTGCCACAACACAACCTTGTTTCTGCAGAGACTTTCAGCATGTTTCCTATAACAACGTCTGACATGTTTACGTTTTTTATGTGCCGTGAGAAAGTAACACAAACCACACAAAATCCGATTAGAGTGGTCCGACTTAAACAGATTTCAAGAAATTAATTATTTGAATAGGATTTCAAACCACATATAAACGTAGCTCAAAATTGATTCGTAATTTTTTTTTTTTTTTTTTTTTGCGCCGTTCACATTTGGATTCCAATCGGACAGTCTGAACAAAGCTTAACTTTCTACATTTGGTCCTGAATATTCCCTAATGTGTTGAGGACAGGTGTAAGACGTTTTGAGCATTCATGAACGCCTCTGCAGCCTTAGGAATGATGTCATTCCTGCTTTAACCTCATGAATGTGTAATGTCTGGCTCTGGGTTGAGTTTCAGAGCCAGCCTCACGTCCACACTAAGCCTGTCTGCATTTTAAAACAATAAACTAATTAACAAGTAGAACAAAAGGGCAAGTGCTGCTTTAGTCAAACAGAAATTTTGGAAACATTTTGATGACAAGAATTTTGTAGCTATATTCTGGTTTCAATTAACTTTTCCCTATCGCTCTCATCTTCGCTTTTCTTTCTTTCCTACAGGTGTGTTTTTTATATTACAAAATCCATAAAGTACCACAAGGAAAATTATGAAAATGATACCGTCAGGAGAAGCATCTTTGAAGTCATGAAAACAGTAATCAAAACTCATGTTTTTCAATCAACACAATTGCACATACCTGTCTGAGTGCCATAAATATTCCTTTTCCAATGTTTGCATGCCTGTAACTCTTATTCAAGATATCTTAAAATTCCTTACATTTATATAGCGCTTTTCTGGGCACTCAAAGCGCTTTACATACTCACCCTCAAGCCATCCTAGGTGTATATGACTTTCTTCTTTCTGATTAACACAGAGTTAAATTAATAAATATCCTGACGCGTCCGAGCTTTATAATGAACGGGGGCAATGAGTATGAAGCTTGTGCATTCATCCACATCCATCCATCATAAACATATTCCACACGGCTCCGGGGGGTTAATAAAGGCCTTCTGAAGTGAAGTGATGTGTTTGTGTAAAAAAAAAAAAAAAAAAAAAAAAATCCATATTTAACAAGTTATGAAGTAAAATATATAACTTCTGCCAGACCGCCTTCCATATTCAACTTACGAAAAAAGTGTAACTAACGTTGCGTCACATTTGAACTGTGAGAGGCATTACACTTCGTAATTTGAATACGGAAGGTGGTCTGGCAGAAGTTATATATTCTACTTAATATGATTTTTTTTTTTTACACAAACCCCCCCAGAGCCGTGTGGAGTACATTTATGATGGATAGATGGATGTGGATGGAGGCACTTTCTTCAGCTCATACTCATTGATCCTGTTCACTGCCATTATAAAGCTCGGATGCGTCAGGATATTTATTAATATAACTCTGATTGTGTTCATCAGAAAGAAGAAAGTCATAAACACCTAGGATGGCTTGAGGGTGAATAAAGCTTGGGGTAATTTTTATTTGAAAGTGAACTAATCCTTGAAGTTAAATCTCTAAAATATAAAATGTTACTACCGTATTTTTTTACGATAAATTTCTGGCAACTGCCATTTTTTTTTTTTTTTTTTTTTAACCATAAATTTTATTAACTTTTCAGTAAATTCCTGCTTCCTCTCATTGCAATTCAGAGTCCAATTCAGCTTCCTGTCTGTTTTGGCCAATGTAATTCAAATTCACACACTCATCCATTGAAAGTGAGCAGAGTTTTGACCTCATTCTTTGAGTTGCACACATTTCTACAGCTCCTCTGATAGACATGATCCTGGTTTGTAAAATTAGCTTGGATCACGGCATTGTCTGCATATGTCCGTTTGAGCTAACCAGTCTTACTTAGGAACGCCGAGGTCAGGGTGAGAAGCACATCTATCCCAGAGTGCTTGGGAACCCTTGTGCATCTAATTCAGATGCATGGGTCTGATTTCAGCGAGGGATTACGTCTGTCTGCCTGGATGAACCGCACCTTGCTCTCTCATAACATTTAAACACTTTCCCGGCTGGACCCACAGCATCCGACAATCCCATTGTTTGTTTCTGCTCTGACAGCAGCACAATTATATTTAGCGTCATATCCGAAAGACTTGTGGGATAGACGGTTGATCTTGTTTGCCAGTATTGGAAGTAGTCCCCGTAGGTTTTGCGTGTTTGTGTAAATCCAATTAAAGGCCGTTGTATGTCCTAACCACAAGCTTCCCTCACAGCTGCTTATTATGTGTCGTGGAAAAAATTAAGTCTGAATTTAGCAGCCTGAACTTTTCTTTAAGAGGTCATAGAGTTAGAGAGTGAGTTGTCCCTTGTGAAATGAAGAAGTGAGTTTTATTGTTTTCAAATCTTGAATATTAATTAAATAAATGAACACTTAAGTATAAAGAGAGTACACTTTCATGACTTTGTTTCTTAGGTACTTACTTAGTGCACTTTGTAATAACATCAATTGAATAGTTTTACTTTACAGTACATTTTAAATCATGTTGTTTTGTCGTGCTTAAAAAAGAAGTACACTTATCTCGGGGTGTTGACTAACATACAGGTGCTGGTCATATAATTAGAATATCATCAAGTTGATTTATTTCACTAATTCCATTCAAAAAGTGAAACTTGTATATTATATTCATTCATTACACACAGACTGATATATTTCAAATGTTTATTTATTTTAATTTTGATGATTATATCTGACAACTAAGGAATCTCAGAAAATTAGAATATTGTGAAAAGGTTCAATATTGAAGACACCTGGTGCCACACTCTAATCAGCTAATTAACTCAAAACACCTGCAAAGGCCTTAAAATGGTCTCTCAGTCTAGTTCTGTAGGCTACACAATCATGGGGAAGACTGCTGACTTGACAGTTGTCCAAAAGACGACCATTGACACCTTGCACAAGGAGGGCAAGACACAAGAGGTCATTGCAAAAGAGGCTGGCTGTTCACAGAGCTCTGTGTCCAAGCACATTAATAGAGAGGCTAAGGGAAGGAAAAGATGTGGTAGAAAAAAGTGTACAAGCAATAGGGATAACCGCACCCTGGAGAGGATTGTGAAACAAAACCCATTCAAAAATGTGGGGGAGATTCACAAATAGTGGACTGCAGCTGGAGTCAGTGCTTCAAGAACCACTACGCACAGACGTATGCAAGACATGGGTTTCAGCTGTCGCATTCCTTGAACTCTTGAACAACAGACTGCGTCAGAAGCGTCTCGCCTGGGCTAAAGACAAAAAGGAGTGCTGCTGAGTGGTCCAAAGTTATGTTCTCTGATGAAAGTACATTTTGCATTTCCTTTGGAAAATCAGGGTCCCAGAGTCTGGAGGAAGAGAGGAGAGGAACACAATCCACATTGCTTGAGGTCCAGTGTAAAGTTTCCATAGTCAGTGATGGTTTGGGGTGCCATGTCATCTGCTGGTGTTGGTCCACTGTGTTTTCTGAGGTCCAAGGTCAACACAGCCGTTTACCAGGAAGTTTTAGAGCACTTCATGCTTCCTGCTGCTGACCAACTTTATGGAGATGCAGATTTCATTTTCCGACAGGACTTGGCACCTGCACACAGTGCCAAAGCTACCAGTACCTGGTTTAAGAATCCCTGTTCTTAATTGGCCAGCAAACTCGCCTGACATTAACCCTATAGAAAATCTATGGAGTATTGTGAAGAGGAAGATGCAATATGCCAGACCCAACAATGCAGAAGAGCTGAAGGCCACTATCAGAGCAACCTGGGCTCTTATAACACCTGAGCAGTGCCACAGACTGATCGACTCCATGCCACGCCACATTGCTGCAGTAATTCAGGCAAAAGGAGCCCCAACTAAGCATTGAGTGCTGTACATGCTCATACTTTTCATGTTCGTACTTTTCAGTTGGCCAGTATTTCTAAAAATCCTTTCTTTGTATTGGTCTTAAGTAATATTCTAATTTTCTGAGATACTGAATTTAGGATTTAGTAGATTTAGTTGTCAGTTATAATCATCAAAATTAAAAGAAATAAACATTTGAAATATATGAGGCTGTGTGTAATGAATGAATATAATATACAAGTTTCACTTTTTGAATGGAATTAGTGAAATAAATCAACTTTTTGATGATATTCTAATTATATGACCAGCACCTGTACTAAACCACATGTAATGTATTTTAAATTGCAACTTCATCATTTCAAATGACTATATATTTAAAAATAGAAGTTTCAGTGACACTTTATACTACAGTGTTCTTGATACATGTTGTTACTATAAATTGTGCACAACTAACCCTAAACACATCCTAATCCTAACCCTATAGTACATGTAGTTATTTATTATTACTCTATACTTGTACCGAGTAATAATTGGTGTAAATGTATTATTACACCAAATCACAGACACCTTAAAATAAAGTTTAATTGAAGTTTTAATAGATATGACAAGTAAGTATATATATATATATATATATATATATATATATATATATATATATATATATATAGTAACACCTTACAATAAGGTTTCATGTAGTTAACTAATTTAGTTAACATGAACTAAGAATTAACAATACTTCTACAGCATTTATTAACCTTAGTCAATGTTAATTTCAATATTTACTAATACATTATTAAAATCAAATGTTGTATTTGTTAACATTAGTTAATGCACTGTGAATGAATAAACAATGAACTGCTGTTTTTTTTTATTAACAAATGTTAACAAAGATTCATAAATACTGTAACAAATGTATTGCTTATTGTTAGTTCATGTTAGTTAATGCATTAACTAATGATAACAAATCAGACCTTATTGTATTTCTGTAGTAAGTACTCTAGTTAAAAGTGTGCTTCTTTTTCTCAAGGGGTGTCATTCAACAAACAGCGTGATTGGCATTTGAGTGGAGATTGATGAAAAGCAAGAGGGTGGGCCGCATCAGAGGAACCGGCAGCTGTGGGGCGACACCAGAGGCTCTCCGTCTCCCACCCCCTGAAAGAAGAAAAGCGAGGGGCTGGATGCGCCGATTCATGGTTAATCAGAGAGGCATTCAGTGAGTAGATCAAGCAGACGTCTGCCAGAGTCTGAATGAGGGATGATGCTCAGATATAAGGCTAATCCAGAGGGAAAGGTTTGCTCTTTCATAGATCAGGAGATTTCATGAATATTATGTTAAGTTTCTCCTAATTCCTAAAAGTATAGACAGAAATGAGTCAGTAGTTGTCGTACGGTAAGAGTATAGAGCTATAAAATGAATGTGGAGCAGTTCAGATCATTTGATCTCAGTAGAATATGATGAGAAATATTTTTGAGTTCATATTGAGATATGTGACTTAAGACTTTTTTGAGATCATGTGAGATTGCTGGGGTCTTGTTTTTGTTATTTTAGTGTTATTTATATAGTATTTATTCATATTTTATATTTTCATATGCTTTTTTTTTTTCCCCCTAAATATTTCTGTTTAGCTTTTTATTTTTATTATTTCAGTCTTAGTGATTTTAATTTAGTGAGTCTTATTTTCAGCGGAAACATCTGAGCAGTGTTCTTTTAGTATTATTTATATGCTGCTATAGTATTTATTAATTAATTTATTAATGAGTTTTTTTTTTTGTATATTTTCTGCTTTCATTTTAATGCTGTTTTGTTTTAGTAATTTGAAGTTCTTTTGTCAATATTTCAATTTAGTTTTAATTTATTTTTATTTCAGTTTTAGTTTTAGAATTTTAATTTTTTTTAATTTTTTATTTCCATTAGCAACATGTCTAATTTTTTTTTATTTTTTTTTAAAAAGTTTTTCCATCTAAATTTAATTTATTTCAGCTTTATTTTAGATAACAATAACACTGCGTCTGAGATAAGGTGTTTTAAGAGCATTTTCCTTTCATTTTTGTCAAGGAGAATCAACCGAGATTTTAAGGAAAATATAGGCTTTATTTTCTTTATGCAAAATATATTTACTTTTTCCCTCTTTGATTTTGTGAGATTCACTCCTAAGGAATCTATAATTTGACATCAAGAACCAAACAGCAACTCTTGAACCCTGTGCAGCTGATTTTTGAGAAGAAATCGGTCTATTTATTGTTGGTTTGGTGAGTTCTCTCAGGCCGTACGCTCTTCTTTCGTGACTCGTAGGTTGTTTTGTGTACAGAGCATGGTGTTCGGATCCCGGCACTTCCGTCTAGTTTGGTTTCGGTTCTGTGTCGGGATTCGGACATTCATGCTCCGTGTGTTTGGCTGCATCTGAAATCGCATACTCTCTTGAGTAGGTACTTAATTTGAATAAGTAATTACTTCATGACTGCTAAAAAAGTATGAGTGTGTGTAGTATGAATGTAATCCAGACGTACATACGTCATGCTATCATTATCATGTGACCAACCAGCTTCACTGCCATTTACAAATCCTCTCCCATGGCCTCATGGGATAGTAAAGTGTTCATCATATGCACACTTCAGATTCTCACCAGAAGTAGTAGGTCATCCAGGTACTTTTATGAGTACTGTGAATTCAGACATACTTCTTTTGTCACATACTGTTTTTCGCTTACTACTATATAGTATGGAAGTATGCGATTTCAGATGCAGCCTTTGTCTTCTGTTGTGAGCGCACGGGATGAGCATTTTCGAGTTCACTCGGGCCGTATGCTCTCCTGTCCCCGTGTGTGTTGTGTTCTGTGTAGCACACAGCTTATGTTTTTCATTGGCTGCATGCTTTCATGTTGTCATTTTCTGTGTGAACACGCAGCTTATGAGTTTTCCCATTAGCTGTATGTTCGTGTCTTGTTTGAGCACATGGCTTGTGATTGTGTTTGCTAGCCAAGTCAAGTCAAGTCACCATTATTTATATAGCGCTTTTTACAATGTAGATTGTGTCAAAGCAGCTTTACAGTGATAACTGGTACATTATTTTGGCTGCACAGCAGCTCGTAAGGAATAGTGTCAATGCAGGCAGATCAAAGCACTGTTGAATATCAAATGTCAATTGTCAAGTGTCCCCAACTAAGCAAGCCAAAGGCGACAGCGGCAAGGAACCCAAACTCCAACAGGTGACATCAGGTGGCAAACAGGTGTTAAAATGGAGAAAAAACCTTGGGAGAAACCAGGCTTAGTCGGGGGGCCAGTTCTCCTCTGGCGAACAGTGCTTTGTTACGACTCAGGCTGCTATCATAAGTCAGATATGATCGCAACATTCAAAGTGTTTAATTCAGTTCCATCCAGTTGAGGATCGTATTCATCACACCGGTATGGACGGTTGTTGAGGAGATGTGCCACTGGTTGTCATGTTGATGAGGCCTTCATAGTGGATGATCTAGTTGACTCAATCTCTGCTGATACTTCAGGGCTGTGTTGTGGTTGTGTCATGGTGCAGGTCCTCGATCTCACCCGGATACGGCCCGGATCCGGCTGACTACGGTAAACCTCGGGATAAACAGAAAGACTAATATTAGCGTAGATGCCATTCTTCTTCTGATGTAACGAGTACATCTGGTGTTATTGGAAGTGTTCCCGGTTCCGGCTGACCTAATTTATGCAGCCTAATAATCCTTTAACGGATTTGAAAAAATAAATTGATAATGTGTTATGTGTATGCCAGGTTAAAGAGATGTGTTTTTAGTTTAGATTTAAACTGACAGAGTGTGTCTGCTTCCCGAACAATGCTAGGAAGATTGTTCCAGAGTTTAGGTGCCAAATAGGAGAAGGATCTACCACCTGCAGTTGATTTTGATATTCTAGGTATTATTAGCTGGCCTGAATTCTGAGATCGCAATAGACGCGAAGGACTATAATGCATTAAGAGCTCGCTCAGGTACTGGGGAGCTAAACCATTTAGTGCTTTGTAGGTAATTAGCAAGATTTTAAAATCTATACGATGTTTAACAGGAAGCCAATGCAGTCTTGACAGAACCGGGCTGATATGGTCATATTTCCTAGTTCTAGTAAGAACTCTAGCTGCTGCATTTTGTAGAGCTGTAGTTTATTTATCAGGCGAGCAGAACAACCACCCAGTAGAGCGTTACAGTAATCTAGCCTTGAGGTCATGAACGCATGAACTAACTGTTCTGCATTTGTCATCGAGAGCATATGTCGTAATTTAGATATATTTTTAAGATGGAAGAATGCGGTTTTACAGATGCTAGAAACATGGCCTTCAAATGAAAGATTGGTATCAAAGAGCACACCCAGGTTCCTAACTGACGACGAAGACTTAACAGAGCAGCCATCAAGTGTTAGACAGTATTCTAGGTTATTACGTGAGGAAGTTTTTGGTCCAAAAATTAGAATATCTGTTTTTTCTGAATTTAGTAGTAGGAAATTACTGGTCATCCAATTTTTTATATCAGCTATGCATTCCGTTAATTTTGTGAATTGGTAAGTTTCGTCAGGGCGCGAAGAAATATAGAGCTGAGTATCATCAGCGTAACAGTGAAAACTAACACCATGCTTCCTGATGATATCTCCTAAGGGTAGCATGTACAGAATGAAAAGCAATGGTCCTAGTACCGAGCCTTGCGGTACTCCATATTCAACTTGTGATCGATATGACCTCTCTTCATTTACTTCTACAAACTGATAACGGTCAGATAAGTATGATTTGAACCATGACAATGCAATTCCACTAATGCCAACATAATTTTCGAGTCTATTCAAAAGAATATTGTGATCAATAGTGTCAAATGCAGCACTAAGATCCAGTAACACTAATAGAGAGATACAACCACGATCTGATGATAAGAGCAAATCATTAGTAACTCTAATGAGAGCAGTTTCAGTACTATGGTATGGTCTAAATCCTGACTGGAAATCCTCATAGATACTATTTCTTTCTAAAATGGAACATAATTGTGATGATACTGCCTTTTCTAGTATTTTTGACAGAAAAGTGAGATTTGAGATTGGCCTGTAATTGACTAATTCTCTAGGATCAAGTTGTGGTTTTTTAATAAGAGGTTTAATAATAGCCAACTTAAAAGTTTTTGGTACGTATCCTAGTGATAAAGATGAATTAACGATATTAAGAAGAGGATCTATGACCTCTGGAAGCATTTCTTTCAATAGCTTAGTTGGTATAGGGTCTAACATACATGTTGTCGATTTTGACGATTTAACAAGTTTAGACAGTTCTTCCTCTCTTAAAGGAGTAAATGAATTGAATTTTTCCTCAGGGATACTACAATGCACCGTCTGACGCAATACTGTAGTAGACGGTTGCGTGGTTATAATTTTTTTTCTAATATTATCAATCTTGCAAGTAAAGAAGTTCATGAAGTCATCACTGCTGTGCTCTTTGGAAACATCAGAAGTTGAAGTTTTATTTCTTGTTAATTTAGCCACTGTATCAAATAAATACTAGCCATGTGCTCGTGTTTTTGTCATGTTTGTTTCTTTGTGCCATGTGCTCTCCTGTCTATTGTCTTAACCCCGCCCTTCTTGTTATCTGATTATTAGTTTTTGTTTTATTTTATGATTAATAAAGCGCATCTCTCTGCATCCTCACCGCTTCCCACAACCGCAACCCTGACAAGAGAAGGGTTTTGCGTTGATGAACCATCGAAGAACCTTCACATTTAATAATGAATAATGAATCATTTGCAGAAAACCAAATGTGGAGGATGTAAATCCCCTCCTCCCCCCAAATATTTTAGTTCAGCCACTTTTAATCAATTCAAAGATGGCCGTTGGTGTGCAGGACGTTGATGAATGTGCAGTTTTTGATGTGCGCTGTGCACTGCTGCTCATACATCATTGTGCATCAGTCTACAGCTTTACAGTAAAAATCTTTTGCTCTCCGGTGGGACTCGGCGAGGACAGAAATGCATACACACAGTACGGTTAAAGAACACACAAGCCTTTGACTAAACACTGCGCTGAAAAGCATCAGACACCTGCCGCCTCCAGCACCCTAACGCTGCTGTGCTCTCTCTGGCATTGAGCGTGATGTTGTTACGGCTCTCAGAGGCGGATAGAGACTTTTTAAAAGGGTCAAGAGCAACATTAGCTCCACAGTTTACACTTTTATTGCCATAGATTTTGCAGCTCATGATTCAGAGAGTTGTTTTTTATTAGTGCTTTCAGCAGCATATGATATGATATGACCGCGTGATGTGAGCTGCCTAAACTGTGAATGAAATGTTTTCTGTAGGTTTCCATAATACTTTTAGGTTTAAGATTTTAAGTTAAATTTATGTGTGTTCAAGGAAAAGTATGTTTTAGATGTTTTAACTTTTCACCTTTTAGTTTTTTTTTTTGTTTTGTTTAATTTATCTCAGATATTTCTTGTATGAAAATAGAAACAAGTGAGATGATTGTTGACATACAGTAAGAATACAGATATTTTATAGTTAACTGTTATAGTTATAAAAAGTTATTATAGTAAACTTAAACCAAAAGAACTTATATAAACTTGATAACATGTTCCTTAAAGCCTTTTATATATAATGCATTTTAAAAATATTTTAATGCATTAATTATGCCTTGTAATGCACCTTATATTGCATTATATTGTCTCATGAATAATTGTAACCACAGTTATAATACATTATAATACTTATCTATTCATTGCTACACCTTTAGAAAGTATAATGCGTTAAAACATGACAAACAACCAATTTCAGACATAACAAGGAATCTGCAAATATTATAATCCATTTTAATTTTGTTACAGTTATGAAAAGACATAATACATTATAACTTACATACTGAACACCAAGTAAAGTGTTACCATAAAAGTTAACTGAAAGTAAAATATAAAAAAATTACAAATTAAATTTTATTTACTAGCTGCAAAGGCAACATTTCTGATTTTCATTTAGTTTTACTTCAAAACTGAAATAAACAATGAATAAAAACTATATAGAAAAACAAAAAGTAATAAAAATGACAGAAACACACTACAAAATGACTAAAACTTTACCTAAAATTTAAATAGTATAAACTATAATAGCCGCTCAGATCATTTGCTGGAAGTGATGAGAAGTGTTTGAGTTCACGTTGAGATCTCTGAGCACACTGTCAGAGGCATGCAAACTTGAGGTAAAACACTGTGCTTTTTTCCCCATTTTTGAACTGTCACCGTTGGCATATAATGAAACAAAGATTGCGAAAGTCAACAGATTTCACTAATAGACCCACCAATCTCTGTGTAAAAATAATATAATGATGCTGCAATCTTTCTAAAGTCATTTTTGCACCCCTGTAAACTGGCTCCAAGGGGTCATTTTGAGCCCTCTCTACAAAATAGTGGATTACTCAGTAAATATACATCTGTGACATTTAATATTTTGGCTTTCATCACTTTATTTTTGACTTTCTACAGAAAAAATATTAACAAAATCAAAAATTTGAGCCGGGGAAGTTTCCAAAATTTGGTTGATTTGCCAAGGAATGACCCTATTGAGATTTTCCCTGTATCCCGCACACAATGGATAAGGTAAGATAAGGTGAACAGTGTAAAATGCTATATATTATTAGCTCAGAGTAACTAGAGGCCCACATGCATACGGCAGCAGCTGCTGCGAGTCACTAGACGTCAGATGCACCTCGTCTGTTTAGATGGGATGTCAGATCTTTGTCCTATTCTCCATTTCTCGCCTGAATCACAATAAGTGGGTCACTGTGTGAATACGCTGCAGCCTCAGGCACGACATCACACCACAATAACACACCTGCCAACGACAACACACAATCAATGTGCAAAATGTCTGCAAACACATGAAAGATGCAAGATCACTAACAGCCTGTGCAAACACACACGTATCTAATTGTTTGATCTAAAGAAATGTATAAATAGAATTATAACTATTTATCTATCTATTTTATAAGATTTTAATAAAAAATGACATTTACATTTATAGATCTTATATATATATATATATATATGACATTATAATATATATATATATATATATATATATATATATATATAAATTTATCTTACCAATTTGTTATATATTTTATATTTACTTTAGCCATTATTTCATAAAAATTTAGCCTCCACAGAGATAATTGCTATAATTTACTGTCTATTTTATAATTAGATAGGTTGTGATTATTGCCATTGTAGTTAATGTAATGATGAAAGAGTAAGAAATCCAGTCAAGTAACATGAGCTAATTAATATTCATTAGCCAAGCCTTCATTCAGCTCTGTTTCCTTCTGCTGTTCAATAGCGCCACCTGCAATTTTGTGTTCCCATTTAACACAGCACTAATTCTGTAAATGAACATGGACACTATAAAGTGACGTCTTATAAATGTTTTTGAAGCGCAGCATTGCTGCACAGAACAGCAGCCTATTAATGTATTTAAATTGAATATGAATCGTTAATCTGGTAAAACATAATTTTGAATATTCAAACTGGTTTGTATTAAACTGTTAGATGACTAACCTGTCCACATACTCTTCATTTCTCATGGCATGTACTTACTCCGATTCATAAAGAGTCATTATACGCCTGCAGGAAACTATCAATCTGTGGACACATCAACAACGCCTGTGTGTTATCATGACATAACATCAATTTAAAGGACATTTGTTGATGGAGCTTGTCATCAGGTGGTGTTTTGATGAGAGATATGGCTGCCTTTATAACTGTACATTTTTTAGCATGTAGGCAGCAGGAAGCTTTTGTTGTATACATGTATTCAGAAGCAAACTGGTTTTACGGTGTTTTCCCTTTTGTATGTTAAGGAAGTTATAGAAAGATTATTCAAATGCCTCAGTTTTCATGTAGCTACATGTAGACTAGCCTTCATCATCCTAAAGATTTGATCTGAATGTTTTGGTAACACTTTATTTCGATGGTCCACTTTAGGCAAGTGGAGGCTACATAAAGGTCAGGGTGGCACTATAGTCCAATCAGATTGACGGCTGGTCCACCCAATAAAATTATACAATTAGAGAAAATTTTTTCTGGGATTTCTTTTTGGCCTTTTTGACCTGTGAGTGGATTCTAACATGAATGGCCATTGAAGTCAAACAATCAACAGACATGTCTGTGATTGGCTGCATTGCTCAACGCTTCAAAAAAACCATTGTAAACAGAAACCTTTGATGCTCCACCTATGATTATTTACCTTCATTTATTGTTCTTATTCTATTCATTGGTTATTTTATTTATGAATGAATTTTGTTGTTATCATGAAACTGTTGACTAACAATAAATCACATTTAACAATAAATCTTAATTGTCAAATTATTTTTATCCCATGTATTGTAAAATGATGTAATTTAACCGAGGTCCACTCACTTTACAATTTCTGGCCATGCCCGTTCACACCAAGAACAATAACTATAAAGATATAGTTCTAAAAATCTTTCTAAATATAAACTAATAGCACTGTCCACACCACAGATATAATGATAATGATATAGAGAAACGATATCGTTGGGATCGCTTTCAGAACAATTTTTTTCCAGCCGTTGAATGATAAAACACTGACAGCCAATCATTCTAATTTAAGGGCTCGCACATTTAAAATGGCAGACGACATTGCGGAGAAGTTAATCGCCGAGGTCCAGAAAAAGCCAGTACTTTCTGACAAGTAAAATCCTTTAAAGAAAACGGATATATGCAAAACGATTAGTCATATACCCTCGGAATAAATGGTGAGACGTATTGAGATCATTATGTCAGGCTAGCAAACAGTGGAACATAAATTACCTCAGTTATCCAGCACTAGTTTCGACAACGTTGTTTTGCTTCCTTTGAATTTGCAGTGAAAAAGATGAGGCGTTGTTTTTATCCCACTATGACTATAATGACTTAAGCTAAATTCACTGTTAGATTAGATCGATTACACTAGCTATCCACTCGAAACATAAGATGCTGAGGACATCTGCTGGTTAAAGCCGTGTAAATGCAACAAGAACAGCAAAAACATGTACACACTTTGAAACTGCAGCGTGTGAGTTTAAAATAAACAGACCGTTAATGTTTGTTGGTGTGGACGCAAATATAGTTATCATTATAATTATTTTTTATAGTTAGTTCTTGGTGTGAATGGGCCTTTAAGACATTCTTCTGTAAGTAACTTTGCAACTACATGTCAACTAACTCTCATTAGAGTATTAGTAAACTGTCTGCTTAATATCTGCTAACACTTTTTGATGTTCCCCAACAGACATTCTACTGACTGTACAGCAATTATCTTTGCAAGTACATGTTAACTTATTCTACTAACCCGAACCCTAACGCCTAACCCTAACCTAACAGTTTACTACCATCTACTAATACTGTGATGAGTTGTAGTTGCCAAGTAACTATGGTTAGAATGTCTAAAGTGGACTATTGAAATAAAGTGTAACCAAATTTTCTGCTGAAATGCTTAAAAAGAATAGAAATAGAAATTGTGCCAACATATGATTTTTACATATGATTTCTTAATGATTTCTATGAATTTTAAACCGTCATCAATTATGCAGCATAGGTGAGTGAACTCCTCCAGTACACTGTAAGAAAACAATCAGTAAAAAAATGTAAAAGGTACTGATCAATTTCTGCCAGGACATTTTTCGTAAAGTTTACGAACATTTCTTTAACCCTAAAACACAATACAATGCATAGTTCAAAATATGGGGAAAACGCCTGTGAAAAATGAAAACGGAAAATTCCTTCATATTAACACAGTGATTGGACCCTATTAATACTGACTTTTACTGTGTTTAAAAGCATCCCAAGATGCAAAGAAGAAACTGAAATATAAGAGAGTTTTCATTGCTGTTGCATGTTTTAAATACTATATCATTCCCAGACGTCCATTTGTGTTATTTCAGAGTTGATTTTACTTTTACTCTAAAATTAGGAAAATTTCATAATTATCTTTATTCAGTATAGCAATTCTTTATTTTATTATTTATTTAATTTATTTGTACAGTTTATAACTTTATGGAGGGTCTGGCTTGGCTCTTCTTCTTTTTTTTTATGAGCTTTAATTGATTTTTTTTTTCTCTTTAAAAACATCTAAAATTCTCTTAAAGAATCACCTAGTATATGTATATAACACAAACACTCAAAATCAGGATGAGAAAAAGCTGCTCAGTTTTGTCAAATGCTTTCATGTTGGCAGCATCTTGAGATAGTTTTGTGTGTTAACACTTTGTAAAGTTAAAATGTCCCTTGTTTGAATAAACTGCTTGTTGTAACTTGTGTGAAGGCTAGTTCCTCTATGGGAACGCTTCAGCGCGCACACAGGACACAGGCTTAGATAGTTCCTCATAAGAAGGACTTCCTCTCTAGCTGTGAGCTTGATCAGATTCCCATCAGAAATTCCAGACATTTTTTTTTGCAACGTTCCTTGAGTTCCTTGCAACAGCAGCATGTGGATTGTCTGCGGGCGGCATGTTCGCTGCTGTTAAGCGGGCTCCACACCACAGACCCCCTCTGGTTCTCAGGATGTCTGTTTCTCAGCATCGCTGTCTCGCTCTCCTGCTCTCTGTCTCTCTCTCATGCACATTCCGATCCGAGGTTGCCAGGGCAGCGTCCAAAAATCCCTGCTCTCCAGTAATGAGCCTGTGAGCTGGGCATGAGCGCCTGGATCAGTTGGGAACTCGAAATGGGCTTCTTGGGTTCATTTAGGGGGCAAAGGTGAGGCGTAAAACTTGCTTTTGGCTTTGATTGTCCCCAAATGTTCCATTAGTATGAGGATTCAGGATAGAACATTTGAATGATTGACAAAAAACTGATTTGTTTTGTATTCATCAACAAGTATATTATATTCATGTTTTTGTATTAATCTCTTTGGGCATCAGAGAGATGTTCTGAATTATTTATAATTTTATTTATATTATGCTTCTCATTGTTATTTATTTATATGATTTCAAGAGAAATTTTATTTTTTTATTTTATTATTTTTATATTTCATTATCCAAATGACTGGATAAAACTCTTTAAAGGGGTGGTTGATTATGATTTCACTTTTTTACCTTTAGTTAGTGTGTAATGTTGCTGTTTGAGCATAAAAAGTTACGACGCTTAAAGTTCAATGCAAAGGGAGATATTTTCTTTTAAAGAATTCTCTGTTTAAGGACTACAACAAACGGCTGGTAGGGACTACAATGAGCTTCTTCCTGGGTTAGTGACATCACAAACCCTAAAATTTCTACGCCCCGAGAACACGCAACAAAAGGAGGGAGGCCATGTTGGGCTGCTTTAGAGAAGATTTCATCATTTTACGCCGGACTGCTTCACAAACGAGGGTCAATTCAAGCTGGATTTGCACAAAAGATTAACATGACGGCACATGCTAGTCGATGAGTTGAATCAACTCCACAGCAACTACATAAATTTATCCACTAACCATTCAGAAACGTCCAGATTCATTCTAAAAGTTGTAACTTCTTCCTGAGTCTCTCCATCAGTGTCCGACTCCGGTTTGAACAATGTAAGGCTGAACACCGTTACTGACAGTTGGGTCAGGGGCGTGTTTACACTGTGTCACATTTAATTACACTTTTTAATCATTTGGGAATTGAGGATACTGACTGTTGTGGTTTTGCAAGTGAAAACGTTTGCCCAATCTCGCCTGATACAAGACAGTTTTTCAACAGTCCGTGGTCATCCTTGTCTGATTCTCCTTTTCATGATGGGGCCATACATTTTCAATAGGAGACAGAACGCTGTTATCGTGTAAATGAACGGCCAAAACGCATAAAAAAGCTTTCAGTTTTTAGTTGAAAACAGTGTCATGTAAACAGTCTGCATCCGGTCAGTAACTAGTTGGCATGTCTGTTCTTCGTATAAAATTAATGAAAGTTTAAACATGCTAATGTGAATAGCCTTTCTATAGTTCTATTGTGTTTGTTCTAAGAATAGAAATGACTTTCTTTTCCTCACCGGAATGTAACATTCTAAAACAACATTCCAAGGCAATAAATACTACATTTGCAATAGAGGGTATGCACGTGACGTCACCGTCGACCGTACGACTGCGGTTACAAATGGTTTGCTGCAATTCACAGAAACAACTGGACTTGCATGGATTAAACATGGATTTGCAGTTATCATTTTGTGTCAAAATGTTAGATTTGGGGCTAAAATCATAACCTTTATATTGTATTGTTTTATATTGTTTTGACAACTCATTAATTAAATATTTACCATCTTATATTCTGTATAATTGGGTGTTTTTGAATAAACACTGACAAAAACTATACAAGTTTTGGGGCTCGATTATATGAGGATATATATAACATTGATATAAGTGATCACTCAGATTTAGATCTACCTACATTGTAGTTATATAAAGTGTTCAGATTTGCTTTATTTATTTCCCCGGCATCGAAATCAGGCACATATGAATGTCAGGAAACACGATTTCTGGCTGCATGTCAATATCCATGGATTAGGTTTCTTTGACATGTTATAAGGAACACTTTCGTGCCCAACCTTTAGTGTAATCGTTTGTTTTACTCGCGTTTTCGCAGTTTCCACTGTTAAATCCAGTCATGCAGCAGGTTCTTTTGCCACTCAGTCCAGCTGACGGAGCGTGTTCAGGCGGGAAAGTGATGTCAATGCATACCCTCTATACTAAGATAGCATTCTATTCTATGCGTGCCTGTCAATCAGCATTTGAGCGCCACCCTCAGGCTGAATAACGCAAGGATGTTAGACCTCTGCATGTTATACCTTCAATTGGAATATAAAGCTTATAAAATATTTATCATAAACTAGCACTAAGTCCCAGAATCTGCCCTACCTAAATTTACGGTCAGGAGTCGCTACTGCATCTGAGATGAGCTCTGGCCCAGAGAACTCAGTCAAGTCAAGTCACCTTTATTTATATATCGCTTTTTACAATGTAGATTGTGTCAAAGCAGCTTTACATTGATAACTGGTACATTATTTTGGCTGCACAGCAGCTCTTAAAGAATAGTGTCAATGCAGGCAGATCAAAGCACTGTTGAATATCAAATATCAATTGTCAAGTGTCCCCAACTAAGCAAGCCAAAGGCGAAAAGCCAAACTCAGCAGCATTTCTGCACTGAACAGATGTATAGCTTTCTCCTTGCGTAACAGAGATTCAAGTTGCATTTCCTGATGCAGAGTTGAAGTGACAACAGTTTTCCCAGATCCTACATATTGTGCCTTTAAGCTGATGCTTCGCGTTGGAATTCACGCTCTGGTTCTGTGAACAGTAAACCCTGCCTACTTTGATTTGATTGGCCATCTCAATCATTTTGACATTGACGAGAGCTGTTGGACCGCTAATGCAGACCAGACTAAAATGAACTTTTAAACCTTTTTTATCATCCTAACAACATACAGAGGGCTTCATAATGGAGTGCAGCAGAGCAGTGCAAGAATTTCAAATATTGGGGTGGACAGTTTGGACGTTTCTTATTATTGGTGGTGACTTGTCCTCCTCAATGTCTATGGTGGATATGGCCATGATAGTGATGATAGTGATAGTCAACCAAATGCATAAAAAAACCTCTTTAGGAAGACTTGTTCATTTTTTTCCTCTTCTACACAGACTAAAGAAACTTTCATGATTTACTTTGGTTGGTTGGTGTTGGACTGACTGAAACATTGAACAGTGAAATCAATATGGGTTCACAGGCCACAGGATGACATTATCGAAAATAAACCGTTCTAGCAATGATAACGCAGGGAAACAGGCAGATCGTCTACCTTGTGTGAGATTCATTAATTTTCTCGGACGACGTTTGAGTTTAGCAGCAGAATATCAATAGCCATCTGAGAGGTGCGGACGATTCAATCAGTCGCCTTCAGGGGAAAGATCATCAAAAAACTTATTAACAACGATTTGTGCAGGAAAAACTGTTGTGAATTCTTATGAAATCGGGCAACCTTTCCCAAATCCGCACAAAGGCCACGGCGCAATACAGAACTAATTTTTCACTTAAGGCACTCGTGAGTCAACCCACCAAAGGTCGGCTCCCAAGGTAGCAAAGAAGAATGAAGACATTAAATGTGCTCTATGTATTGATTGGTTTGTTATTAGTTGGGGAGAGAGGAAAAGAATCAAGGCAGAAAAGTTGTGTGATGAAGACTCGAGGTCTAAAGAGCATTCGGCAATAAAAGGAGGGTTTGGATCCCACGGTAGAAAAACAACTGTTGACTGTTGTTGCTAAACTTAACATGGAGGGTTCAAGCTTGAAGTCCTTTAGTAAGACATATAAGACATCTGCAAAGGGACAAAAACTGATGAAAGTGTGTTGTCTGAATGGCTGTGTGATACTGTACTTGGAGTCCTTCATTTATTTCTGTTATTGTGGTATCATCTATTTCAGATCCAGTTCTCTGAAAGGAACATAAAAGCAAAGGCGAAGATGGTGGTCTCTTGTCTTAGTGGCTGATTCTTAAGCTGAATAAGGTGGAAAACAGTATTATGATGGCCACAAGAGACTAGACCATGTTTGGAGGTTGGTATGGGAAATGATTCATTGCTATACCAGACACTTTCCATATAGGAAATTTAAATTGGAGTTTTGCACAGGTAAGCAAGCTCCACTCATATACCACCCATACAATTGTTTGTAATTGGATTTTTGAATGTTATTTATGATTTTATACATTTTAAGGTAACACTTTACAACAAGGTTCCATTAATTAAGTTTAGTTAATGCATTAACTAATATTACCCAGCAATTGTCAACAGATAATTTTAAAGGGGTGGTTGATTATGATTTCACTTTTTTAACTTTAGTTAGTGTGTAATGTTGCTGTTTGAGCATAAACAACATCTGCAAAGTTACTACGCTCAAAGTTCAATGCAAAGGGAGATATTTTCTATTACAGAAATTGCTTTTTAAGGACTACAACAAACGGCTGGTAGGGACTACAACGAGCTTCTTTCCGGGTTGGTGAAATTTACATAAACCCCACCCCTGAGAACACGCAACAGAGGGGGTGAGGCCATATTGGGCTGCTTTAGAGAAGAGGAAGTGTTGTTGTAGTAGAATGTTGTTAACATGCCGTCATTTTACGAAAGCACGAAAGATTAACATGACGGCACATGCTAGTCGATGAGTTGAATCAACTCCACAGCAACTACATAAATTTATCCACTAACCATTCAGAAACGTCCAGTTTCATTCTAAAAGTTGTAACTTCTTCCTGATTCTCTCCATCAGTGTCCGACTCCAGCTTGAACAATGTGAGACTGAACACCGTTACTGACAATCCTCATTTTGGCTGCGTGAGATTCTCCAGTTTTGTTGTTGTTAAGCAACAGTTGTGTGTGTGTGTGTATATATATATATATATATATATATATATATATATATATATATATATATATATATATATATATAGGCCAATACAACTAAAAAACTAATGGTCAAAGTTATTTGTCAAAAACAAGAGACATTCAAAAAACAAAATGAAATGTTCAGATGATCGCAGGTGAGATGGGAACGCTGTATGTGAGAGAACAAGAGAGAAAGAAAGCCTGTGGTATCAGCATCCACATGGTTTGCATTTCTCAAAATCCCACCAACAATCCCCTCAGAACAGAACAGGTCAACACGGAAATCCAGATAAAGATACTGCAGGGGACAGAGCATGATGGGACAGGGGTCGGGATTTGAGTCTTATTAAAACATGCTTTATATACTCCTGGGATTATTGTAAACTTGGATAAAGAAACATTCTTTTGCTTGAGCAAAAGCAATGCAGATAAAAGATAATGATCAACAAAGATTTATGACTGATAACCAAGTCAAGGACGGTTATTGCTTTTGTAAACAAATTTACTGTGACCTGGGTCAAAAGGAAAATGTGCTACTTAAAGGGTTATTTCTTATGGTAAACAATAAATTCGTCTGAATAGAATGTTACAAAAGACTAAAACATATCCAGACATTGTAGAAGTCTGAAAAAGCCTAAATCATGATATCCTAATGTCTCTTTTCTCTATTTTAGGCTGATGTCCAAGACCCCCTGATTCAGTGATTCAGCATGACAACACTGCCCTCCCGACCTCCTCATCCTCAACTAAAGCTTCTGCTTAATTCAATTCAACTCGTAACTGCGCAGAGAGTCTGGGTAAATATTATCATAAACTTCTCCACCTTCCTGCAATGACAGATATTGCCATGTTCACATGAGATGCTTGTTTTACCAAATAACAAGAATGTTTAATACAATGTGTGTGTATATATATACATACACGCCAGATGTTTTATTAAAGGGTTAGTTCACCCATTAATTACTCGCCATCATGTCATTCCAACCAAAGACTTTTGTTCATCTTCAGAACACCAATGAAGGTCTTTTTGATGAAATCTGAGAGCTTTCTGTCCCTCCATTGACAGCTACACAACTGACACTTTGACACTTCAAAAAGTTCATAAATAGATCCAAATTTTCTGAAGAAACAGATTTTTTTATTCACATTTATAAAACGGTTAGTTCCTGTCCTTGATTCTGATTAGTCAATAGCTGTGTTTTTCACTCTTAGCAACGTAAACAGTTTGTTCTCAATTGATATTGTTCATTAAAGCTTACTGTATTATGTAGAAAAGTATTGTGAGAAAACGATCGAGTGAGCGAGTTTATTACCTGCATTCAGATTTAGCATTTTCCTTCAGGTCAGTCCTATTTCCATAATAAAAAATCTGTTAAATGTCCGATGTATTATCTTGTCCTTTTAACAGTTAAGGGGTTTTCCCGTGACTGACAGCGCTAGTCAAAGCATTTGTCAGTTGTGTCTTGTTCCGTGTTCACAACAATTCAGTCTTTTCAATATAAAAAGTCTTCGCTATTGACTGACACACTCATAAAGACAGTCTTTGCTGTCATCTAATGGCGTAATAATGTAACTTCTGTTGCTGTTCATGGTCAGGGACTATTTTTTCAGGCGGAAGGAAGGCTTTTAGGTAAAGTTTACCTCATGAAAGTTGCATTGATACATATTTTTGGCTTTAATATTTGTATTGTGTGGTAACCGTTTTATAAAAACAATAAGGTGCTCAAGGCTAGTGCTGTATCGTGAATAAGGCACGGCTGAAGGGGTTGCAGGCACTCCGCTTCACATCGTACCTAACAATGCTCTTCAGCCGTGACTTATTCACGATACAGCACAGCCTCTCGTACCTTATTGCTTACATAAACATTGATCAGCGAACATAAACAGAAGCTCAACTGAACCTGAATGACACATGAGAACCTCTTGCGGAAGCTCGAACGTGCTGCGAAACACGAGAATGAACCTCATTGGTTTAATTAACCTCTTTATGAACTTTTTGAAGCGTCAAAGTTGCAATTGCGTAAGCTGACTATGGAGGGACAGAAAGCTCTCAGATTTCATCAAAAAAATCTCCATTTGTGTTCAGAAGATGAATGAAAGTCTTGCAGGTTTTTTTGAACGACATGAGGGTGAATAATTAAAGACAGAATTTTCATTTTTGGGTGGACTAACCCTTTAAGTGTCATAAATAAAGAACCTCTTGACAATTTCTGTAGCCTTTCAGCTATTAAATAAAAAAGTGCAGTTTTTTTAAGTCTATATCAGTTTTAATATATTATGCAAATTTGTGCATTTTAATAAGGTAATGCTAGATTTTTTTTTATTTTATTTTTAAGTTTAAATGTATTCTTTTATGTTAAAAGTCTACATTTTTTAAGTTTAAATGATGTCATGCTAGAAAAATGTTTCATATGTATTTCAATACAGCAAAATTTCATTTTGATTAAAGAAATTGTGGTAACACTTTACAATATGATCTCATTTGTTAACATTAGTTAATGCATTGATTGACTAACATGAACTAACAATAAGCAATATATTTTTTTTTTACAGTATTTACTGACCTTTAAAAATCCAGCTGTTCATTGTTTGTGTATGTTAGTTCTCAGTGCATTAACTAATATTAGCAAATGCAACTTTTTATTTTAAAAATATATTAGTAAATGTTGAAATGAACATTAACTAAGATTAATAAATACTGTATAAGTATTGCTCATTGTTAGTTCATGGTGACTAATGTAGATAACTGTCTTTCTGACCTGTGATGTATTTCCTGTTGCTCAGATGGTTTAATGAAAGGTGAGTTCTTCAGAACCACGTCACTTCCCCCCCCCCCAACCGCTGTAACCTTTAGCAGCCGCTGCGCTGGGGGCACAGACAACAATCCCAGGATTCTGTGTGCTTTTGCCCGGAAATAACAGACACAAACTGGGGTCAGACTCTGAGCTCTGGAATTTAGATCAAAGACGTTGTCTGCTACAGCAGGTGGGGATGCTTAGGTTTAATCAAAAGATGATTGCTTTTGTTTGGCTGCTGTTTGACTTCTCTTGTTTTTCAGTCTTCTGCTTCAGGTCAGACATGACATTTTTTGCTACATTTTGAGATGTGACGCCAATTCAACAGGTGAACTTTGGATCAATGTGTCTCTTCTGTTCACCTTCTGTTTTCTACTGTAATTTATTTTAAAATGTAATTTATTCCTGTGATCAAGAATTTTCAGCATCATTACTCCAGTCTTCAGTGTCACACGATCCTCCAGAAATCATTCTAATATGCTGATTTGCTGCCATGTTGAAAACAGTTGTGCTGCTTCATATTTTTGTGGATTTTTTCAGGATTCTTTCTTCTTTCTAATCATTATCAGGTGCTTTTAGGTAAAGTGACATTCTTTTAATGGGGCGGGGGAGCTTTTGATTGGACAAAATGCAAGAATCTTTCCCTGCGCTCTATCCCATGACCTCAGATCTTCATCTAAGGGATGCTTTAAGTGCATATCCGTGAGTGAATATCCAGTGGGGCCTCTCTAGATCCCAGCAGATGTTCCTGTCTCTAGTCTTCTCGATCCAGGGATCTACAGGTCCAAATATCTATCCATATAAAACTCCAAAAACATACCTATACGTACAGTTCTAGTGGCAGTAAAAGGTCAACAACGTTTAGCCTATTCCTTTTCACAAAAATTATGATTACAGATGATGGACTGATCAACTGATGGACTGATCAGTTCTGATCTCAAACCGTTTTTACCAAAGCGCATTATTTTTAAAGTAATTTTGAGGTTTGCACAACATAACCGATACATATCGATTTTCGGATGTAGTAAAGTTGCTCGGTACCTCATGTGTAACAGAATTGACCCTTCGCTGTGAGTTTGATTGACAGGCGATCTAACCAGTCATAACGCCGAATCCACTGTAATGTCCGATAAAGCAGTCAGGGTAGTTAGTAGATTAACGTCTGTGGACTTGAACTTAATACACTTAATACGACACATTAAAGAGCCACCAAACGATATTTATTGTTTAAATTTCTTTAAGAATTTGTTTCATATCAAAAGTAACCTGCTCTGTCTTGTCTGTTGACGCGTTGTAAGTGTCCTCTTTGCTCCGCGATGTATTTTTTTCACTGCCTGAGAACATGATGGTCTTTGCTAACGGTCACTCGAGTACGAGTCACGTGACACACCAGTCACTCATAATAAAACAGCACAAAGACTTGAAGCAAGCTGAAATGAGATGGTTGCTTCAGCATGTAGGCTATTTTTTTTTTTATTTTATATTCGCTTATGTTAATAGTATCGTTAGATTTAGAGGAGGGTTTAGTGTAGGTGGTACGTTATTTCAAACGTTAGCCTATTTTTTTAGCGCCACTCACCGGGCATTTCATTTCCAAACTGCAGCAATAGCCTACTACTAACAAGAACCATCATCATAAACGTTTTCAGATTCACCTTCATCTTTTTCGGATTAAAACTGACCACGCTTTTTGAAACGTTATTTAGCCTACAAAGAAATGTTAGCCTAGCCCAACACAAGTTAAATGTAAAAATTAAGACCTGAGATCGTAAAACATATTTCAGTATCCTAAACTTTGTTTTATTCACTAGGCCTACTTCGTTTTTTTTTCTTTTTATACAGTGAAGCAATGTAAAATCATTTAGCAGAAATGTCGCCACAGGCACATTTTCCCAACCGTCCTCCTCGAAGCTTTTGCACGAATGAAGAAAGAAGAAAAGACTTGCCCACATGTCAGTCTCCTCTTACAACAGCATTTGTGAAGCTCCAACCTGAACTCTGTGAAGCTTTCGCCAAAGTAGTAGGTTTCAATCCAAGCTCGCTCCGTGCCAAAAGCCCTCAGTCATTCCGAGTTCCTTCATTTCGGAGCTTCCCAAGTTCCCAACCCCAAGCCCATCTCCACCTTGAGCTCACGTGAGACAATGCCCGGGTCTTATGAAACAGACTTTTGTTCTCCACGGCTTGGCCCGGGTCTCTGAGGATGAGAGATGCAGTTAATACCCAGGGAAGTGGCCCTAATCGCCCGGCGCTATTACTGCGGCCAATATCAGCGGGGATGACAGACTTATTGATTCCAGAGCCGCAGGTGGACACAGGTGACTTCCCGCCTCCACGGCTCGGGTTTGATCTCCGCTTGGCTGGGCAAGAACAGCTCTGTCTCACCTGCGCCGTGGCATGCAGAGTCCATCTCGAGCCATTAGCTCCAGGACTGAGCTTAAGCCCTCAATTGGAGCTGATGAGTCCTGAGTGTACAGCTGATTGAGATGCTACCCAAATTTGGGGATTGTCTGCGTGTCTCTATAATAGATAAAATTCTTCTATATATGAGTATTTAAAGGTGTACTCAGTCATTTTGTACTAGGCTAATTAAAAAACTACATTTAAAAAAGAAAAGAAAAGCACTTCTGAGAAGCATGTGCGCGAGATTTTGACAGCCCAAACATCATTAGTACAAGTGAAGAAAAGTCCAAACAATGACCATTATATGGGTGTGTGACTGAAAAACATAAATGACAAAGAAAAAAACAACAAACTACTGTAATTCTGACATTAGAAAATTATGTAAAAATACAGTAAAAACTGTTAATATAAAAAATATGAATTTCTATGTATTTACAGTGAGCATTTATTTTTAAAATATCAAGAAAATACATTAAATGATGCAGTAAAATACAAAAAAAAAATAATAAAATTTGCTGATGCGTTACTCGAGAATGGTTTGGTCAATAAAAAAAGCTTCTTTTTTTTTCTTTTCTTTTTTTTGCCAGCATGGCCTGAAGGTGATCTGAGCCGATTTTTGGTGAAAATCGGAACAATGTTCTAGGGGGAGCATCAGACCGAATGCAATGATTGGACAAACATTTTATCGTCCTACGCAGAGCCGGTCCTCCTTATACGCAAAGTACGCAAGTTGCGTAGGGCCTTTGAACCAGCAGGGTGAAAGAGATCCGAGACGGAGAGAAACACAGACACACGTACAGGCTACTTTGGGCTTCGGGTGTGCACTTAAACAGACAAATACACTCAAAATGTTTGTCTCAGTGAGTTTTTATTTAGACGCAGTGAGTTATGTCTTAAGTAGTCTCAGCCTCAGACGTCAGGTCCACGCAGGGTTGCCAGGTTTTCACAACAAAATTGCTACTCAAAAGTAGCCCAAAAGGGGAGGGGTCCCCAGGTAAAAATCGTGTTCCGGGGGGGTAAAATCCATGTTTATGGCGGAACAGTGTTAATGTAGCCCAATTCTGCTGGAAAACTGTGGACTTTGCACCACTTCTTCACAGTCTGTCAGTGATGTTTTGTTTAGTTCCTGTGAAGCCCCTCCTTCCCCTGGTAAAAATAGCTTTCCGGGGGGTAAAATCTGTGTTTTTGGCATATCATGTTATTTGGGGTCGCTTCACCCCGCGGACGTTAAGAACAACCCGCGGCAACAGTGTTAAAGTAGCCCGATTCTGCGGGAAAACCGCAGCCTTGTCAACATTGCGCCCACGGACCGTTGGCTGAACGTCTGATGCATATGGCACACTTATCTGGAAACACTTCAGGAGTTTTGAAGTCGTCATCTGGTTGGTCGAATTCTACAGGAGATGTGTGTGTCGCATTCTTTAATGGTCCGCCTGGAAACAAATGCTATGACGCCGATCCTCCTCATGGAAGAAGAACGCTGTCGTGTTTACAACTGTGAAGTACGAGCACTTACCAGGATCAACTTAATGCTGGATTTTCAAAAGTATGTGACTTTGTGGCTCCATTGTTGCAGTAGACTTGCACAACGTTCTTAAATTAATAATCAGATGCACATTTTCATGCCCCTAAACATGATGCAGAACAAAATGAACTGTGATTGGTTGCATTACATGTCAGTCAAACGGCCTCTGGGCGGTCCTTGGCCAATGAAAGTCCAGATCATCTGCCGTCAGTCTAAAGGTCTGGCTACGTGAGACTGTCTTAAATGAACATGAACAGTTAGGAAAGTAGTTGAATGCTTGCCAGTATATTAGATCTGTGCAGTATGTGCATTTTTAGTCTTAAAGTGACAGCAGCCTAATAAACCCGCTGCAGTCTCTGTCATTTAATTCACAAGTTTGCCTGCCCATTCAGTCTGAATGGTTAATGGTAAAACAAACTTGGCTTGCTGTCCTCGAAGGAGGCTTGAATCCGAGGCTTGGCTTGAGCTCAGAGTTAAACCCCCCTATAACAGTACTGTGTAGAGGGAGAATAAGAGAAATAGAGGAGGAGATGGGGAGGAGGAGGGATGCTGGAAGAATCGTCGCTGAGATGACGTAGTGACTGCTGCTTATAGAGTACCTCAGAGATGACGTGTTTTTGTAGGCCAACCCGGAAGTTAGCGGCGCATGGGTTCCCTCGATCGAAAGCCTATGCATTTTTCCCATAGACTTTTGAAAAATCGCAAAAAATGAGCTCTGTGTTTATCAAAGGGTTATGACACTTACACGTTTTGTCTATCAAGATAATCTTTACAAGTTAACACAACATTTATACATTTTGAAGCCTAAATAAAGTCGTCAGATATAAAAAGCTAACAGTAGGCTATAAACGGACTACAGCACACCATGGTCGCGGATCAACGTCACCACCACCAAGCTTCCTCAAACTTTATTTGAAAAACAACTTTATTTAATAACATTCTCGCTGATTATGATCTGCACTGTGTATGAATACTTATCCACTTTTTCATGAGAAATGCTCTCCAAATGTCCTGTTTGTCTAAAGTCCCCACCAAAGGAAGTAGTCCCTTTTAGCAACTTGTTAGCAACCGCCGTTTTTAAGACACAATAACGGTTTTAAAAATCACAAGCGGGTTATAACTGGTGTGTTTTATGTCATAGATCAAAACGTGAAAATATCTGGAGGCTTTGTTAACCACAGACCTTATTTCAGGCGGTTTAGCAAAAACCCATTAAAAAAACCCATAGACTTTAGGGCGATGGAACCTGAAGTCCTAAAATGCTAACTCACTTCCGGGTTTTGCCTACAAAAAAACTGAGGTACTCTATATACGCTCATAATGATGATTAACAGGACTGAATGTTTAAGCTCCTCCCGAACTTATTTTTGGGACTACATTTAAACAACAAAAGAAAATGAGAGAATCATTCACTGTTCTTCACTGAATAACTTTAAGGAAGCTTGTTTCCACCACTGAATAAAAACTAAAAAAGGTAATTGCGACTATTTATATCTCAATTCTGACTTTATAACTCACAATTCTGACTTATATTTTTGCAATTGCGGGTTTATATCACAATTCTGACATAACTTGCAGTTGCAAAAATATAAAGTCAGAATTGAGATATAAACTAGCAATTTTACTCAAAAAGTTTATAACTTTATTTCTCCCAATTCTGACTTTATTTCTCGCAATTGTGAGTTTATATCTTGCAATTCTGTGAAAAGAAGTCAGAATTGCTAGATGTAAACTCGCAATTGTGAGAAAAAAAGTCCGAATTGTGAGATAAAAAGTCACAATTACCTTTTTCGTTTTTTATTTAGTAGCGGAAACAAGCTTCCATATGATTTCATACAATTTGATTTGTACAAAAATGTACGATTTTCAAATGAATCTCATTATGAAGGACCACCCCTAACACCGCCCCTAAACTTACCCATCACTGGGGTTTAAACAAATCATATGAAAATGTACAAATGAGGTTGTACGAATTCACACAAATTAGCAACCAATTCAGCAAAACGTAAAATAGTTAGGAATTGCCGTGAGGTTGTGTTGGGTTTTTATGAACGCACTGACAAAGTTTTACTTTGTAAAATAGCTCTGTATGGCTCTGGTCCTACACCTTCCACATACAATATACTGTATATATACATATAAATACATTTAGACCACTTAACTTAGTGATTGCTATCAGGGTTTCAGCCAGCGTAACAAAAAATGTTTCTGGAACAAATCACCTACCCTGCCTCTAAGTGTCTCCATATTCATAGTTGAGATAGTTTCAGGCATCTCGCAATCATTTCACTCTAACTCTTTAGTAACATAAGAAATCTTCTTTTCAAATATGAAAAACATAAAGCATACACTAGAAAGTAAGATGACAGCTTCCTGAGCCACAGGTGTTTCTGTGCTATAGGCTTCTGCTAAGTCAGACATATTTAGCACATTAATGCTCCACAAGATGGTGTTTGAGCGATTCAGTGGTCAGCGAAGCAAACCAAGGATCAGTATGATCTAGCGTGAGCAGTTTGGAGGACT
The DNA here is from genome assembly GCA_037101425.1 of Elopichthys bambusa. Taxonomy (NCBI): domain Eukaryota; kingdom Metazoa; phylum Chordata; class Actinopteri; order Cypriniformes; family Xenocyprididae; genus Elopichthys; species Elopichthys bambusa. The sequence continues at coordinate 40,147,452 of CM074434.1, read as the reverse complement.
GTGCACGCTAAGTGTTGGCAAGGTCTCTCCGGAGTTATGCCATGTTTTGTGCTTCACTCGCTGTCTGTCAGTATAGGTGAGATTGCCGGTAGGAATATAATCATACACCATTGTGCTTTCCTGAGATCTATAATAGAACCCCATTGAGTTTTCTGTCACCGCTGGCCTTGATAGTGTGTCCATCAAAATATTGATTCAGTATATGTAATGGCACATTGATTTTCTGCTGAAGGTGAGGAGTGATGGACAGAAGCTTGTTCTCTTTTCCTGCACGACCCAATCAAACCTCTGGACTCTCATTCTTACAGTTGAGGGAACGGATTTTTTTATTGTTTTATGGCTATTGAGCTTCAGAGAAGGTTAAAGTTGGAATAATATTAATCTTTAAACCAACTCTGACAATCTATAGAGAGACTCAGGCTTCCCCAGAGAAAAAAGTTTATTGCTCGTGGTTGTTCTTTTGTTACTTGAGAGGCTTAACTGAAGGATCAACTTTGTCTCAGATTTTTTTTCTAAAATTCCAGTTTTGACAAGCAGCAGTTTTCAGTCGTTCTTCATATAATCTTACTGCTGTCTTTGCATCTTTATGCAAATGATATAAGCACCATCCCACAAAGTTATATTAATAGGAACAGTTATGAACATATCTGGTGTACATATATCAGATTAATAAATAGTCAAATTTATCTTCATTTCAGAAAGATTCAATATGGGTAACTGAATAGGCCTAATAGTCATTGTGTCTGTATGAATGATAGCATTATCATGTGATTCTACTGTAAGCAAAATGAGCTCAGTTACACTCTTGACAGCTTGGCAATTTTATAAGACAACATGTAGCCTATATTTCATAAGATATGCAGTGATGCAGTCAGCATGGACAGAGCATTACATTCTGCATACAGGTGCTGGTCATATAATTAGAATATTATCAAGAAGTTGATTTATTTCACTAATTCCATTCAAAAAGTGAAACTTGTATATTATATTCATTCATTACACACAGACTGATATATTTCAAATGTTTATTTCTTTTAATTTTGATGATTATAACTGACAACTAAGGAAAATCCCAAATTCAGTATCTCAGAAAATTAGGATATTGTGAAAAGGTTCAATATTGAAGACACTCTAATCAGCTAATTAACTCAAAACACCTGCAAAGGCCTTTAAATGGTCTCTCAGTCTAGTTCTGTAGGCTACACAATCATGGGGAAGACTGCTGACTTGACAGTTGTCCAAAAGACGACCATTGACACCTTGCACAAGGAGGGCAAGACACAAAAGGTCATTGCAAAAGAGGCTGGCTGTTCACAGAGCTCTGTGTCCAAGCACATTAATAGAGAGGCAAAGGGAAGGAAGAGATGTGGTAGAAAAAAGTGTACAAGCAATAGGGATAACCGCACCCTGGAGAGGATTGTGAAACAAAACCCATTCAAAGATGTGGGGGAGAGTCACAAATAGTGGACTGCAGCTGGAGTCAGTGCTTCAAGAACCACTACGCACAGACGTATGCAAGACATGGGTTTCAGCTGTCGCATTCCTTGTGTCAAGCCACTCTTGAACAACAGACAGCGTCAGAAGCGTCTCGCCTGGGCTAAAGACAAAAAGGACTGGATTGCTGCTGAGTGGTCCAAAGTTATGTTCTCTGATGAAAGTAAATTTTGCATTTCCTTTGGAAATCAGGGTCCCAGAGTCTGGAGGAAGAGAGGAGAGGAACACAATCCACGTTGCTTGAGGTCCAGTGTAAAGTTTCCACAGTCAGTGATGGTTTGGGGTGCCATGTCATCTGCTGGTGTTGGTCCACTGTGTTTTCTGAGGTCCAAGGTCAACGCAGCCGTATACCAGGAAGTTTTAGAGCACTTCATGCTTCCTGCTGTTGACCAACTTTATGGAGATGCAGATTTCATTTTCCAGCAGGACTTGGCACCTGCACACAGTGCCAAAGATACCAGTACCTGGTTTAAGGACCATGGTATCCCTGTTCTTAATTGGCCAGCAAACTCGCCTGACCTTAACCCCATAGAAAATTTATGGGGTATTGTGAAGAGGAAGATGCGATATGCCAGACCCAACAATGCAGAAGAGCTGAAGGCCACTATCAGAGCAACCTGGGCTCTTATAACACCTGAGCAGTGCCACAGACTGATCGACTCCATGCCACGCCGCATTGCTGCAGTAATTCAGGCAAAAGGAGCCCCAACTAAGCATTGAGTGCTGTACATGCTCATACTTTTCATGTTCATATTTTTCAGTTGGCCAAGATTTCTAAAAATCCTTTCTTTGTATTGGTCTTAAGTAATATTCTAATTTTCTGAGATACTGAATTTGGGATTTTCCTTAGTTGTCAGTTATAATCATCAAAATAAAAAATAAAAAAACATTTGAAATATATCAGTCTGTGTGTAATGAATGAATATAATATACAAGTTTCACTTTTTAAATGGAATTAGTGAAATAAATCAACTTTTTGATGATATTCTAATTACATGACCAGCACCTGTATATCAAGCTGTTTCAACAATAACACTGTATACAAGTTTAACGCAGCATCCGTTTTTTTCCGTCATAATTTGAATAGCTTTACATTAGCTTATATGATCACGCTCTTATTCACGCAAATGCTTTTAAACCATTAAAGCGCCACAAGACAAACGAGAACGAGCTGTCTGTGAATGTGGTGTCATGTGACACACGACTTGTGTGCACAGAAAGACGCGCACAAGTATTGAGTTCACTTTCACGCTTGAACAAACAATAACACAGGGAATTATGCTGAGTATCCTCATAAGAGCAGTGTTAAATGATTTAAATAATGTCTTAATGAACTTAAAGAGTTGTGAGAAACTGAGATGTGCATCAGATCCTCATTATGTTTGGCAGCAGCAGCTGTTAAAGTGACAGCAGCCTAATAAACCAGTTGCTGTGATGTCTGTTACTAATGTTTATCAAAGAACAAACGTAAGCTTTAATAAGGATTAATCTACATTTGTAATTTATGCAGTGAAGACTCAATTTCTGTAGCCTATATTTTCTACCTGTTAGACAGGAAGGCTACAGGTAAATATTATAATGGGTTTATGTAAAGATTGTTTTAAGTTCACTTAAATTAAAAGTTATTTTTTTAAGCCTAATAAATGTTGAAATTGAAAGGCTACCTTTCAGTATAGGCTACTGTAATGTTGAATGTATATAATTAATGTTTTTTTTATTTATTTTTTTTAAATCAATTTCACAGAGACATCAGTAGGCCTACCAGTAGGCTATTAGTAACAGTGATACTGGCCTTCATTCATAAAAAGATGCCATTAAACAAATATTTAAAATATACTGTCTTTAAGTTTACTGTCTACATTAATTTGGAGAGTAACTGTGAAATTATTACGATATCAAAATATTAAAAACTACAATGTAATTTTATATATATATATATATATATATATATATATATTGATATATATATTGATATATATATATATTGATATAGGCCTATAAGAATCTCAATCTGGTTTAATGGAGAATTCATGTTTAACAAAGACTTTTTATGTTCTTCCCCTGCTGGTATTTCTAGTTATTTTCAGTTTCAATCACTCCTCAAACTCCCATATTATATAGACCGATGGATGGACAGGTGGATGGAATGATGGACAGATGCCTTTTGTGCATCACAGAGCGTCTGGCCCACCTGGAAGAGCTCTAGATCCTCTGATCTTTGCACCTGTGACGGCAGGAATGGCTGGTCAAGCATTCAGCTCAACACGACAAAGACCCGCTTCATTACAGAACAACTACTACAGTCTCTTAGTGGAACTATTTCAAATCATCTTAAAATTGCCATCATTTTTATCAAAAAGGTATTTGTAATTGTACACTAGTCTAATTTTGTAGGATTAGATTTTCCTATTGTTTTAATGGTTGCTTGACCAAGCAAGACGGTTTGGGTATTCAGCTAAATTAAACCAATTATATATATCATAATCTGAAAAAATAATGTGAAAAGAAAAAAGAACCCTAGGTCCATTATGTCAGTAAGGTCAGCATTTATAAAACATGTTAATAAGCTTCTTCTACATGCTAATGTTACATTTTAAGACTAATTAAACTGATCAAATCCTTGATCAATGATGCATTTAAGAAACTGTTCTCTTTTAACATTTTAAATACGGATTCGTGAGACATCAAGTTTGGGCCAGTGGTCTGTTGCTACCGTAGATCAGTGGTTGCTACGCTTATCCTATAGCGCCACCTGCTGAACATTTTAAAAAAAAATACTTAAAATTCACTTCTTCTTCTTCTTCTTCTTCTTTTTTTTTTTTTGATTGGGATCATACCAGCCTACAAAACTCGAACAACCTGCCCGAGCATGATAAATTGGATGAATAATTGGCCTGCTGTGGTTGATATCTCAAAAGAAGATCCTACTGAAGCACCCCAGGAGTGAAAAAACTAGCTTCAAACTGAGCTATAAAGATGCCAGACATTTAAAATCAGTTTATGCCTTTTTAATTAGACTCTTAGTCAAACGATGGCCCAAGATATTGAATGTTTTTCTTTTCTTCCTGTGGCACCATTTAAGAACTTATTTTAAATTAAAATAATAAAATAATAATAAAATGTAAATTGTTGCCACTAGGCTTATTATGTCTGCTATCATGACCGCAATGTATATTTATAAACATTTTAAAACAGTTTTATTTTATTTTATTTTATATTTTTATTTTGTGTCACTGTCACTGACATATTTCGTATTCCTGCGCTGGAAAAATATCAATCTGGCACCCATTGGAAAGTAGGCGTGTTTGTTTACATTTCTTCCTGCGCCACGCGACTGTGCGTGATGACGTAAGTGATACGCAGCGCTCTGGCTCTCGGAAGAGAGAGAGAGGAGACAGGCTAGCTTTCAGAAAACCGGACTAAAGTGATGCAGAAAACGGTAAGACGGGAATTTTTATTACATCGTGAGCGAGGCAGAAAACTGTACTAATATGTACGCGTCTTTTTCATGAACAACAATGTTTCTGTCGCCTGTTAACACCCAATAATGTCTCTTGATGTGCCAGCTAGCAGTATAGCAGGTTAGCCTGATCTCTAATATACTGAACTGTGAATTTTGACAGTTCACTAGTTTAAAAGATTATTAAATAGTTTTCCTTGGAATACCAACATTTATATTTTATTTAATCTCTATTTTATCTTTCCGTGTGGAGGATTGTGCTACTAGAAATTATACTTAATATAATAATACTTAGTAGTTCTCATTTACATCCCACCATATGACAATACAATTCCTTACAAAATGTTGCCATGGATACCATAGTTACCAACGAAATACCACAGCATTACTACATGTAGTTATTATTACCACTGTAAAAAAAAAAAAAAAAAAAAAAAAATCTCGATAAAGTACAATTGACTTCATTTAGTGTAAAAAGATTTTAGAATCTATATATAGTGAGTGCTGTTATTATGGTATTTGTGTGGAAACCATTGTACATGGTACATTTTTGTGAGAGATCTGGTCACACTTAAATTATTATTATTATTGTATATTTTATGAATTACTTGATTAGATTGATTATATGCCGAAAGCCATATTTATTGTCATTTAATAAATTAATAATGTATATTATGTAAATAGGTTTAGTATTGTTTTATAGCTCCATAGTTCTGTTTGGTTTTGTTTCAAGACTTTATAGGACTTGATTTCATATTGGTTATAAAGTAGTGACCAAAAACTGTTTATTGTACAAAAGTAACAAAATGTGCTTATAATCAATCTTTGAAAAAGATTAAAATGACTGTGAACTGAGTAAGTTTAACAACGATGTAGGTTGCATGGATGAAAACATTTACATAACATAAAATGCATAAACAACAGCAGATGTGTGATTTTTCCTGCCTAGCACATAGATAACAAACACTGGGAAAAATATTATATTAATATTCGCTATATTACCAAGTTATTGGCACCAAAATACAGAGTTTGGCCGGACAATGAAGCTTATTTATTTTCTTTCCTGACTGCACAATTATTTGCATTTTGTAATTTTTTTTTTTTGCAAGTAGCATTGCTTTTTGACCCTTCTATAACAAACAAACTATTTAGTATAGATGGTTTTGAGCAACACTAACCTGTCCTGCCTTTTTCTTAGAGCGTTTAACTTCTACATAACCATGGAGACTGATGCAAACTCCTTCCATGTGGAGTTCCCGGATTTTTCCTGCTCCCTCCTGAAGAAGCTGAACCAGCAGCGGCAGAGAGGGCAGCTGTGTGACCTCATGGTGTCCCTTGGCGGCCATCAGTTCCGTGCTCACCGCGCGGTGCTGGCCGCCAGCTCACCGTACTTCTGCGATCAGGTGCTGCTGAAGAACAGCGCCCGCGTGGTGCTGCCGGACGTCATGCATCCGTGTGTTTTCGAACAGCTTCTCTTGTCGTGCTACACGGGAGCGCTGTCCGTGCCATCCGGAGAGGTGGTGGCCTTCCTCACGGCCGCAAGCTTCCTGCAAATGTGGCACGTGGTGGACAAATGTACGGAGCTTTTAGAAGTGGGGAAGAAGAAAAACAGCTGCGGCGGGCATTTCGACCACGGATCGTCTCCGAGAGGTGACGGTTACGCCACTGACAATGAGGACACCGGCCAGACTGCAGGTCAAGTGGAAGATCTAGTTGATGACGGCCTTTCGATTCCCGCTTTGGGAGCGCTGGAAAGCGGCGGCTGCTCGTCTCCAGATGATCCAAGCAGCGAGAATGGGTCGGATGCAATGGAAAACCAGTGCTCTAGACCTGCCTACGTGCCGCCGAGCATAATGGGACACAGAAAGAAGGTGCATATAAAGGCAGAGAGGCAGAATCGGGAAGCCTGTGGCGGCCTGTTTGGCAGCGAACACACCGTGAACGATTCGGATGAAAACTGCCACAATCCAAACATAGCTGAGGATTGTTTTGATGAGAAGTTGGTGGAGTGTTTGGATGGAGATTGCTCCTACGAAGAGCCCTCAGACTTCTACGGGTCCTCCATGGAGGGCTTTTCACAAGCCGGAGACGAGCTCTCCGACCCACCGTCCAAGGAGAAACTGCAACTAGAAGGAAGTGCAGATGTTTCTCAAGATGGGGCACCTGTTGACAGTGGCCTGAAGGAGGAAACCTCTCACTCAGGGTTCGCCTCGGTGGTTTATAAGCTCTATCCATGTCAGTGTGGCAAAAGTTTTACACACAAAAGCCAGAGGGACCGCCACATGAGCATGCACCTGGGTCTGAGGCCGTTCGGTTGCGCCGTTTGCGGCAAAAGCTTCAAAATGAAGCATCACTTAGTGGGCCACATGAAGATCCACACGGGGATAAAACCCTACGAGTGCAGCCTGTGCTCGAAACGCTTCATGTGGAGAGACAGCTTCAACCGCCATACCTCCACTTGTGCAAGAGCCCACCAGACCCGACGGGCCTCCCAGATCTGCTAGTGGAACATTTCAGAAACCTCAGCATGGAAGCATCCTTTACCAGAATGCCAAATTGAGTTTTTTTTTTTTTTTGGCTTTTATTTTATACAAGAACCTCAATTTTGAACAGAGGCCTGTTCTGTTCATTTGTTCAGGTGTACACTACCGGTCAAAGGTTTGGAATAAATACGTTTTTTTAATGTTTTTAAAAGAAGTTTCTTCTGCTCACCAAGGCTGTTGATCAGTAAAAACAGCAATATTCTGAAATATTTTTTACAATATAAAAGAACTTTAAAATGTAATTTATTCCTGTGATCAAAGCTGAATTTTCAGCATCATTACTCCAGTCTTCAGTGTCACATGATCCTTCAGAAATCATTCTGATATGATGATTTGCTGCTCAAGAAACATTTCTGATTATTATCAGTGTTGAAAACAGTTGTGCTGCTTTATATTTTTGTGGAAACCGTGATGCACTACTATTCAAAAATTTGTATTAAGTAAAGGGGACCTATAATGCCCCTTTTACAAGATGTAATATAAGTCTCTGGTGTCACAGAATGTGTGTGTGAAGTTTCAGCTCAAAATACCCCACAGATTATTTATTATAGCTTATTATAGCGTTTTTTTGTGTGTCCCTTTAAATGCTTTAACAGCTCACACTTCAGTTGCTCAACAACAACAAAGCTGGAGAATCTCACACAGACAAAATGAGGATTGTCAGTAACGGTGTTCAGCCTTACATTGTTCAATCCGGAGTCGGACATTGATGGAGAGACTCAGGAAGAAGTTACAACTTTTAGAATGAAACTGGACGTTTCTGAATGGTTAGTGGATAAATTTATGTAGTTGCTGTGGAGTTGATTCAACTCATCGACTAGCATGTGCCGTCATGTTAAACTTTTGTGCAAATCCAGCGTTGAATTGACCCTCGTTTGTGAAGCAGTCTGGTGTAAAATGACGGCATGACAACAACACTCTACTATAACAACTCTTCCTCTTCTCTAAAGCAGCCCAACATGACCTCACCCCATTTGTTGCGGGTTCTCAGGGGTGGGGTTTATGTAAACTTAAGGGTTAGTGATGTGAAGCTTGTTGTAGTCCCTACCAGCTGTTTGTTGTAGTCATTAAAAAGTGAATTCTTTAAAAGAAAATATCTCCCTTTGCATTGAACTTTGAGCGTTGTAACTTTGCGGATGTTGTTTTTGCTCAAACAGCAACATTACACACTAACTAAAGATAGAAAAGTGAAATCATAAGGATCAAGAATCAAAGGATCCCTTTAAGTAAAAAGTATTAAACAGTATTAAACAGCAAAAACTTTAACAAGAACCCTAATAATTGAATAATTGAGCACCAATAATTAATAACTATTGAGCATCAAATCAGCATATTAGAATGATTTCTGAAGGATCATGTGACACTGAAGACTGGAGTAATGATGCTGAAAATTCAGCTTTGATCACAGGAATAAATGACATTTTAAAATATATAAAACAGTACTTAAAATACAGTATTTCACATTTTTACTGTATTTTTTATCAAATGAATTCAGCCTTGGTAAGCATATGACACTTCTTTTAAAAAGTTTTTAAAAAAATCGTAATTATTCCTAACTTTTGACCGCCGGTGTATTTTACAAAGCCTCATGGAATGATGTAAAGTCACCATGAAATCAGAATTGACCCTTTTTACTTTCTTAATAGACATTATTAAAGTAAAATGTAGTTTCATGTTGACTTAAATGTCATTCTAATATCTCAGAATGGTGTGATTATTAAATCAGAAGGAATAAATATGACCATATTCTACCACACAGACACAAGAGCCTTGAATACTGTCGTAATATTCAGGTATACGCCTCACCAAGCGCTTTAGACTTATACTAAATTTTAACAAGGTTTATCTAATGTAAATAGAAATATTCTCCAGTGCAGCATTATACTGGATTTCATTAGCTTTGGTCGAGCTGGATTCAGTGTTTGGCATTAACTCCATTGCTGATCTCTATAATTTTGTTGCTAGAGTGCTTCAAATAGGATTTCGCAGAGAACAGCGGTTGTTTCAGCTGCTAATCCATTCTAATCCACTTTATGCTCAGAAAGTCAACAGATTTATTAGGAGGATTTTGAAAAGGAAAAAGTCATACATAATGCTGCATAAATGGCATTGACATTTTCATCTCCTTCTGCAAACAGTATTCTTGTATGTGATGTTAATTTTGTTTTTATAATGTGCCATAAGTGTAAAATATTATAAAATATTAAAAGAAACATGCCCAGGTCATATTTCATAAAAAAAGAGAAGTTATATTTTGCATGAAATAATTATCTTTTGCTAAAAAAAAACTTAAGCCTTACAGTATTATGCACATTTTCCCATCCAATTCATTCAGATATTCGGAATTCTCAGTATTCTTAATGGGAATTCTCACTATATTCATCTTTTTTCAATGGTAGTGAAATAGTTACTTTTCTTTATGCAAAATATAACTTTTTTTTTATTGTTAATTATTTATTTCTTTATTAGGAGAAATATGACCAGGACATGATCTTGGTGGGCTTTATATCATTCATCTGTATACTGAATTGAAGTGAATTTAAGAGAGAAATATGGAAGCACAGCCACTTGTAAATATCAGATATCATTGAAGTGAAACTGAGAACACATCTTTATAAGACATTTCATGCAAACATCAAAAGCAAAAGAGCACAAAAAAGCAAACAATAAAAAAAGCAAACAACTTTTGAAAGGGCTGTAAAACACTTGTACATAAGCAGTTGGGTGTTTACTTGTATTATTTTAATAATCTAATGTACAGAATGTGCCATGAATGGATGGCTGGATGTCTGGCTTTCAGTAGTTTGGTATTACAGTCTTTTTGTGCTTGAACTGTTACATCAATACCTCAGATGCTGTGGTATTCAGTAGTTTTTAAGATGTGTTAAGAAGACACAAAGGAGCATGGATTAGAACAAAATGTAAGCTCATTTTATTATAGTTTTAGATCTAATAAATAGGGCTTTTCTTAGAGTATTGAATTATACCTGAAAGTGTTATAAGCTAGTATAACACTCAAAACATGTGTCTTGTTGGCAATCGTCATTTGATTTTGTTTATTTGTAGTATGTAAATAGTGTTTGAATTATATATTTTTTTTTTATTATGAATGTGCAAATTTCTATATCAAACAGAACAAACAAGTGACAATCATATAGGCAGAAACAACATGTGAAGGATTTCGCCTCGCAGATGAAAACATGGGCGTCATATAGAAGAGTCAAATTATCAGTGACATTATGAATATATAAATTCTTGGAGTAATATGAAAAATAAATTCAACCAATCTTTTGATATAGCTTATTATGTACTCTGGTAAAAAAAAGCATATGATTATATATTGATTTGTTACAGAAACTTCTTGGGTTATTAATTGGAAACGGTTATATAAAAATATATATTCTCTAGTGACCAAATTTTCTTAATCAGTAGGCAAAGCTTTATGATGTTGGACGGATCACTACCTCAACAGGACTGTCATAATAATCTGTTTATCAGAAAACATTTCCTTCAGGACGGCATCATTTCCACTTACGCTTCTGTTGTGTTTTCTTCTTATAGAAGAACTTTGTGAAACTTTGTGAGATTTGTACAAAAATGTGTTTAGCAATAAATGTTTTATTTGTACTGGAAATCCTGTTTTGTTGCACAAAGAACAATTGTGTCCACAATTATTATTCATTTTGTATTTGAGGTGCAAGGCTTTTTAATTCCAGGTTTCGGACAGTAGATGGCAGTCTCAACTCATACATACATTTAACTATTAAGATAATTTACATGTACTTTTCTTGTGCCATGTTTATGTGTGTACACACACACACACACACACACATATATATATAAACTTTTTTTCATTTTTCATTTATATAGTATAAAATATATTATTATTGATTAATATTATAAGAAATATATTGAGAAAAGTACAAAGGAAAGAATAAATCACAAATACTTTACAAATACAGAAAATCTTTTGCTTTTATCTTTAAAGAGTGCCTGGTGTAATGTACTGCCTGCGAACTTCACTTAAAAAGCATAATAAAAATCTACTCTTTATTAGAAAATTTAGATTTTTAAGTATGTAATTTAGTTAAGATTATAATAAGATTGATTAAATGTTAGAGTGTTAAATTATAGGACATCAAGAGGCAGAGGAAGACATCCCTACTGTTCAGATGCACCTGCGCGTCCACTTCAAATTCACATAGACCCGGTGCTTCAACGCGATTGGCCAGCGCTTCGCAGGGGGCGGGGCTGTTTATTCGTACAACGCGTGTGATTGGACAGATGACCTGTCCATTAGATCAAAGGAACCTACCTGACACTTCCTGCCCATGAATGTTTGCCTTGTTTTGGCAGTATGATATTTGTGTATCTCTGCCATGTTTGTGTACATCTGTCGCAAATGTATTTACATTTTTAAACGTATAACATCGTCTTGACGCTCTGGAATAATAACCATACGCACTGTTTTGGATTATATGCGCAGTTGAGCCCGTTTAATGGATGACTGGAGGAAGAACGTGATTGTTTCTTCTCATTGATCCGGGATCATACAGTACAAAGATATAAGGTAGGCGAACCAAATTTTGATTTGAATGATGGCATGGATGGGTCGATGGTGTATTGATTAGGAACAGTCTGTGCACGTCATTCATTAAGACGGGTTAGTAAAGGTGAAAGGTTATAGCCCTGTGCGCGTCACCGCGGCGCTTACATGTTGCAAGGTGCGCGTATGATCAGGCGTGTGCGCGCACGAGCCTCAAAATCCTCCTGAGACACAGCAGCTCATTTTTGTCATTTATGATGTTCATGTTGTTTGTTAATAGCTCTGACAAAATGACATATTTTGCTTTGCAATATCGTTTTGCATAGGCTATAAATGCACTGTTTTAACTTAGGCTAAGTTATTTATTAAAGAGGGTATTGTATTGCTTTTCAAATATTTGGGGATAAAGTTAATATAGGCTATTTTTTAAATTATTTTACAAACAATGCTATGCGATTTCGTATTAATGAGCTTTCACATACAGCGTTGTTTTATGTTTTCAGAAATAGGTTATTACATACTTTGTTATATGTAAACTTTGTAATATTAAAGGGATAGTTCACCCAAAAATGAAAATTCTGTCATCATTTACTCACCCTCAGGTTGGTCCAAACCTGTATTCATTTCTTTGTTCTGTTGAACACGAAAGAAGATATTATGAAGATTGTGGGAAACTGAACAGTTTCGGAGCACCATTGACTTCCATAGTATTATTATTTTTTTCCTACTATGGAAGTCAATGGTGCCCCAAAGCGGCCTGGTTACACACTTTCTTCAAAATACCTTTTGTGTTGAGCAGAACAAAGAAATGTATACAGATTTGGATCAACTCGAGGGTGAATAAATGATGACACAATTTTTGGGTGAACTATCCCTGTAATAGATGATGTAAATGCCACATGCTTCTTTGAATTGAAGTGTTTTCAAAAAATATTATAAACCGCATATGTCTGGTTGGTCTGTTCAACAGTTCCATTGTAAAAGTTTTATGTCATTTCAGTATCAAAGCAGCTTTTTGTTGTTGAAAAAGCCATTGTTTTCCCAGATGCAGTGCCTTTTGTACTGCTTGCTATGCAATTCATGCACTTGCATTGCAGACAATGTGAGATGTGTGTAACTGATCAGGACGAAACTTGGAGTAAGTGAGAAGGGATCCAGCAACTTATTCCTGATGGCTGAGAGCCAGAGCATTCCTCAGCCCAGGAACCGGTGTAGTATTCAGCTGTTGGCCTTATACTCTACACATCAGTGCAGGTTTAGTTGACCAGGGCAAACGTGAATAACCTTGTCGTGAGCAGATGTCATAAATTTTTGTTTCTTCTGTAGTACACCTAAAAATGAAAATTCACAGTTTACTCACCCTTATGTAGGTCCAAACCTGTTCTTCTATGAAACGCAGACAAATATATTGTTCAGAATATTCAGTCAGTTTACTTTTTCCATAACTGGAACAAGCAGCTGTGTGTATATCGATCAGGCATAACATTATGACCACCTTTCAAATATTGTGTTGGTCCCTCTTTTGCTGCCAAAACAGCCCTGACCCGTCGAGGCATGGACTCCACTAGACCCCTGAAGGTGTGCTGTGGTATCTGGCACCAAGATGTTAGCAGCAGATCCTTTCAGTCCTGTAAGTTGTGAGGTGGAGCCTCCATGGATCGGACTTGTTTGTTCAGCACATCCCACAGATGCTCGATTGGATTGAGATCTGGGGAATTTGGAGGCCAAGTCAACACCTCAAACTCATTGTTGTGCTCCTCAAACCATTCCTGAACCATTTTTGCTTTGTAGCAGGACGCATTATCCTGCTGAAAGAGGCCACAGCCACCAGGGAATACCGTTTCCATGAAAGGGTGTACATGGTCTGCAACAATGCTTAGGTAGGTGGTACGTGTCAAAGTAACATCCACATGGATGGCAGGACCCAAGGTTTCCCAGCAGAACATTGCCCAAAGCATCACACTGCCTCCGCCGGCTTGCCTTCTTCCCATAGTGTATCCTGGTGCCAGGTGTTCCCCAGGTAAGCGACGCACACACACCCGGCCATCCACGTGATGTAAAAGAAAACGTGATTTATCAGACCAGGCCACCTTCTTCCATTGCTCCGTGGTCCAGTCCTGATGCTCACGTGCCCACTGTTGGTGCTTTCAGCGGTGGACAGGGGTCAGCATGGACACCCTGACTGGTCTGCAGCTATGCAGCCCCATACGCAACAAACTGTGATGCACTGTGTATTCTGACACCTTTCTATCAGAACCAGCATTAACTTCTTGAGCAGTCTGAGCTACAGCAGCTCGTCTGTTGGATCGGACCACACGGGCCAGCCTTCGCTCCCCACGTGCATCAATGAGCCCATGACCCTGTCTCCGGATCACCACTGTTCCTTCCTTGGAGCACTTTTGATAGATGCTGACCACTGCAGACCGGAAACACCCCACAAGAGCTGCAGTTTTGGAGATGCTCTGACCCAGTCGTCTAGCCATCACAGTTTGGTCCTTGTCGAACTCGCTCAAATCCTTGCGCTTGCCCATTTTTCCTGCTTCTAACACGTCAACTTTGAGGACAAAATGTTCACCTGCTGCCTAATATATCCCACCCACTAACAGGTGTTGTGATGTAGAGATAATCAGTGTTTTTCACTTCACCTGTCAGTGCTCATACACACCGATCAGGCATAACATTATATAATGCGAAGACAACCAGTTCATATTCATGTTTAAACAACACAACACTAATGTTTAGGAAATCAATATTTAGAGGAATAATCCTTATTTCCATGAATCACAGCTTTCATGTGTCTTGGCATACTCTCTACCAGTCTGTCACATTGCTTTCGGGTGACTTTATGCCTCTCCTGCCACACAATTTCAAGCAGCTTGGCTTTGTTTGATGCTTGTGGCCATCCACCTTCCTCTTGATCACATTCCAGAAGTTTTCAGAAGGGTTCAGGGGCCGGATTCACGGAAAAAGATAAGAATATTTTGTATTCCCAAAAAAATCTTCTTAAGAATGTTCTTATCTTTTTTCTTAAGATTTTTCTCAAGACAAAACTTAAGAAAAATTCAAATTCTTGAAAAGAATGTTCTTAAAAATAATCTTAAATAACTTCTTAAAGTTAGGATAACTGACTACTATTCGTAAATCCCCAAAAGGTAAGATTTTTAATGAATTTTTTTTTTTTTTTTCCCCCAAATATTAAACCTTACAAAATTATAAAACTTATATTAAACTGTGTAACTACTTAAATATTTTACTTATATAAACTAGCATACTTGGCTAATTAGATGTCTGTGTTCCAGATTGAAGTACTGTGGGTTGTCAATAGGGAGAGAGAGCCAGAAAGGCCTCTTAGAGATCGAGCAGATCCTTTCACCCTTCCTGATCATGCTCTGCTTAGACTTTATAGGCTGCCAAGAAACTCAGTAATGTATCTGACACATATTCTAAGAGATATTTTGCAGCGAAAAACAAAAAGGTCCTCTCCACTTCCCGTGATACTGCAGATAATGGTTCGCTACGATTCTTTGCTTCTGGATCATTCCAAGCAGTTTTAAGTAAAACTGTGGGAAATAGTCAATCCAGTGTGGTTTCAGCGTTTCAAGGGCTCTCAGCAGAACGGTGAAAAACTTCATCAAGTTCCCATTAACCGCAGCAGAACAAATCCTTGTTAAACAGAAATTCTTTGAGATTGCAGCATTTCCAAATGTACTGGGTGCAGTGGACAGAACACACATTGCCATTAAGGTAAATAATATGCAATATATGAATTAGTTATATTAACATTTCTTTTTAACTTGCTTTCAACATCTTTTTAGGCCCCATCTGATGATGAAGAACTATATGTCTACAAAAAGAATTTTTCAATTAATGCCCAAAATAACAAACCTTGTAGCAAAATGGCCTGGGAGTACCCATGATTCTTTCATACTCACCACCTCAGCACTTTGTCAACAATTCAGTGAAGGCCAAATACCTGATGGGTGGCTTTTAGGTAAATAATATTTTTGGCATATCAACCTCAAATTTGAAAGCAATAAATTTTACATATGACTTTGAATTTCTAGCATTTTTGGTCTCATGTTTTCTATGCTTTTAGTATTTTTCAAATGAGAACACAATAATAATAATAAAAATAATAGATTCATAAATTTCAACCACTTTATTTTAGGTATGACATTATGTCTGTGCCCAATTAGCAGAAAATATCTGTTTTTACAGGGGATAGTGGCTACCCCTTAAGACCCTGGCTGATGACTCCAATTCTTCATCCTGCGTCAGAAGCACATGAGCGATACAACAGGGCACAAAGGAAAACGAGAGGAGTTGTTGAAATCTAGATTCTGATGCATTGATCACTCTAGGGGAGTGCTCTTGTACACACCTGAGGGGGCATGCCAAATTATTACAGCAGTGTGTGTGCTGTATAATATATATCAGATGCATCGTGTGCCACTTCCCAACATTCCAGAGGCACCTGACAAGCCCGATGAGCCTCTGAGGGATGTAGCAAACCCTAGCAACTCCGGATTGCAAGCACGCAATAATCTAATAGCCAGACTGAGAAAACTGCATGATAATGCATTTATTGTTACTTTAAAAACTTTACTGTATTTGTTACATTTGATTTAATAAATACATTTTATTTGCAAGTAGAACTATTACAATACAATACAATTCTGTCACAAAATATTTATGGAACTATTATAATTTTGTCATAAAATATATTTCTTGAACGATACTACAGTTTACATTACTTTATTTCTAGTGTTTCTCTCTCTATGGCCACAGTAGCGTGTTTAGGTTATTGGGAGCCCTGAGCAAATCTCCGGGAGGGGGCCCTGCGATCGCGTTCCTGGGGGTTTATCAGCTGGCAAGTTTCAGTGCACATTTAAGAGTGCAGATTGCAACTATTATTAACAATAATGGAAAGGTTAGGCTTATCTGTATGTCACAATATCACCCTGTTTGGACTTTGTTTTCTGTTTTGCATCATTTCCTGCCAGTCTGTCATCATAGTTATGCATTTTGATTCACAAGCTTCCAATTTGTTTCAGCATCAGTTATTTTGGAATGCAGCAACTTCTTTCAACAGCTGGGTCTGGATGTCAATCATCTCCTCTGTGCGGAACCTCTTTGGTTTGGGAGTTTGGCACAGGGGAGGGTTGCCATCTAACAGGATCTGTGATAAATTCATCTCAGGCTCCATGGGGGCCTTAAACAAAATAAATGCAACTTTCATGACACATGTAATGTTATACAAGGATACATAATAATTATGAAATTCATGAGAGATTACCTCTCATTTTGATTCACAAGCTTCCAATTTGTTTCAGCATCAGTTATTTTGGTTATACGGTATATCAGGTAGGGCTGGGCAATATGGCCAAAAAGTCATATCTCATTATTTTTTTGGCTAAATGGCGATATACGGTATATATCTCGGTATTTTCTACATTTTTCTATTTGGATTTAGAAAAAAAAAAAAATCTGTATTTACTTTACTTAAAAATCTTAATTTAACGTCCTGCCTAATGTTGTCCTACAAACAGTGTTTATATTGAAAGCTATTAATACAAATATAGTGAATGTAACCATGTAGTCTGGCGCACTAATAGGCCTACAGTATGCAAAAAAAGAGAAAGTTACTTTACATTGTAATATTACAATCTAAAAATAAAAAAAAATGCTTTATGTTAAATTAACTAGACTAAAAATTAAAATAACTTATTAGTCTGTGCTTTTGTTTTTATTATGAATATATATATATATATATATATATATATATATATATATATATATATATATATATATATATATATATATATATATATATATAATATAGCTACCATTAAAAAAACAAACAAAAAAACACTTACTTGTAGGTTTAAAATTCTACATATGGCACATTTATTGTTCAACAACAAACATTTTATCAAAATGTATATTTTAGTCAGAATTATTCGATCCCATTCTATTGAGCTCCGTCTGTTTGGTGGAAATGTGCGTGGCACATTTCGTTAAAACTACTGTATATTGATATAAACGGTATCGCCTCATTCCGTATTGTATATTAAAAATATATCGGTATATCATACAAACTCGATATACCACCGAGCCCTAATATCAGGTACAGTACATGGCAAATTTTCTCAAGAAAAAAAATCTCTCAACTAATGCTGTAAAATATACATGGATCAGTTGGTGCTACATTATTATTGTAGGTTAAAATTAACTTAGGCCTGTTTATATACCAACTTAAATTACTCTTATGGAAATTTTTATAATAGGCCTACTAACTTTAAAATTATTTCTACTCCAATTAGTTTTTTGAAATATAAACATTTAAATGGTGGCTGTCAACTTGATGGATTTTTTCAAACATGCATTATATAGGCTATTAAAGAACATCAAAAATTATAATGAATATGTAATATGGTGCATATGCTATTAAGCTAAATGCTCCTCTTCTAGAGTTCATTTTTCTAGCTGTCTAACGAGTTTATGGTCATATGAGTCATACGAGTTTATGGTCATATGTTTGTTCTGAGGTTTGTTTATTACAAGATATTTTAGTAATGTCTTTCCACGGTTGAAACAATGATTGAGCACAATTACACAAGACATGATATGGATTTCGGTAAGTTGTTCTGTATCTTTTAACATACCTTTAGTTCATTCATGTTTATTTCACGCTGTAACTGGTATTAAAGTGGAGGAAAGGATCAGTTCACGTGCATGTCAGGCTGCCGCTTCTCTAGAACTGAGGCGTTGCGATCTGTCACGGTACATTAAAGAGCGCCAAATCCGTTTTCTTGCGCTTTTTAGAGCGGGTGTATGCAAATCCTTGACCTTTCTTAGTGGGTATACAGCATATACCTGCGTATCACTACACCACCGTTGGGTCCCCCTCGGGAGAAATCGCGGGGGTCCCCCAAGTCCGCGGGGGCCCACGCAATTGCATGCTTTGTGTAGTGGGTAAACACGCTACTGTATGGCCAGCCTCTCTCTCTCCACCTGAAGCAACTCCTCCTGAACTTTTTGGAATGCAGCAACTTCTTTCAACAGCTGGGTCTGGATTTCAATAATCTCCTCTGTGCGGAACCTCTTTGGTTTGGGAGTTTGGCACAGGGGAGGGTTGCCATCTAACAGGATCTGTGATAAATTCATCTCAGGCTCCAGGGGGGCCTTAAACAAAATAAATGCAACTTTCATGACACATGTAATGTTATACAAGGATACATAATAATTATGAAATTCATGAGAGATTACCTCTCCAACTTCTCTCTCCTCAGCAAGGTCCAATGTGGAAGGTGAAACATCCGGTATGCGCTCCAAAGTCACGGTCACTGCACAGTAAATCAAACGGTAGCGTTAGCGCTTGCTGACTAGTTCAATAGCCTGTTTGGGTTAAAACTAGCATTAACGTTTTTTCTTCTGTTGCCGAGTATAATGGTAAATAAAGAGGCCTATTGACGTTTTAACGGACATTTAAATGAGCGTATGTAACTAGCAATGTTTCATTAAAAAATACTAGTATGTGAATAATAAAAAATAGTTATCTGAATGTTCGCTCTACCTAAGCGAAAGGGATAACTGCTTACCTTCTTCTGTATCCACACCTGATTTGATGCCTGTCACCGCTGCATCTCCGATGACGGACAAAATCTTCTCTTCAAACGCATCAAGACTAATGGTGATCCACCACCTGTCATTTTTTTGCTCCCTTGATCTTTCTGCTCCTTTTTTTTAACAGCCGACTTAAGGTCTGCCCATTTCTTTTCCACCCCAACGTCGCTTATTGTGCATCGAGATATTGTTATCCAGTCTCCCAAGGAGTACTTTCTTCCTTGCGCTAATTTCCTCGACAAGAACCTCCAGCTCTTGCCTAGTGAAGTTTTTATTTCTTTTCTTGTCATCCATGTCAAATTAGCTGATTAGTTTATGCTTTCCTGAGAGTAAATTTATTTTTTGACGGTTAATGTCGTTTAACTAACACATCCAAAAAATTTAAGTTTTTTAGCTTTTAGTATGAATATATTAGCCTTAAGGTTATTAATAAGTTGGTGTGTTCCAAAACAATGACAAAATCCGCTTTTAGGAGATATAAGCATTCAAAACTTACGGTCTCACTTCCGCTAAAATGGATCACGGATTTTCATGACATCACATCGCACTTCAGTTTCTCATCAAATCTTCAGTCCAATCAAATGCTCTCTAGAATCTAAAGTCCCTCCTATACTATCAACAGACGCTGAAGCTGCGGCTGAAATTGGTCACTTGTTCATACATTTAATAGTTTCTACATGGTGAATGGCACATAAGTGCACTATATAGAGAATAGGGAACGATTCAGACAGTGTAAATATGCTTTCCTTTGACGTGAATGAATTCCGTTTTCGCGTTAGTGTCACATGAACCGCCGCAATGCGAGCAGCACAGTCTGCTCTGGCACAGAGACACGAGAGCACAGAGCGGATCATATGCACGAGTCGGCACAGACCACAAAAGGTATCGGACCCATTTGAATTGTGCACAGAATGCTGTATAAGCGATATAAAGGACATTATGAGGAGAAACGGTTAGAGATTAGAAGGAAACGGAGTCTAACAGCTCTGGCCGTGCTGTGATATAAACGAAACGCTATTGGCTATTTAAAAAAAGGGGCGGGGCTGTTCGATATATATCGCCCTGTCTTCCTGTTTCAGTTGAAATTACGTCAACATATTGAAATTACGTCAACATTGTTATAAAGTGATACAATCAAAATGTGGCGGTAATAAATTTGTTGTAGCTATAGCTACTTTAATTTTATTCGTAAGAAAAAAAAATGAAGATGTTCTTAAGAAAATATTTGAGATCTTAAGGAACTTTCTTAAGAACTTCTTATTATTTCTCTTAAGAATTTTCTTAAGATGTTCGTGAATCCGGCCCCAGGCCTGGAGATTGGGCTGGCCATGACAATTCAACTGTTTGTAATAATATGTGCCGCTGTTTTGTTCATGCGCATATGCTTGTGAAAGTGAAACTGATGATGTTTCATATATGTATTTGCTTGCTTGTTTGTAATCAATAGGGTATTAAATGAACGCAATGCAACGAAATACCGGTTGACCATCAAGTGGCAATTATTTGACAGTTCCAGGTGTTTTTCATTACATGCTCATATGTGTCCTGTTATGTCAGAACCACATATTTGTACATGAGAGTTCTGTCTGTAGAGTTGCAGTAGTGCAGCAGGGGGTAAATGAGGGCGTCTCTGCTCCCTGCAGCTGTCTGACATTACACAAGTATTGATCAGGGAACTTCTCCACTAGCAGGTCATGTTCAGAAGACTGTATTTATATCTCCCACACACACTCGTCACGTAGCACCCAATGTCGTTTCTGAACTTTAACATCTGCATTCACTCCAGTGAGCATCAGATATACTTTAAGACCTGTTTGGTGTTTGTTTGTTCATTGCTGTTTTGTATGCATCTTTTTCCCCCCGTTGTTGTTTTTTTCAGATGATTTTTTTTGTAAATGCAAAGTGTATGAAGGAAAAGGCTATCACGTAGCATTTTAGTTTAGCTGAATAATTACTATATTCATGTACAAAGGTATTTAAATGGTACTTCCGTGGTATTTTCATGTTGCATGTCATAAACATTATAGTAATGTCTCATTGTATACGTCCAAACATTTCCTCTTGTCATTTAAATATGTACACAGTGAAGTTTGTTTTTAAGTAAGACATTACTTTTATTCAAGGATGCATTCAATTGATCAAAAGAGACAAATAACAATGTTACAAAAGAGCTTTATAATCATCAAAAAATAATGAAAAAAATGTATCATGGTTTACACAAAAATATGAAGCAACTGTTTTCAACATTGATAATGATCAGAAATGTTTCTTGAGCAGCAAATCAGCAGATTAGAATGATTTCTGAAGGATCATGTGACACTGAAGACTGAATTCAGCTTTGATCACAGGAATAAATTACATTTTACAATGTATTATATTTCAAAATATTACTGTTTTTAACTATATTTTCGATTTAAAAAATGCAGCCTTAATGAGCACTTATTTCAAAAGCATTTAAAAATTCTTACTGACCACAGACTTTTAAATGGTAGTGTATGGCTGAAAAAACTTTAAAAGATTTATCATATAACAAACATGCATTTTACAGAACAAGGTTAGCTCAGTAGTGTAGTAAACATTCCTCTGTAAAACTTAAAGAGGAAGTGTAAGTGTGTTGTTGATCTTTGCTCCAGTTTTCAAGTCCCTGAAATCCAGTCTGACCGTCTTCTGCTTATAGTGTAAACCACAAACTGTCTGAATAAACAGTTGTTCAGTGTCACTGATGAGGGTATATAATAGTATTACATTAGTATGACTTGAAGAATCATGATTGTTCGTTATATTAAACATTCAAATTCATACAGTTTCAGTGACCATAACTACAGTATACACCATTAACACATGCTAATTAATGCTTTTTTTTTTTTTTTTTTTAAATAGCGGCTTAACATCACTTTGACATGCATAATGTGACGAGTAATTCAGAGATCAGTAATCAATAACTGCGTTATCTTACAGCTTCCTGTTGAAAGCAACAAGTTGTACTGACATCAAATCAGTAGGGCAGGCTCATTTCCAAGAACTTGATTAATTAAAGATAATGTACTGAAGCTTTTGCCCAAAGATCTGTTGTTGTGTACAGTGAGAAGAGAAATTGGGACATGGACTTCTGTGCGGTGACGAGTTCTGTTTTAACTAGTGATAGATTGATGATACCGGCCAGGGATTATAATTGTGACCGATTGACAGATTCACAGAAATTGTAGTTTTCTAAATGAATAGTACACATTACCGGATTGTATTCGAATGTATTTTTAGAATTTTGAATTTAAAAAAAAAAAAGTAATGGTTTAAAAAATATATTTTTTATGTCTAAATAATATACATTAAATATAAACAATTCTAAGTAATTTTATACACACTAAAAATGCTGGGATAAAAACAACCCAAGTTGGGTTGAAAATGGACAACCCCAGTGGTTGGGTTAAATGTTTGTCCAATCTGCTGGGCAGTTTTATTTAACCCAACTATTGTTTAAAAATTACTATATGGCTGGCTTAAAATCAGACACATAATTACTAGAGGCAACAATAATAATCAAAAGGTGAACATTTATTAATAAGCAGTTTAATAAGTGTTTATTGTTTAATTATTATTCATTAAACATATTAATAAATGTTCATTTATTAAAGCTGCAGTCTGTAACATTTTTTTGTTTTTGTTTTTTTTTTTTGTTAAAAATGATCCAAAATCAATTTTTGAGCAAGTACATAATCAACCAGTGTTCAAAACTATCTCCTTACCTTAGCCCGATTCACAACGGTAAGCTTGTAATAATGTTTTATAATTCAGGTGGTACTGGTAGGTTTCAGCGGGAAATTCGTTCATCTTTGTGTCCGTTTACATGAAGAAGGAGTACCAGCTAGTAGGCTATATCATGCCGCAGGTGATGGATCATTTATAGCCTTTTCTTACAGAAGTTGGAATAATTAAATTTATCATTTTGATGGCGGATTGTAATCCAGAAAATTTGGAATCTACAGGTAATGCCAATACACACTAAATACACATAGTCACGCAATGCTGATGTTGTTAACCTTAACAATTTGAGAACAAAGTATAACAGTAATAATAATTTGCACAGTTTGACATGATCCGAGCTAAGCGATCGTTAGATTTAATCACCATTGGCAGCTTGATTTATTGTAATGCTTTTTTTCTCAGTTGGTCAGAACAAAAGTGGCAGACATGTTACTCCTTCAGAGGACATTTTCCGGTGAAAATGATTTTGGTCGTACTTCCAAGACTACAATCGGTGATTCCTAAGTACAGTATCCATCCACCGGTGCTGTGACTGACAGCAAACATTAGATTTGCCGATGCACAACACACGTAAAGATGATAATTCCGCAAATAACTGCAATTGCAGGTTTCAGACAGAGATGGCGACAAAGAGGCACAACTTACGGACTGCAGCTTTAAACTTATGAATAAATGTTCATTTCCAACATATCTTGGGTTCATTTCAATACAGTCATTTTTAAACAATAGTTGATTTAAATAAAACTACTTAGCAGGTTTGGCAAACATTTAACCCACCCTCTGTTAAAACAACCCAATTGCTGGGTTTGTCCATTTTTGGGTTGTTTTTAAGCATTTTTTAGAGTGTGTGTATATGTGTATGTGTGTGTATATATATATATATATATATATATATATATATATATATATATATATAAAATATGTATGTGTAATATATACATATAATATGTATGTGTAATATATACATATAATATGTATGTGTAATATATACATATTGTGTGTGTGTGTATATATATATATACATACATGTCCACATATCAGTACTTGTTTTGGCCATTTAATAACAGATATGGGTGGAGCAATAGGTTTAATAGGTCCTGCTATTTGTTGTTTGACCATGCCAACTCTCTGTTCATTTAATATTGGTCCGTTTTATTTTTTGCTCTTTGGACCGCTGCGCTCCCGTTTAGACGGCTGCCTATTTTTAGGTGTTGCAGACGTCAGCTCAAAGGGGAGCCGGTTTAGATTAAGTTCTCGCCCGCTGTGCCACCCAGCTTAAAAAAACCCCACAGCATCTGTTATCAAAGCACAGATCGAAGTGTGTGAAATATTAGATTTTCTGACTCGGTTATCTCTTTCCATGGCTGTGTTTGTAAAGGGGTGAGCATGTGTTACGGTGAAGACATTTGAGACGCGACCACCTGGTCAATTCTGCTATTCAGCAGCCCTGTTGCTGCCTGTCATGAATATGACACTGTTTGTATTATGATAGGAGTAATTTTATATGATGGCAACAGTGTACAGTTATTTTTTTAAAACATTAAATGGAATTAATCGAATTATACACATATGTATGTATGTATGTATGTGTCTGTGTGTGTGTGTGTGTGTGTGTGTGTGTGTATACAATACCGTTCAAAAGTTGTGGTTTTTGAAAAATATCTCTTAGTCTCACCAAGGCTGCATTTATTTGATCAAAAAATACTGTTAAAAACTGTAATATTGTGAAATATTATTACAATTTAAAATAACTGTTTTCTATTGTAATATATTGTAAAATATAATTTATTCCTGTGATACAAAGCTGAATTTTCAGCATCATTACTCCAGTCTTCAGTCACATGATCCTTCAGAAATCATTCTGATATGCTGATTTGCTGCTTATTATTAGTGTTGAAAACGGTTGCACTGCTTCATGTTTTTGTGAAAATTTTCTTCGGGATTCTTTATTCAATAGAAAGTTCAAAAGAACAGCATTTATTTTAAATGGAAATCTTTTGTCACATTATAAATGTCTTATTGTCACTTTTGATCACTTAAATTCCTGAATAAAAGTATTGATAACTTAAAAAAAATGTTACTGACCCCAAACTTTTGAACAGTTGTGTACTTGTAAATATATATGTGTATAAATCATACACTCTAAATCAGTTTCTGAATCAGTTTAATAGTTTTCGGAAACTAGACGATATATGATACATCAATTGAATCTTATGTTATCGTGCGACTGAAATACCGAACTTTTCATTGCCTGCAAAAACGGCTCTTAAGTTCTTCCTCGCATTGGCCTGTTTGGAACATGTCCTGCTTTGTATTTTCATATTACTCCAGATTTTCATCACTGTGTGAATAAAGTTAAGCAGTCCTGCCAAATGAGTGTCACAATCATCTCTCTCTTTTTTTCACATCACTGTTCTCCTCTTTTCCCCACTAACTCCCTTGATGGTTGATGTGGCGTGTTATATGACACTCGATCCATTAGAAACGCTGAGTGTGCTCACGGGCTGCAGTGATGTCATGGATTGAATCTCAGATAAGCTCTGCAGTACATTTGAGGGCAAGTCCGGAGGGCCGCTGGAATCTGACTCCCTCATTACTCCACACATTTGATAAGCTAAGGGGTATTTTTTTCTACAGATCTTTACAGCTTTACACCTGGTCCTTAATTTTGTGATCAATTCTGATAAAATTTGGCTGGTATCTAGTGCTTTGTCAGCAGTCAGAATGACCACAATGCTTATTCCTGCTGAATGATGCATATTGGATATTTGGACAGAGAAAAACATGCTGAGCAGACAATGTTATTTTAGTATTATTTATATGCAGTTACAGAATTTGTTAGTTTTTTGAATTGGCTTATATATTTTTAACTTTCATTTTATTTTGTTTTTTAGTTTAATTTTTATTATTTTTTAATATTTTTTTTATATTTTTAGCTTTAATTTTTTATTTTCAGTTTTTTTTTTAGTTTTAGTAATTCAAGTATTTAAACTTATTTTGGTTCGTTTCCCAACTCAAGGCAACATTTTATATATATATATATATATATATATATATATATATAATATACATATATAAACAAATACTTTTAATAGTTTATTAAAGTGTTTGGGAATATTATTCTGTGCTTAAATATGTTGTATAATGACAGCTAAACATGTCCTACACCACGTTGCTAGTTATATATCTACTTTTTATTATTTATTAAGTAGCTGACTGTTAGAGCTGTATGATTTTGGGTAAATTGAGAATCGCAATTTTATTTTTTTTAATGGAGATCACAATTCTGAATAGACAACTAAACAAAATAATTTCTGCAGTCTATTTAAAAAAATATTTAATTTGAATTCTTTTTAAAAAAAATCTGTTTGAATGATTCAATGACTCACTCATAAAGACTTCATTTGTTTCATTACTGGATGAATCAGCGTTTTTTGAACAAATCTCTTGATTGAACAAATGATTCAATAGCTATGTTTCCATCCAAAGTATTTAAATTGAACATATTTGGAATATCGAATAAAATATTTGCAAATAAAGCACTGTTCATCCAGTGAGCCGAAGAGAACAAAATCACCACTTCCTGATAAGCTGGTGCTAAATATCACTAAGAAAAATGGAAGTTGCTGCAGTAGAAGCCACAGTATATAATAATTTTCTTATATAATAAATTATTTGCACCTCAGAGCACACAGACAAACCGCAATAAACGCTGTCATGTTATCTTGCATTCAGATGCCTGGTGTTTGTGAACGCAGTCGTGTGAGGTGCTTCTGGGAGGGAATTATACCGAACCACTTTACGACTCTTTGCTCAGGCATTACAGAATGACCTAAACAGCATTTCAGATGCTCTGCAATGAGATCGATCCTCTGGTTGGTCCAGTTATGCCATCCCATTGCAAAGTCACTTGTCTTTTTTGATGTGCATCAAGGAATTTATTCAGTAAAAGTGTTCCCATTGCAGTTTATGCACGTTTTCGTATCGCATAAATTTATCTGACTCATTTGAGTGCATACGTTTTTTTTTAATGCGCATTTTCAGAATTTATGCGCAACTTGACGTTTCCATCCAGCGTTTTTTTTGTTGTTGTTTTTTTGTTGTTTTACTTTCAAAAGGTGATTTACTCTATTTTGATCAATACAGTAGACATCAGTGTTTATACCTGAACTATAAACTTTTATTCCAGTACTTCTGTAATAATTTGAATTATTGTAGCATAGAAATAAATAATGATACTGTGTGGTTGAAAAGAGAAGCTGCTTCATACCTATACATGACAACTGCTCTTTCCGGCTCAGCTGCAGCGCCAACACAGAGCTGAATGTTTGCTGTGATCGTACTTGTCAAAGAATTAATTGACAGAGCCGAATCATTGTCATTTAGGAATAAGATCATGTGGGTGTTTGATTCAAGATCGTGATCTTTTAATGATTAATCGTGCCGCTCTTGTAGCTGTGTAATAAGTGGGATAATGTTCAGTCAGGCAGTGATTATCGCAAAATAAACCACTTGAGTGGTACAAAACAGCTCTGCTCCATGTCAGAGCCCTGAACACCCTGTCAGGTTTTCGATAATGACCACCTGACTGCACATATAATTTCAGGGAGACTACTATAAAACTTTCTCCAAGTATGACATCCAGGCTGAAGTATCCCTGCTTTCAGTGCACCCTACTGCGTTCAGGGTTCAGTTTCCACAGGCAACCGTCAAAACCCATTCAGAAACTCGCAACAGCAGCCAGACGGCCCACATTCCAAGTGGTTTGCTGTTGCCATGACGATGGTCCCTTAGAGCCGAAGATTGTGGGAGGGATGAGAAACAAGAGGTCTGTTGCCAAGTATGATCCCTGGGATAAAAAATGTTCAAACATCAGTTCAGCAAGAGCTGCTGTAAATATCACCATTGAGGGTAGATGCATTTTGCTAATTTTGCTAATGGGCCTGTGTCTTGTTAAATTGTGATGGCTGTCCTAATCCTTCAGTGCTCAATAGGGTGGTTTGTACACTAACAAACTGCCAGTAATTTACAGGATTAAATTATTGTAGTCAGAAATGTACAGTTAAAATAATGCATGCTGGGTCATACGAATGACTGTTAATCAACAGCAATGATGCTAACATCACACAGTAATTTACTGCTCTTGTGAATTCACATTATAAAGTTGTCTTTAACCATGCCACTGTAAGAAATTATATTGTTTAACACAATACTCGACATACAAAACACAACAATGGTGACACTGAACAAATAATAATAATAATAAAGATAAACTCTGAACATTACAAAATGAACAAACAACACAAAGTGCTAAAAGTGAACCAAAAATACGTTCAGCAGCACAGATAAAAAAACAAACAAAAAAACTCTACAGCATAATCTATTCATGCTGCATTGCATGCTGGGTACCTTTACATATGCACTGTAGAAATACAATATGTTATTATAGATTTTACAAGAAATTACTACTGTGAAATTACTGGGAAAGTAATGCAATTATTAACCTGGAATATAGTGTTAAGTGTTTGGCAAGTACACTATTACACATTAAGTGTGTTATATTAAGAAATATTCCTTTTCAGTTGACCCAAATGAAATAAGTTCACAGTACTAACATATAAATACTAGTTTTTAAACTGTTTGAAGCAATCGGTTACCCAAATGAAATGAGTTCATTTCCATGGTAGTATTACGGTAACATACTGTAAAAAAGGAGAGGCGTTATATAGCAGTTATATAGTATCTATTTTAATTGATCATCACTTCACTGTAATTGAACAGGCCACATTACTGAATGGGATATGTAAATATGGGTGGTCATATGTTAATGTTATTTTATGCTGTGTAAAGACAAATTTGGGTGCCTGCCTGCAGTGAAGATTGTGCTGCTTTAATATCACTGCTCTACATCTACATCCTGCATCATGAATGTCAGTTTCATTCTGATGAGAACTGCATGTTTGCAAGTTTCGTCAGTATCAGCCATGGTTCCAACAGATATTTGCAAACTGTATCGCAAAGTTGTGTGGTTGGAACGACCTGTGGTTAGTTTCTTGTTTGCATGACGTGGACTAAATAAACTTTTATCTTGAGCAAAATAAGCAAGCTGACATTCAGTACAATCTATTTCTTTCATTTCAAATATATAAATTTACTTACGTCTTTAAGTTTGTCAAGAGATTTAAAGCGACGTTTTTGAAGAGTGTGCATGTGCGTACGTGTTCTAGTAGAAAGAGCCTATGATTGAATCTGGAAATAGAGCAAAATTAGTTCTCAGACGCCATGTCCATGATTTATTGCATGAAAAAATTTGATGTCTAACGGATTAATTAAAAGAAGTTATTCACCATCTGCAAGACATCATTAGCCAACATGGCTGAAAATGCAAATTTGCGACAATACGGTTTCAGGAAACAGTCATGACTAGCTAGCTAGTTGTTCTCTTCAACGACACATCGTACTATGCTAGTTAAGCATTAAGTTGCGTCGTTGTAAGGGAAATGCACCCCGAAAAAAAAAAAAAAAAAAAAAAAAAAAAAAAATATATATATATATATATATATATATAAAATATATAAAATATTAACAGACTATAAATAACACTAAAATTGCACTGCCAATTAGCTACAAAAGCAATCAGCTTTTATTTTTATAGTTTTTGTTTTTAAGTACTAGTAATTTTCATTTTATTTTATTTTATTATTTCTGTATAGTTTTATTTTATTATTTCAGTTTTAGTGATTTTTCAGTAGTTTTTTTCTTTTTTAGTAAACAATAATAACACTGGTGATTGTTATAAACTACAGTCGTGTGAAACTATTTTGGAAATGATGGTCTTTCGCTATTCAGGTAGAAATAGTCTTTTTTTAAATATATATATATATATATATATATATATTGTGTGTACGAGTACGACTAGTACGACCTGTGTCGGTCGTACTAGTAGTAGTTTATTAGTTTGTTTTGTTTTGTTTTTTTCATTTGGATGTGCAGTTGAATTCCTGCAGTTGAAGGAAGTCAAAGGAATGTTATCTATACTTGCATCCTTAGTGTACAATTGATTGAGTCTTAATATCAGTCAGTCACATTATAGGGGCTATATGTAAGAATTTTCATGTATTAATTGCTTGTTTTATTGCCAGTGTGTGAACAGCTTGTAACAAAACTTAAAAAAACGAGACCTTCCCTAACTTCCTAGGTTATTTATAAAAGCATGTAGACTGATTTCTATGTGAAGGACTGAGAACGTTTTTGCTGGGAAAATCAAAAGGACGTGCGTTTACATGCGCTCCTGGGAGCCTCTTTTCCGAACAATGACGCATGAAACAAATGTAATACAAATTTCAGGATAATGCAGAAAGAGCCATTCTGTACTGTAATGTCAATGTGTCATGCAAAGAAAAGAGATTAGTTCAAACTATAGTCTTGTATAGTCAGGTAGACTCTTAAAGGTGCACTGTGTAAATTTTAGGAGGATCTATTGACAGAAATGCAATAAAATATACATAACTATGTTTTCAGTGGTGTATAAAGACCTTACATAATGAACCGATATGTTTTTATTACCTTGAGGCCCGTCCACACAGAGACGTGTTTAGGTGCATACGCAAAAATTTTGTATTGTGTAGGCGTTTTGTTCAGACAGATCCGGCGTTTTCAGAGCCTGAAACTGCAATTTTTTTAAACCGGGTCCCAGAGTGGATAAATCTGAAAACGACACCCTTGCGTGTTCGTGTGTACAGCCAATCCGTATATTTTGTGAAACAATTATGCCATCATCCCAGGTGTCGACCCTAGTCAGACACCACTACGTTACGTAACGGCAACAATAGCGGACTACATGCTTGTGTTCGTGCTGCAGAAGCTACTGAGCCTATTAGCTTTATCAAAATAAAGCTTTATTTTATTATATAAGCTTTACTAAAGTTTGTATACAGCGCGCAAGGTTATGCGCATGCTCCAAGTCTTATTCTTTGTTTTTAGTGTATCTCTGTGGCAGAATTACAGCGCCACATACTAATCTGGTTTCGTGTGTATGCAGATATTTCTTGAGACGAGGGGGAAAAAAGATTGGATAGGGAAAGCTCTGGCTTCGTGTGGATGTAGCCTTAGATGGAGCCATTTCTATCTACATACACCGTGGGTCCCCTTAAATGTTAAGTCACCATTTTGCGCTGACATGTATCTACAGTAGCCCTAAATGGACAAACTGCTCTACAGAGCGCGTTTAGTCAGTATGTTGTTGTTCTTCTTCTACGTTGGTGTTTTTATTGTCACTATGTTGAATGTGAATGAAGAAGTAGTAGTAGTAGTCGTAGTAGTAGTCGTATTCTGGTTTATTAGAAGCAGAGACTGTTCTTTGTTAGAAGTAAGAAACCTCATTGCTTGACTGGCTACTCTCTTCTGTCTCAGACGACGACATCTTTGTCCTGTGTCAGACTGAGCAATTCGCATTCTCACTGCTAGATGCCACTAAAATTTACACACTGCACCTTTAAATATACTTTATAATCAAACTATCATAACAGTGTTGATGTGATGCTGGTGAATCACAGAGCTGGTGTAAACATATCCACATCGTTATTATCAGATGCTTTTTTTAACTGCTGTTTTGTCAGCGCTGTCATTTTTGTTGTTTATTTTGTTATTGGGAGGAAAGTGCACAGCACACATTTACATATTCATCTGAACTTCTTTTTACTTCTAAGCAAAGAACAAAAAAGACCTTCGCCATGAGTATAGCGGTGCCTTGAATCACTTTCAGTCGCTTGTTACGTGTGCATGAGTGCGAGCGTGAGCAAATAAGTTGCCTGCTGCAGTTCACTTAACGGCCACCAGTGTCACTAATAACAAGGCTTTCTGAATTCTACATATAGCTCCTTTTAAAGGGGACCTATTAAGCCCCATTTTACAAGATGTAAAATAAGTCTCTGGTGTCCCCAGAGTGTGTATGTGAAGTTTTAGCTCAAAATACCCCACAGATAATTTTTTATAGCATGTTAAAATTGCCACTTTTTGGAGTTGAGCAAAAATGCGCCATTTCAGTGTGTGCCCTTTAAATGCAAATGAGCTGCTGCGCTCAGCCTAAGAGGGCGGAGCTTCAAGAGCTCGTTCTCCGGTGTCCGGATTTAGTCAGGACGCATTATAATGTCAGAAACTGCGAATATATGCTGCATGGAGATAGAACAGGTCTAGTTTAGTTCAATTACGGTTATAACTTATATTATCTTCTTGTTTTTATCCACTATATTGCTACAAGCCTGTTGTACTGGACCCCGTTCGACTTTACCGATGAGTTTTATGACGTATTGTACTTCACACAAAAGATGAAGCGTCCATTTTCACTCTAGAAAATCTCTGTAAGAGCTTAATAAAACACAGTGCAAGTGTGCATTAAAATATTATCCATAAACTCTTTCTCTCCCTTGCATTATCATCAACATACATAGCGAAGTACATAGAAACATTTGTTACAACTAGCAGTAAACAAATATATAAAGACATTATGCCTTTTCGGGTGGTGCTTAATAAACTGGTAAACTTCATATCCATAAATCAGCTCTGATGAACTGTAATAAAGTGCCCTCACATTCATTACTGCTGTATCCAGTATCACTCTGGAGACTGTAAGCTGGATCACAAACAGCTTACTTGTCTATCCTTGAGTAACAACTTTTTAGCACAACCTCCGTTTGTATTGTCCCTTTGTATTGACATTCGTTCACAGAGAAGTTCGGTGTGAAATGATTCGCGCAGGCATAAACGAATTTCGGAAGAGTTGAGGGAGCATTTTTTTGAAAACAAAATGAATCCACCTCGTCTTCAGTGGCTCAGATTTAGGGAATAAATGGAGAGAGCTATGTGGATTAATTCATCCAGCTACAGAACAATTAAAACGCTTGGGAGACGATTGCGTCAGTGCAGCAATGGCGGACTGTACAACTGGCTGTGAACCCGCTCAGGGCGGTTCTATGTTAAAACGGCAGTGTCTGTCAACATTCGTGGGCAGGGCCTGTGGCTTTTGTGTGGTTGGATTTTTATCACTAGGGTAGTTGTGTACACACACTGCCAATGCACATATATAGCAAAACACCATGCAAAAGTGAATTTTGCATAGTAGGTCCCCTTTAAGAAACATTTCATTGCCTTCAGCCATCATATCAATCTATGGCTTTTACAGTTCATGGGGATTATTTTATGCATGCCTTACAGCACCTTCAGTATTGGACAAAATCCCTGGTGCAAACTATCCTTGTAGTTCTTCTCTGGTTGTAGTTTCTTCTCTCAGCAGCTCTATTTCAGTGACTGTAAGGACAGATCCTGAAGAGAGTTTAATAGCGCTGCAGACTGAGCTGTTTAATTACAGCATCTCGCAGCTGCTTTAATGGACATGCGAGAGATGAGGGATAAATAAAGAGATTGAGGGGGACAAAAACGGGGTGTGATGGAAGACAAAGAGGATGACTAATATGCATTGAATGGGGGTGAGCATTTCAGAGTCTTTTATATTGAAAAATAGCTCTTTGTTGCTGCTCACCACTATGTAACACCTGATCAGGATCCCAAATCAATTACCTATCACTTACCTGAAACAATAATCCAATAACCGTAATTGCATAATTTCTGTTTGACTAATTGGAACAACATTTGGAGTAATTCTGTTGGTCTAACATGGGTTTTTATGTAGTTTTAAGAATTATATATTTCTTAGTATTTGTAACTCAAAAGGTCCCATAAACTGAAAAATATGTAGTTGCTTTTTATAAAGAGAGAAAAATATAGAAGTAAATGTCAAGAAGTCTATTTGTTTTAACAAAAATCAACCTCTGAGACAAAAGTGAACAGAAAGCCACGTCTCTCAGCATGCGATTGCGAATTCAGTTCCCTTTCACGTCCTACTGCGCATTGAATGTTCAAATACATGCACAATTATTTCAAAATGTCCCTTGTGGGGAGTATTCATGTAACACATGTAACAGCCGGTTATGTCTCAAGTGAAAGTAAAAATGAATCCATGCGTTTGGTCTTAAAGTGACAGCAGCCTAATATTCCTACCTGCTCTGTGTCATTTAATGTGAATCAAACAAAAGAGAAAATAACTTACTGCTCTTGACTGAATAACTTTTTTTTTACATTTTTTTTTTGCTTTAATAAGAATCAATTTATATTTAATTCATGCAGTGAAGACTATTCAATATTTTATTTTTACATTTCATTATTAAATTTCTGTCCTTATTCTAACTACTAGAATTTTTTTTTCATATTTTTATATTGTATTTGTCCTATTGTTTGTAATTTGCTTCTTTTTTCTTATTTTTAACAACAGAAATTAGATAAAATAACACAAAATAACTATATTGTGATATAAAAAATTCTCATATCGTGAAATATTTGGTCATACTATACTATAATATACTATACTATTGTGTACTATACTGTACTAATGTA
This sequence comes from Elopichthys bambusa, assembly GCA_037101425.1. Lineage (NCBI taxonomy): Eukaryota > Metazoa > Chordata > Actinopteri > Cypriniformes > Xenocyprididae > Elopichthys > Elopichthys bambusa. The sequence goes on along the minus strand of CM074434.1, from coordinate 40,112,573 downwards.
TACTATACTACTGTACACTCTAAAAAATGACAAAAAAATTACACAGTAAAATACTGTTTTCCATTGAAACAGTGGTATACTGTAAAAACAATGCATTCTGGGTAGTATTATTTGTTATTGTGGAGAAAGTATCCTATAGGCCTCTTTTCTTAAAATGACAAATATTACCCAGAATGCATTGTTTTTATGGTATATTACTTTTTTAAATGGAAAATGGTATTTTATCGTTTCTTTTTTTTTTTTTTTTTAGTGTATACAATGCTGTACTATACTGTACTACTATATACTATACTACACTACACTACTCTATACGATATTATTTTGTACAATACTGTACGGCTCTATACTATAATATACTATACTAGTGTATAGAGATGTACTGGTTGATCACCCATAAGTTGAACCCGGACGTTTTTTTGTTTGAAACACACGATAGTTTTATTTTGACCAGAAATATTTTCAGTGGCATTTTCTTTTCCTCTTACCTCCTTATAATGCCTGTTAAAGTAGTGTTTGTAAGCGCAGCGCTGTTTTGTGTGCAGCAGCGACCAAGGAAACGATATACCGCTGTTCCATAAGTGGCACCTACTGACAGAGTCTGCTGTTTTTATGTGCAGGTATGTTTTAGGTAGCATCATTTCACAAAGCTAAAGTCAGACCATGATGTTTTTTGCTTTAAATCTTGAAATTATCATTTTAAATTAATTAACAACTTACATGTGTGTAGTATCTTTGTTTGGATTGTGATTAAAATGCATTGGTTGCCTCTAATTTCAAATGGCTACAGATTTTTTTAAAGGCCAGTTTGGCTTGTAATAGAGCAAATAAACCACAAATAAATTTGCTTAAATAAACAAAAAATCAGAATCGACCCATTTGCTTGTAAAAAGTCAGAAATCATTATGGAATCGTGATTGGTACATCCCTACTACTGTATATATACTATACTATACTTACTACTGTATACAATACTATAATATAATATACTGTACTGTCTTTACTGTCTTCTACTATACTATATGTGTTCGCTGAGGATGTTGTCTTAAGGATCAGGCAGGCATTCATGCACAATATTAAACCCTCAAGTGAAGTTCATTCTTCAAGTGTGTATTGTGAAAAACAAAAAAACCTAGGCTCCCACTCTATTGGAGTGGACTAAGTGAAAGTGGGAGGTAAACTAATGTGCGTCTCCTTGGAAACGCTTAATAGCTTTCACACCCGCTCTCAGTCCAGATGGTGTCTCATACGGGTGATGTCAGACAGACTGCTGCTGTTTCTCTGTGAAAGAGAGCTCGACTGCTGCGCTGATGATCCAGCATAACACCGATGTAGTGTGAGATAGTATTATCACTGACTCATGGGGGATTACATTGGCAGATATTATAGGAAACGCTTTCAGATTATAATCAGACGGCTCTGGAGTGATGGAGAATGAGTTACAAATAGGAGCTGTCTCAAATTTAACTGAATCAAGAGGACTTTGGACAAACACACAAAAAAAGGTTCATTGGGGTTAACTCCATTTAAAAAAAAAAAAAAACTTTTTTGGGTCAACAAGGTTCAATACAAGCAGAAATGTCTTAAATTATTGCAGAATTCTTTGATGTTTAACGGGTTATTTCAGTTTTTATCTAGTGCACAATCAGCATGAATCACATTGAAAAACTGGGATTATTATATAAACCCGCAAATATACCGAACGTTTAGTTTTCACGCAGTGTTATGCTGATCCTATGAGTTGTAATGAATGTAGTTATTTTAAATGAGAAAAAATGAAGAATGTGAGCAGGCATTAGTGGTCTCAGACATTATTGGACCCTCATCCTACTGTTTCACAACACAACAAATTTGTTATAGCCCTATATATTATTTAAATATAATACATAAACATTTCCATCTGAGGTTAATATGCACACATGTGGTACTTATATGGGAATGAGTTGATACTGATGTGATTTAAGTGATATAAACATTGAATGGGTGGTTTGAAACAAATCTCTTCTGATAAAGAAACTCGAAAAGGCTGTAATTTGTAGTTGTGTGTCGCCATCTAGTGGTGTGGATGAGTGTTACAATAATTTTGTAAGTGGTAATGAAATGTGACTGACCAAATAGTTACAGTTCAGTTACGTTGTTGTATATTTATGTGTTTTGTTAGTTGTCGCTATTTAGTATATTCTAAATAGCGCTATTTACTATTATCTTTTATAATGTTGCTTGGTGAACAGATTTGAGCATGTGTTAAATACAGTACTATTCAAAAGATTTTATTTTTTTTTAAAAATTAATACTTTTACTCAGCAAGGATGCAATAAAGTGATCAAATGTGGCAGTAAAGACATTTAAAATGTTTTGATTTCTAGTTTAAGTATGTGCTGTTCTTTTGAACTTTCTATTTATCAAAGAATTATGAAATCCTGTTGATTTATAAAAATATAAAGCTGTTTTTAACACTGATAATAATAAGAAATGTTTAATGAGCAGCAAATCAGCATATTACAAATGTTTTCTGAAGGATCATGTGACACTGAAGACTGGAGTAATGATGCTGTTCCATCACAGGAATAAATTAGATTTATAAATACATTACAATGGTAAACACAACATTTTAAATAGTAATAATATTTCACAATTTTACTGTATTTTTAATCAAACAAAGGCAGCCTTGGTGAGCACAAGCATTTAATGTTTCAAAAACATCAAAAACTTTTGATCAGTAGTGTATTAATTTATATTTTCTGTGTTTTTTGGTCTAATTTGTGAATGCTTTAAAAACTTTTAGATCAGTGTATTGATAATAAGCCAAAAATAGTGTGTATTTCACATTGAGGAGTTACTTATGATTGTACAAAAACTCATTTTAGGGCCACTAGAGGTCCTCACAGCTCCTTTGAGGGCTTTGGCTTCGGTAACAGATCAAATTTAATAGCATAATAAACACAATGAAATAGATTTAGCAGTGCTTGGCCATAAAACATGTGACATAAAACTGAAGATGTTGATATGCACTGTAAATGTGGGTGGTCTTATGTTAATGAGCACATAAGCATGATGATTTCTATAAGCTGTTTTTGCATTTTAGTTGGTATAAATTCTCTGGTTGAACGTATAGGAGCTGTGAATGTCTATATAGTGTCTCAAACTTGTTCATTTCGAAAGAGCACGGATCATATCCTGTTTTCCATTGTCTGTTCAAAGCAGTTGAAATGGTAATATGAGATCTGCTTGATAAAAACCATCTCACATTTGGAGCTGAGATTAAAACGCTTTCTTTATAGCAACATGTCTGTCATTGTAAATGAAATTTCCAGATTCTCAGACCAAAGAGGGTTCATATTGCTTATATATTGGCTGTTTCAGATCTCCAGCTGAGTGTGGAGAACTTTCCCAAAACCCACTAAGTGTTTTGATCACTGTGTGAGTGATCCGTGAGGATTTCCATTGTAAAAGTCACATTCTTTCCTATTTGTTGCGCTCTTTCCCGGCCCTGGCGGTTCATCGGTCAGTCAGGTATGCTGGGACTTCCTCTGGCCATTTTTCTCACACACACACACACACACACACACACACACACACACACACACACACACACACACACCACCAGTCAAAGGATTTAACCCACTTCAGTGCGTATATCTTAATATTTTGCAATAAATCTAAGATACATGTCAATATAATTATGATCATTGTCTGGTTGATACTCTTTGATGGTATTTCAAACATTGGTTTGAACATATTTATGATCTTGAAAAGCAATACAGAATGAGCATTATTTTCCACAAAATAAATATGTGCATGCTCTGAACGTGAAAATAACCGGTTTATATTTCTCCTCTCTGTCTGTCTTCAGGTATGGATGATTTGTCATATGTGGGGTCTGGCTGAGGGCTGCTGTTGCCCTGGCGTCTGCACCCCATTGGCTGATTCACCAGCATGTACCGTAGAAATGGCCTATCGGATGGCACCAGCATTAGCTCCGCCTCCTCTGAGGTAAACCATTTCTTCTTTTAAAAAAATGTTAAAGGATTAGTTCACTTTAAAATGAAAATTACCTCAAGATTTGTCACCCTCAAGCCATCCTAGGTGTATATGACTTTCTTCTTTCTGATGAACACAATTCACAAGTTATATTAATAAATATATTGACGCATCCAAGCTTTATAATGGCAGTGAACGGGAAACAACGAGTATGAAGCTCAAGAAAGTACTCCGTCTTGTCGGTCTCGGACCTCGGCAGTCTATTTCAAGACCACGGCCGCGGGGATATCCCTAAATTGCAGCTGCACTATATGATTTATTTGCAAACATCATTAATGTAATTAGTTGTAAAACTATCAATCAGATGCAATCAATAACTTATTTCTAATTGGATTTCTTTTGTTACTGTTGTGCTGGGTCAGAAATCAATGAGGGATTCTGTCAAAAATGCCCACAAAATTCAAGAAATAATTGCAAAAAAGTACATGTATGAGATCTTAATTTTTATATCATAACACAATTGTAATTATGCAACATCACAAGCAAGCAAGCTGTTTTCACAAATATGAGCACGATTTCAAACATTATATTGATTTTTATAAAAATGTTCAATAAACAATTCTATTTTTAAAACATTAATCTCAACGTTATTTATGCAGTAGTTGTATGCAATAGCAGTAGAAATGCTGTTCTTTTGAACTTTCTATTCATCAAATTGTACACAGCTGTTTTCAGCATTGATAATAATCAGAAGTGTTTCTTGAGCAGCAAATCAGCATATTAGAATGATTTCTGAAGGATTATGTGACACTGAAGACTGGAGTAATGATGCTGAAAATTCAGCTTTGCCATCACAGGAATAAATTACATTTTACAATATATTCAAATAGAAAACGGCTATTTGTAGTATTTCATAATATTATTTTTTTTTTAATTCAGCCTTTGTGAGCAGAAGAGACTTCATTTGAAAAACATTAAAAATCATACCCATCCCAGACTTTATATATATCGACACACCCTCTGTTATGTTTTTTAGGGGTTATGTCATTGCAGGTTGCTGTCCTCACTTAAGTCCTTTACAGGGTGGCTGTTCTCTTATGGACAGTTTATGGGTTGCAGTGGAGCATTGCATTGCTCTAATGAGTGTTTGACCCTGAATGGCAGGCAGTGTGAATGAGGTAGTGCCTCTAGCATCTGTGACCCCTCATTTCCACTGCCATCGCTGTTCACCTCTCATTTCCCGCAGCGGCAGCACCAGCCCACAACCTGCCAGGCTCTTATATCTACAAACTGACACGTTCTTCCACTTACAAATGTACTGTGGTGGTACTATGGTATCAGATGACAGTACGATGTGATTTTCACACATGCACTGTTCAAAAGTTTGGTTCTGTTAAGACGTTTTAATGTTTTTGAAAGAATCTCATATGCTCACCAAGGCTGCATTTATTTGATCAAAAATACAGTAAAAACAGGATTATTATTATTAATATTATTACAATTCAAAATAACTGCATGTTTTCTCTTTGAATATGTGATAAAAATGTAATTTATTTCAGTAATGCGAAGCTGAATTTTCAGCATCATTACAGTGTCACATGATCCTTCAGAAAACATTCTAATATGCTGATTTGCTGCTCAAGAAACATTTCTGATTATTATCAATGTTGAAAACAATGGACCCTTTTCACAGATTGTGGTGACGCATTTTAACGGACATCAATATTGTAAATCCTGGAAAGTTTATTATATTCTCCTTTTTTTTTTTTTAAATGTATGTACATTTATAACACTATACTTAGTATTATATTACCTTTGCTGCTGCTGTGAGGGTGTTTCTAATACAGAAGCTATGGGAGTGACAGTAAAAATGACATCTTTCTCTCTTCTGACTGCCGTTATCAGTCGCTGTCTATTTTTTTCCACCTTTTGAAAGTTGTGAAAACACTATTGTGGAGTTTTTATTTTGCTATTTGAGCAAATGGAAACACAAAAAATATATTTAATGTATTGTCTCATTCACTGCCATAGAATTTTACCCAACTATGACGACTTCCGCTTCTGAGAAACCCAGAAATGTGAAAAGGGTCTGTTGTGCTGCTTCATATTTTTGTGGGAACCTTGATAAAAAAATGTAAGGATTTTTTTGATTAGTAGAAAGTAAAAAAACAAAAAACAAAACATTTAATAGAAATCTTTTGCAACCTTATAAATGTCTTTACTGTTACTTTTGGTCAAGTTAATGCATTCTCACACTGAATAAAAGTAGTTATTTCTTTCAAAAGGTAGTGTATTTTCCTATACCATTGTGCTTAAATGGTTCTGTAACTTCAAAGTCTCATAAAATCAATGAATTTGTTATCCTCATAGTGCTGGTTCTTATTCAGTTCTTATTCAGTCTGTCATGTTCAATGTTACGTCAATACTGATGTAATGGGGTCTCGCCTAGGAGCCCAATCACCTCCAAGTGGTACAAAACGAGCCAATGGGAATTGGCCAGTGAGATTTACCTTGCCCTCTGGGCGAGAGAAGTCGCAGCACGGGACCTTTGTGGTCCAGGAACGCCATCTCTGGCTAAACCTTGCAGCGATGCAAGATGTCAACAAAGTGCGCTTTCTTGACGCTCTGTGTGTACATTCAGCCAGTGGTCAGACCTTGCTTTCTACAGGCTGGAGTGCCCCTAGTACAAGTGTCCAGGCATGTTGTTGTCACAGCAGATGTCTCCACCACTGGCTGGGGTGCGGTATGCAATGGGCATGCTGCGTCGGGCTTGTGGACAGGACCCCATCTGCAGTGGTATATCAATTGCCTCGAGTTGCTAGCAGTGCTCCTTGCCCTGCGCTGATTTCGGCCGCTTCTGCACAGCAAGCATATACTGGTCCGGACGCACAATACATTGACCGACGCGTACATCAACCATCAAGGTTGTCTATGCTCCTGTCACATGTCGCAACACGCCCGCCACCTCCTCCTTTGGGGTCAGCGCCGACTCAGGTCGCTGCGTGCCATTTATATCCCAGGCGAGCTCAATCACGACAGCTCACGCTCCCGGGGGAATGGAGACTCCACCCCCAGGTGGTCCAGCTGATGTGGAGCCTCCCAGGAGTCCGCTCACTGCCAGTGGTTTTATTCCCTGACTGAGGGGACCCTCTGCACGGATGCACTGGCACACAGCTGGACCTGGGGTCTACGCAAATTTGAGCCTTCTCGCACAGACACTGTGCAAGGTCAGGGAGGACGAGGAGCAGGTCTTGTTAGTTGCGTTGTACTGGTCCAACCGGACCTGGTTCCCAGAGCTGATGCTCCTCACGACAGCTCCTCCCTGGCGGATTCCTCTGAGAAAGGACCTGCTTTCTCAGGGACTGGGCACCATATGACACCCACAACCTGACCTCTGGAACCTCCACATGTGGTCTCTGGACAGGACGCGGAGGATATAAGTGGCTTACCGCCAGCGGTAGTTGACACTATCACTTTGGCTAGAGTCCCCTCTACGAGGTGTGCTTATGTAATGAAGTGGAGTCTGGTCGCTGAGTGGTGTTCTTCCCTCCGGGAAGACCCCCAAAAATGCCCGGTCAGAGCTGTGCTTTCCTTCCTTCAAGATGACTTGGAGCGGAGGCTGTCCCCCTCCACCTTGAAGGTCTATGTGGCCGCCATTGCAGCACATCACGATGTGGTCGGTGGCAGGTCACTATGAAAGCACGACCTGATCATCAGGTTCCTCAGAGGTGCCAGGAGGTTAAATCCTCCTAGGCCTCGTCTGGTTCCCTCTTGGGACCTCTCTGTCACCCTGGCAGGCCTACAGAGAGCTCCCTTTGAACCCCTGGAGTCAGTTGAGCTGACGCATTTGTTGTTGAAGACAGTGCTCCTGACTGTGCTCGCTTCCTTTTAGAGGGTTGGGGACCTGCATGCATTTTCGATCAGCAAATCGTGCCTAGAATTCGGGCCGGCTTCCTCTCACGTTATCCTGAGACCCTGGCCTAGATATGTGCCCAAAGTTCCCACCACTCCCTTCTGAGACCAGGTGGTGAACCTGCAAGCACTGCCCCTGGAGGAGGCAGACCCAGCCCTCATGTTGCTCCCAAGGTTTTTTCTCCATTTTAACACCTGTTTGCCACCTGATGTCACCTGTTGGAGTTTGGGTTACTTGCCGCTGTCGCCTTTGGCTTGCTTAGTTGGGGACACTTGACAATTGACATTTGATATTCAACAGTGCTTTGATCTACCTGCATTGACACTATTCCTTAAGAGCTGCTGTGCAGCCAAAATAATGTACCAGTTATCACTGTAAAGCTGCTTTGACACAATCTACATTGTAAAAAGCGCTATATAAATAATGGTGACTTGACTTGACTGTGTCCCGTTCGTGCCATGCGCGTTTACGTGAACAGCACGCAGAGCTTCAGAAGCTCTGAGCAGCTCTTTGTCTGCTTTGGAGGTCAGCAGAAGGGAAAGGCTGTCTCCAAATAGAGATTGGCCCACTGGATAGTGGATGCCATCGCCTTGGCGTACCAGTCTCAAGGCGAGCCGTGTTGCTTGTTCCTGGGCGCTGGCGCACGGCACCTCTATGGCGGACATTTGCAGAGCGACACTGAACACATTTGTGATTCCCATTCCCATTGTGATTGTGATTCCCATTGGCTCGTTTTGTACCACTTGGAGGTGATTGGGGTCCTAGGCGAGACCCCATTACGTCAGTATCGACGTAACATCTCCGTTCCCTCCTTTAGGGAACGGGGGTTACAATAGTAGTCCTAGACGTTTTCCATGGTACATTTTTATGGTAATACCATGGTACTTTTTTGTAAGAGTCAGCTCTTTTTTTATTTACAGGAAAGTATTAAAGGGGTCCTTGATTATAATTTCAATTTTTTAACTTTAGTTAGTGTGTAATGTTGCTGTTTGAGCATAAATAACATCTGCAAAGTTACAATGCTCAAAGTTCAATGCAAAGGGAGATATTTTCTTTTACAGAAATCGCTTTTTAAGGACTACAACAAACGGCTGGTAGGGACTACAACGAGCTTCTTCCTGGGTTGGTGATATCACTAACCCTGAAATTTATATAAATCCTGCCCCTGAGAACACGCAACAAAGGGGGTGAGGCCATGTTGGGCTGCTTTAGAGAAGAGGAAGAGTTGTTGTAGTAGAGTGTTGTTACCATGCTGTCATTTTACGCCAGACTGCTTCACAAACGAGGGTCAATTCAACGCTGGATTTGCACAAAATATTAACATGACGGCACATGCTAGTCGATGAGTATTTTAAGCTGAAACTTCACAGACGCATTCTGGGGACATCAGAGACTTATATTACATCTCGTAAAAGGGCCATTTTAGGTCCCCTTTAATATAAAATGTGTAATACGTTTTTGGACATTTACTCATCCAGTCCATAAAAACATTAGACATTTTCCCATGTGACTTCTCGTGTCCTCATTCAGATGTGTTATCATCAGATCAAAGATTGTTTCAATCAAGCTCCAGGAACTTTCATGGTTTTTCCAGCGCTGGCAGTCCTCTCGTGAGAAACATACCATGTCTGCCATGAAAACCTCACGCTAACCCGACAACTTTGCTTTTCCATGGAAAGAACTGTGCTGATTTTTTTAACGACAGGCATGATCTGTTCTGCGACGGCTGATGGTCAATACATAAGAGCCACACTAGAAAAAATAAGGGATAATGTACAGTCATCATCAAAAAATAAACCCCAACCAGCACAATAAAACCAGGAAAATTTAGGAAGACCATAATTGTGGTCAGTTTTGATTTGTAGTTGTCTTTAAATTGTTTATGAATAGTCATTGTTTGCGTCCCTCCCTCTCTTCTCCCTTATTGTTTTTGGATTTAGGAGCATCTGTAATATTTCATGGTTGACGTTTTGGTATCTTCATATTGCTTCTTTCTCATATTCAGGGAAGTAACAGCTCCGTGTCTGTGGACGGCCTGAGCGCTGACTACGCGAAAAGCTACGATGCTGTCGTGTTTGATGTGCTGAAAGTGACACCAGAGGAGTTTGCAGTAAGTAAAACTGTCACCGTTCAAACTGATGCTTTCTCTGGTGGAAAACTGAGACGGCCTTTCGTTCTACATCATTTGTCTTGTCCTGTAATGATGCAGCGCCATGAGTCTCATTAGTAGCTTTCCTGCTCAGTAGGGACCTTTTCTTTTGGAAAGAATAGCTCTGTTCCAAAACCTTGCTGTCTAGCACTTGTGAAACCAGCATCCTGACTGACATGGGGCCTCATGAGCTCCAATCCTTGTGGAGACAATAAGAATCTGGGGCCAGATTCATTCAAACATTCTTAAGAACTAAATTCTTCTTAACTGCCAGGGATAGTGTATATATATAAAGGGATAGTTCACCCAAAAATGAAAATTATCCCATGATTTACTCACCCTCAAGCCATCCTAGGTGTATATGATCTTCTTTCAGACGAGCGCAATCGGAGATTGCCTTGCTAATCTTGCATTAAATGCATTTTAAGTATACTAATAATATTTATAATCAACAATTTGCACTGTTTTATAGGATTGCCTTGTCCACAAAAGACACACATGATGCTGCCTCAGAATTTGAATGAGTTTCCCATAATGTTCCTACCTACCCTCCTGGACAAAAAAAAAAAAAAAAAAAAATGGCCCAAAATGTCCCAAGCCCAAAATGGCTAAACACTAAGCTTTTAATTGTCTTAACCGCAAATTATTGGTCAGTAAATTAGCAAAATGGAAACAAATGCACTACTTAATAAGTTATTGCAGTCTCAGAAAAAAATCAAAGACATAATGAAGTTTTTGGCAAAATATGGGAAGTTGTGTGTGTGGAGTGATGAATCACAATGAAACATGAGCTGAATGGTGGTCCTCCAGAGTGGTGTGTTTGAAAATCTGCTGAGAAATATAGTAATGAATGCATCTCTAGCACAGTGAAGAATGGAGGAAGAGGTGTCTTTTTAGCTGCTGGTATTGGTGAGCTGCTTCACTGTGTTTTTTTTGTGTCTTTAGTGATTCTGGGGCCCTTGAGATGTTTTGACATGCCCTGACATTTGTGCTTATTTCAGCTATTTATAACATACTATTAGCCAGCAAGTAATTTTGCTGTATTCAGCACAAACTCTGCTACAATAATATGTGAGAAAAATAGATGTACGTGTTTGCATTTTTGAGGAAATAACGTTTATGCGTGGTTATTGAAAAACAAAAAACTTAAGACACTAAAATACTGCCACAAAACCAATAATAAATATGTGTTCACAAGACTTCTGGGAATTGGAGGTTGTAGACTAGAGTTTTTGCTTCAAAATGATGTAAAAATTATCCTGCCTACTCGTTCATATAAAAAAATATAATGATTTAAATTTTGTAAGACACTTTTTGTCAGTAAGACAGTATATGTGGAGGTGTGAATCTTCATGAATAATGCTGTGATTCACACCTGAGAAGACAAAGACCCACATAATGACCTGCATAATGAGCTCTTTCAGGTAGGAAGGCTATGTGAGTGAAAATTAATCAAGGTACAAAGTAGTTTTTTTCTGGTAGTTTATTCAGAATATAGTTAACAATATAAATTAAACATTTAGAATAAATGAGGGCACATTTTGAGTATACAGTTTTACCTGGAAATAAATCCTGTTCAAAGATATAAGTAAACATCACTTACCTGCCATTCTAAGAAGTGCAGAAAAATCTTTCTGTACCACTTCATGGTTTTGTGCTATGTTGTGTAGTACTGTATCAGCTGATCAGACAGGTCAGTGCCCCCCATGTGTTTGTATCTCTTGGGATCTTTTTGGAACAGGTGTTTGGAAATTTTCATTGTCACAACTGTGTAAAAAAAAAAAAAAAAAACATGAGCATGCTGATAACACATTCACTATGGCCATGCATTACAAAGACAGCAGTTATTATGATGTTATACAAGAACATATACTTTTGTATTATGACGATGTAAACACACACACACACACACACACACAAAAACTGTTTACATTGTCCAAAGTAAACTGATGGGCAATTAGTGGGTATGGACACGCAATGAATGTTTACATCTGTTGATGATGGGCCATAGGATAAACAAATATCTATTGATGTTCTGAAGCCCACATGTATAATTTACTAACCAAAACTGGGTGAAATATATTACGAATATGTTTAGAGACTATCACATTACAAGCATTTACACTTGAGCATATATACACAAACATTTGTAAGGCAATTTTGTCAAAAGCTAGCCAAAACCAGCTAAAATATAGCTAAAGTTTTATATTATCACCATGCACAACAAGAACTGTTTCTGTAATGCCATACATGGATATATACATTTTGAATTAAGATGATATTTACAGTTACATCTGTAAAATATTACTGTGCACCTACTCATGTTGATAACACAATCAAAGAAATTATAATATTATAATTATCAATAAATAATGGCCATGCATAACAAAGACAGCAGTTTTCGTACAAGAACATGTACTTTTGTATTATGACTATGTAACCACTATTACATCTGTAAAATATTACGTCTGTGCACTTACTCAGTATGATTCTCGATTGCACTGAGAACTGAACGACACCTGTGTGCCCCTGTGTGAGGTGCTGGTTAAGGCGAGCTTGATGCAGCCACATTCCTAAACAAATAAAACACTGTTAGCATACATTTTCCAAAGTAAACTTATGGGCAATTAGTGGGTATGGCGGGTTATCTGCTGACGATGGGCCATATAACAGACAAATATCTATTGATTGGCCGTTGATGGGCCATATAGACCGCACGTATTTAGTATATTTCAAACATTTATCTGTATTCACTAGGCACAATATAGTGTGAAAATTCAATATAGTGTGTTTTATATTATTAGAAAAAGAATTATATAACACTAAACAACTTACCCCATACTTTTATCCTTCTCAGGGTCAATTCGCTGTTCGAAATACAACTGTTTGTCATCTCAATCTTCCTCCGAGGAAAAGGTGAATTCATCCTTACTGTCCAGAATCATCTGAAGGGCCTCTTTACCGGAGTAGCGCTCCATCCTCAAAACGAGACAAACGTTCAGTGAACCTGATGTTTTCGTGGCATTAACCGAAGAGTGTGTGCGACGGGGTGGCGTGGGTGGCGGTCTCGGCGGTCTCAGCTCATTACAGATAATGTGTGATCAAATTCGGCTAAGTATTTTGAGTCTCTTTCACACTGATAAGAAAAAAAGCAAGGTGGTATCACCGGCGCGACCACCAACCCGAAGGAGTTAAAGTGCCCCTATTATGCTTTATTGAATATTACCTTTTATGCAATGTGTAATGTAGCTGTCTGTGAGTGTAAACAATCTGCAAAGTTGTGCACGATAAATAAAGTTCCCTTTCAGTCGGTCACGTTCGACGTATGTCAGAAGTGAACTGACGAATTGGGATATTACACAGCTCTCAACTGTTTTCACAGCAAGCTTTTTTGATTTATTGCTGGTCCGGTCTGCAGTTTGGGCCGGTTTTCTCTGTGTGTGCTGATTGTAGGTGAACAGTGTGAACCTACAATCGTACCGCGGCTGTTCCCCTGTGTGCTTCAGCACAAGTACAAAGAGCGTTTTTCCTTTCTAAAAGAGCTTAACAGACGGACACTGCGTCTTTTTCAAGATGTCATTCAGTCCGTGTGTTACTGGATGCGGTCATTCCCTGGCCCCTGCTGACCGTCACAATCAATGCATCACATGTCTTGGCCTTCAGCATGCTGAAGCAGCTTTTGTGGATAGTTCATGTTCTCACTGCGGGAACATGACCATCTCAGTGTTGAGATCCAGACTCTTGTTCCTTGGTTCTCAGGGAGTGGGGGTCCCCTCCACTATGCCCCGGGCTGCTGTTTTTTCTGGTTCACGCCAGGAAGGTGTCGGCTCGACGTGTAGGAAGGGTGATCTGAGGATTACGGTTAGGACTTTCCCACCGAGATGATCTCCGTGGGCCCCTAAGCTGACAGAGCTGACAGCTATGCTTTCCCGGGCCGCCGAGAAGTTTGGGCTTGTGTGAAATCCTCCACCGCATCCCGAACCTTCTCAGCTGGTACCATTCTTCCCAGAGGTGCATGAGGAGGTAATTAGATCATGGAAGACGCCTTTCAGCATCCGAAGTTGGTCTGGTCCCTCCTCCGCCTTCACCACTCTGGATGATCCATTTGGTTTCTGTACCCACATCCTAAATAAAAGAGCTGTTTCCCAATCCTCCAGGTCTCAAGAGGGCGCGTCTGGAGGTGTGCGACACTATGCCTCACCACCCTCACCCCCCCTCTCATCTCGCCAGCAGGTGGCAATGTGTGTGTCGAGGCCACCCTCTCTGTGCCGTCTCCCACACACCCTGTCACCCCGCGGAGTCTGACCCCACTTCGGGCCTCACTGCCGTCCGAGTTGGGTCTCTCTGCTCCGCCTCGCTGCCCCACGCCAGGTACGTCTGTGGCGCCGTTGGTCCCGCTGAGTCTGGAAGCTTGGTTAACACTTCCCAGTCCATCCCGCTGGCTCATCCGCACGATCAGACTCTGCTGTGCAATTCAGTTTGCCCGGCGTCCCCCAGTGTTCAGGGGTGTTCACTACACTACACATGTTTCTGTGAACGATGCCCCTGTGCTTCGGGGGAGATTGCTGTCCTCCTGGCGAAGGATACAATAGAGCCGGTCCCTCCCGCCCTACTTCAATGTACCCAAGATAGGTGGCGGGTTATGGCCAATCTTGGATCTGCGAGTCCTGAATCGGTCCCTTCACAGGCTGCTGTTCAAGATGCTAACGCAGAAACGCATTTTCGAATGCACCTGTCCCCAAGATTGGTTTGCAGCGATCGACCCGAAGGACGTGTACTTTCATGTCTCGATTCTGCCTCGACACAGACCCTTTCTACGATTTGTGTACCCTTTGGGCTGGCCCTGTCGCCCCGCGTCTTTACCAAGGTTGCCAATTGTTCCCCTCAAGGAACAGGGCGTTCGCATTCTCAATTATCTCGATGACTGACTGGCTCATTCTAGCTTACTCGCGAGAACAACTGTGTGAACACAGAAATCTGGTGTTGGCTCACCTCAACCGGTTGGGTCTTCGGGTCAACTGGGACAAGAGCAAACTTGCCCCCGGGCAGATGATCTCTTATCTTGGTATGAAACTAGACTCGGTCAACCAGACAGCGCGCCTCACTGAGTAGCTCGTCCAGTCAGCGTTGAACTGCCTGAGTTCGCTCCAACGTGGCACATTCCGTGTGGTTATCACACTGAGCTGCCGTCATACCCTCACTCAGTGGTCGGACCCTTCGTTCCTACATGCAGGAGTTCCCTCTTGAACAAGTGTCCAGGCATGCTGGGGTCTCCACAGATGCTTCCACCACAGGGTGGGGAGCCACATACAACGGGCATGCAGTCTCAGGTCTGTGGACGGGGCCTCAACTGCAGTGGCATATCAATTGCCATTCATATCCCAGGCGTGCTCAACCGTGCAGCCGACGAGCTCTCATGACAGCCTCTGCTTCGGGGAGAATGGACCCCATTGTAGGTTGTAGACCCCATCACTTCTGCTAGGGCTCCTTCTACGAGGAACCTCTATGCTCTGAAGTGGAACCTGTTCGTCGAGTGGTGTTCCTCTCGCCGAGAGGACCCCCGAACATGATCGATCAGGTGAGTGCTTTCCTTCCTGCAAGGTTGGAGCGAAGGCTGTCTCCCTCCACACTTAGGGTGTATGTTGCCACCATTGCTGCACATCATTGCTGCACATCAGGTTGATGGTAAGTCTCTAGGGAAACATAACCTGATTGTCAGGTTCCTAAAGGCGAGGAGACTGAATCCACCTTGCCCTCCCTCTAATACCCTCTTCGGACTTGTTCCTGGTGCTTACAGCTCTCCGGGGACCTCCCTTCGAGCCTTTGCAGTCAGGTGAGTTAAAAGCTCTGTCCCTTAAGACAGTACTCCTGGTTGCATTGGCCATCATCAGGAGGGTAGGGGACCTACATGCATTTTCAGTAGACGAATTGTGTCTGGAATTCGGGCCAGGTGACTCACGTCGTCTTGAGACCTCGGCCTGGATATGTGCCCAAGGTTCCTACCACTCCCTTCAGAGATCAGGTAGTGAACCTGCAAGCGCTGTCCTCTGAGGCTTTGCTCTGTACCATCTGTGCTTTGCGCCTATACGTGGACAGAATGCGAAGCTTTAGGACCTCAGACCAGCTCTTCGTCTGTTACAGAGGCCAGCAGAAGGGAAAGGCTGTCTCCAAGCGTAGGATGGCCCACTGGATAGTGGGAGCCATAACCTTGGCTTATCAGTCCCAAGGCATGCCTTGCCTGCTCGGGTTGAGAGCTCACACCACTAGAGGAGTTGCTTCTTCCTGGGCGCTCGTTGACAGATATATGTAGAGCTGCAGGCTGGGTGACACCCAACATGTTCGCTAGATTCTATAGCCTTCGTGTAGAACCAGTATCTTCCCGTGTACTCGCCCCCAGTGGCCAGTAGTGCGAAGGACCCATTCTAAGTGTCAGCTTGCAACACCACTCCCGCCCCCTGGGCCGGATGCTTGCATCCATTGCTCCTGCAAGTTCCCTGTCTGGCGAACCCTGTTGAATTCCTCCGCCACCCCCTGCGGCTCGGACATTGCGGAGTGTCTGATGCTAGGCCCAGCACTCGTCAACTTGCCTGTGCTTGGCTGGGTGCCATATGTTGTGACCCCTACGGCGGTCCCATATGTGTATTTCTCCACGGTAACCTTCCTACGGTGAGCCCGTGTTTTTCCCTTGGCAGAGTCCACTCTGCCGTCCCTACCACTCGTGTCTCCCCCAGCTGGCTGGAGCCGTCCCAGGGACTCCATATGTACACTGCCCTCAGCCAGTCCATATGTGTATTCCTACGTAATTTTCCTTTCCCAGTGGGTTGTGGTCTCTGCAGCATCCCTTACGGGTTCGCTTTCCCAGTGTTATCCAAGTCTTACTGAACGGGTCATGTGGAACAGCAGTAGACTCTCTCAGTGTAGGCTCGCTCCCTTCTCCACCCAAAAATGTGCGCCGGGTGGCTGAAGCCTACGCTGGCCGCTGGAATGGGTCAGTAACCGTGGCATTTTATTAGGGATCCCAATTCGTCGGTTTACTTCTGATGTACGTCGAACGTGACCGACTGAAAGGGCACGTCTCGGTTACATATGTAACCCTCGTTCCCTGAAGGAGGGAACGGAGAGTTCGCTGAGTGCAGGTTACATGCTCGTCTCCTCAGCGAAAAATAGAGTGCGAGCGCACCCGCTTCTGCATTTATACCCGCTCACAGGGGCAATGTCCATTGGCTCGTTTGGTTTACACTCGAAGGTGATAGGGCTCTCTTGCGATATCCCAATTCGTCTGTTCACTTCTGACGTACGTCTCTGTTCCTTCCTTCAGGGAGAGAGGGTTACATACGTAACCGAAACGTTATTGTCTCTCAAGGGAAAGGATTCTAAACAGCCTAAACGAGTCGTTAGGAATTCAAATCCCACTTTCGTAACGGACACACATCACAAATTAACACATTTGCCTAAAGCCCGCCTATGGTCTTCATTGGCTTCCCGTGAACAACGTCTGCTTTGACCCGCCTTTAAACACTGTTGCTAATTCGTGTTGTATACATGTCGAGAAGACGCGGTACTTTCAAGACTGCTCTGCAAAAGAAAATTCTCTTTGTAAACCCTCCCAAAGGATGAGGATGTGAAGAATCAGTGGTTAAAATTACCACAGCGATACAACAGCAGAATTACATTTTCACAAATGTGAGGTCTAAATAGGATTTACATAACGCCATTATTATAGGACAATAGCCTATAACTTGCTCTTCAGAATCACAGCCTGTAAGTATGATTAATTATTGATGTATATATGTATATATTTTCTACTGGGTGTTCAAGATACATAGTTTTGTGTGTTATATTGTGCTAGGTCTTCAGCTAACCAGCTAACTCATGGTAGACCAATCACAACAGACTGGGCTGTCTGGCCAATCAGAGCAGAGCAGGCTCGCGGAAAGGAGGGATTTAGAGAGACTGAAGCATCGGACGAGTCGTTTCATTGAAATATGTGATGATGCAATGACTATTAAGAGAAAATGAAAGTGTTTTTTGACCTTTGAGGCATATAAACTTGTTATAGAAGACCTCCAAAACAAAATTAAGAACCTTTAAAATAGCATAATAGGGGTACTTCAATGCTTTGGAGTACAGGAGCATATTGCAGAATGGCTTGCTTCCTACACTCTAAAAAATGCTGGGTTAAAAAAAAAAACAAGTTGGGTTGAAAATAGACAAACCCAGCGATTGGGTGGTTTTAACCTAGTGTTTGGGTTAAATGTATGCCCAACATGCTGGACAGTTTTATTTAACCAAACTATTGTTTAAAAATTACTATATGGCTGGCTTAAAATGAACCCAAAATAGGTTGGAACACATACTGTAATTACTAGAGGCAACAATAATAATCAAAAGGTGAACATTTATTAATAAGCAATATAATAAATGTTTAATTATTATTTGTTAAACTTATTAATAAATGTTAATTTTTTTTTAAACATATTTATAAATGTTAATTTCCAACATACTTTGGGTTAATTTTTAAGCAAGCAATACAGTAATTTTTAAACAATAGTTTAGTTAAATAAAACTACCCAGCACGTTGGGCAAACATTTAACCCAACCGCTGGGTTAAAACAACCTAAACTGTCCAAACTGGTTTGTCCATTTTCAACCTAACTTGGGTTGTTTTTAATCTTGCATTTTTTAGAGTGTACAAATGAAAAGTTATCTAAACAGGAATGATGTTTTTTTTTTTTTTTTTTTTTTTTTTTTGCAAAGACAACCAGAAGTGGCTTGAGAACAAGTCCATCAGGCTCATGTTTTGCAATTCCTGCTAATTTCATTGACTAGTGATTTATGTTTAAAATAGTAAAGACCATTAAAAGACCACTAAAATATGCCGCCATTTTTGGCTTGGCCCTTTTTTTTTTTTTTTTTTGCCCAGGAGTGTACTTTTCAAAACAGCCTTTGCATCTGGAGTTCACCTACAGTGTGACAGAGCTTATCGTCTATCATGATTAATGACTTAAAAGTTCTCAGAAAAATATACAGAATGTTAGCGGTGATTTACAGTAGGACAGTTTTCTTATGAGTTGGCCTGATTGTGAGATTTTGAGAGAGTTTATTACCCATAATTCACATGCATCAAGGTTTTATTTAGACTTGTAAGGAACCAAAGGTTTGAATGACCCTGTTGAACCTTCATTGTGGTGATTTTTATGATGAATTGTTTTCATTCATTTTGTCCTTTCCCATAATGTACGTCGTAACTCAGTGCTGGAAAATGAGCTCATGGCTGTGATTACTCGCTCTCAGTTTGAGTGAAAATGTGATTTTATTTTTGTCTTCTGTGTTTTTCAGAGCCAAATTACCCTGATGGACGCCCCTGTTTTTAAGGCCATACAGCCAGAGGTAAGACCAATGTCATATGTTTGGGAGGATGATGCCTTGTAGACTACTAGGGAATACACTTCAACATATTAGATTATGTTGCATCATAGCTGTCTGTATTATTTTATTTTATTTTATTTTATTTTATTATTTTATTTTATTTTATTATTTATTTATTATTTTATTTTATTTTATTTTTTATTTTATTTTATTTTATTTATTCATTCCTGGCTGATGACCGGTCACATTTGTAGTCAAGCTAATATACAATGTATTGTCGAATTTTTATTTTTATTTTATTTTTTCATTCCTGGCTGATGACTGGTCACATTTCTAGTCACACAAATAAAATGTAAAAAAAAAAAAAAAAAAATTTTTTTAAATTAATTTTTTTTTTTTTCATTTTTGGCTGATGACCGGTCACATTTCTAGTCAAGCTAATATACAGTGTATTGTCATTTTATTTTTTTATTTTTTTTTTTCATTCCTGGCTGATGACCGGTCACATTTCTAGTCACACTAATTTAAAAGTTTTGTTTTGTCTAATTTCAGTCCTGGATGATGACTGGTTACATTTCCAGTCACACTAAAATGCATGGTATTTTTCTACTATTTCCTTGAAGTGCCTCCATTTAACATGAAATTGCAATGCAGAAAACGTAAACATTTTATCTGCATGGACACGCTTATGTTTTGAGCAGGATTATGATAAGAACATGTCTTCATTGAAACTGTTGTGTTTCCCTCCATCTTTATAATATAATGAAAGTGCTACTATTTTGAAGCCGTTGCTAATATCAAACAGCCATTGTTTTGATTGAGGAACAGCGGCCGGTAAAACCCAAGCGTGTGTTTAGACGGTCAGTTGCGGCACAGTGGAAGCACAGACTTTGCAAATTAAACGCCTTGGCAGAATAATCTAACAATCTGGCGGTTTTTCATTAGGGATGTTTATACGCTGTTTAGGAAAGAGAATAACAGTTCAGTATCAGTTGATTATCGTTGCCAGGGTAAGTGACAGCAAGAAGAGGGTCCAGTTTTTCCTCAGACCATGATATAAAACTGTGAGAAAACATGCCTCTGGCTTATAGCGCTTGATGGATGAGACCACCTGTGATCCACTTTCATGAGTTTGCTAGCTATACCACCTCGCCTCTCTCGAGACCACTTATTCAGCACCTAAATAACGCACTGGTGTTCCTTGCAAAGTTTTTCTATTGTTCATGCTTGAAATAAGTGCCTTGATTTTATTTGGAAAAAGCAAAATTCATGTTTTTCTATATAAATATTGTTTTACCGCATGAATCAATACACTGCGAGAACACACAGGATGATGTGCTACATGAGAAAAACATGCTCATGTGAAGCCGATACCCCTGACCGTGCATGTTTAGCACTTCCTGTAACATACTTAAACATTTGAGTTACGCAAATAAATACAGGGGGTTCGTTTCAGTCTGTGAAGTTTCAGACGGAAACAAGTCTGAGGTTTTGGGTTGCTCATTCACAAAAAAGTCTAAGACAATGTCTGTGTATGATTTAGGTATTAAATTGCGCAAGTTCTGGCGGCTGTTTTTCACTTTTTTTATTTTTTTAAACAGGCCTTTAAAATGCTGTAATGTCTGCTTCTCTGTGTGTGTTAGTGTTTATAGTCACATTATCAGACATTCAATCTTGTGGATGTTTGAAAGTGTGCAAGAGGATTGCCCTTATTTACAGTATCATACACACAATCGCCTGTGTGACATTTGCATTTGGTAATAAGAGCATGCTATAATAGAGCATGTTGCGACTGCGACTGAGCAATAGTTGTGTAGATTTGATTGGCTGTGTTTTCTGAGGTCAATCAGCTACATCTGGAGTCCAAAGAAGCTGAAGCTGATGACCTCAGTGCTGTGTTTATTGTTAAACATAAACATGTTTCGTCATTTCTCTGTTGAATAGCAGAGAATTATGATGCGTAACAGAGAATTTGTAAACAGACTTGCTCCAGCTTTAATCTGTCTGTCAGCGGGCCATGGATTCAAGCTTTCATTAGTCTAGTTCAGTGTCTCTGTGTTTAATACATTCAGGCTTTAAAGGGAATAGAATATTCCGGGTTTTAATGTATAACTCCATTTATAAAAACAGTAAAATGTGTTGACTGAAATGGAAGTTTACAGGGAATCATTTGCCCAATAGAGTTTCACTGTAAGTACATAGTACAAGTACACTTTGCAGGTTCTAGCTGGTTTTTAAACTGTATTGGTCACTTTTCAGCTGATCAAATTAAAGCTGAAATAAAATATATTAGAAAATTAGACATGTTGCTTTGGCAACTGAATTAAATGATAAAATTCTAAAATGACTAAATCTGAAATAAAAAATAAATTAAAGTGCAAAGAAATGTAAAAAAAAAAAAAAAAAAACTACTAAAATTGACAAAAGCATATAACAAAATGATTAAAACGTAAAGGCACAATATGTAATTTTTCACTTCTAGAGGTTGCTTATTCAAAAACAAAGGTGTAGCTTGATGATGCCTTGATTTCGCGGAATCATGGGAGGTGTTGTCTTCACATCTACAGCCGGTGGAAAAGAATCCGACGGGACTTGGGTGGAAATCATATTCATGGATAAGCTAATGTATTAAAGATTTTTTAACTTTACTGTAGTATGAAGCAGGGTGTGGCTGAAAACCGTTGGAGCTTTTATTATGCCGCAGACGCCGCTTCCACTTCTTCCGGTCATGCGTATGTGGGGTAACACAGTGCCGTTTTATCATATTAGATACATTTGTGTGTTAAAAGTTGTTTTAATGCTACTCTGCGTTCGTTTGGAGGCTGCTATGAGACACTTGTTGCACACTGCAGTAAGCCAGATCAATATTAGATATGTTAAAACATGGTACTCGCAGCAAATCAAGAAAATTATATTTAAACAATAAGACGTACTGTGCTGATGTAATGTTTGTTGCTCCCGATGTGGCCTTATATCCCTGCAACCATCACGAACCCCGAATAGACTACGCACACAAGACTCTGGTTGTCTGAGAAATACCAAAGTGTATTATAGAGACAAGGAAAAAACACTGATTTTATCTGGAAAAATCAAAATTCAGTATAAATATCAGTATAAATATAGTTTTACCACATGGATCAATACACTGCGAGAACACAGGATGATATGCTACATGAGAAAAACACGCTCGTGTGAAGCCAATACCCCTGACCGTGCATGTTTAGCACTTCCTGTAACATACTTAAACATTTGAATTACGCAAATAAATACAGGGGGTTTGTTTCAGTCTGTAAAGTTTCAGACGGAAACAAGTCAGAGGTATATATTTCATGTAATTCAACACCATGAATATCATTAGAATTAATGTTCTTTTTAACTCTGTTACATTCACCCCCACAGAATTACATAAAAGACTTAGGCATCACTAAAGGTACAAAAATCAAGTCACACAAGAACCTCCCATAAAAGGACGGTCAATATGAAAGTTATCCCATAAGGATGAATTGATAAGAGAGTAGCGCTACGCTCCCATATCAACAAACGACAACAGAATGTCCACATACATTCTACAATATTCTTCAACAATGTTGTATTCTCAGAATACACCAATTAAAGAGAAGAAAACAAAATACATAATAGTTGAGTAAACAGAGAGGCCCCCTTAACAGCAACTAAGACTAAGACTTAACAACTAAGGCACCCTTCATCCTCAGGTATATTATTTGAACATGAACCAAGAACTTCAAACCAGTCCAGACAAACTAGGAAAGAAAGAAGAAAAGGCTTTCTCAAATGTTCCATAAAAGTAGACTTACTTTCCTAATTAACAAAGGCTTGAAACATAGACTTGCAAACAGCCTCAACATTACGCTTTGCATCGTGAATTACAGCCTGGCCTGACATTGTTTGAATTAATCTGTTAACTGGCTTGATGACACGGCTGAAGTGTGATCTGATCTGTCTGGTGGAGCTAGCATCAACTGGCGTATGTGTGGTCAGAGTCACAGCGGAAGACTGTGAGTGTGCTCGAGCAGGCGTAACAGTGCTTGCAGATTCTATGCTTCCTGAATCTGAATGGCTTTCATCTTCAGTGACATTCACATCAGCTGTTACTTCATCTGACTTCACAGATGTACTTTCAAAAGACGTTGCTGGAGCAGCTTGTGGTGTCGGATTAACTATAACATCACCTGAGACTACAGTTGAAGTAGGTTCTTGACTCACATCAGGTAAGTGAGTAACCCAACTCAATGTTCTGTCAGTATCGTCATCCACATGACTGGTCAGAGGAACTTACTCACAGGTAATGTCATCATCCATGCGTGTAGGTGAGGCTTTACTTATCATTGAGCAGTCTTTCTGGCTTGATGAACTTGAAGGCATGTTACTATGGGGTTCACTCACAAGGGAAACCATACAATCTACAGATATTTCTTCAGACACAGGCAGGAAATCGACCAGCAACAGGAGATTGCGATGAACCACCTTCTCTAGACCTGTGGCAGGGTTTCGAATTCTGTAAGTGTGAGTTTGAGGCTTGTGGTCCACTACAGTGTAGACAGTGGACTCCCACTGGTCAGCAGTTTTTCTTTTTCCCCTCTCGGCCTTATTCGCCAACAACGCTTGGTCTCCCACGTCGATGGTGAGCCCCTTCACTTGACGGTTATACAGAGCTGCATGTCTCTTCTGTTCTTTAGTGGCATGCTGTTGTGCAATCACCTTGGCCTCTTTTAGATCTTTAACAAGTATGTCAACAAACTTGTCGTAGCTGATCACATTCAAGACTGAACGGAAGAGAATGTCAACAGGAAGGCATGGTACCCTCCTAAACATCAAATAAAAGGGTGCATAGCCTGTAGACTTGTGTGTCGTGCAATTGTACAGGAATGTCAGCGTCTGCAAACGTCTTGGCCAGTCCCTCTTGATATCCGGAGATAGAGCACGGATCATGTTGCCCAGCGTCCTGTTAAACGTTCCTCACTACCGTTGCCCATCGGGGGGTAAGGGGTGGTGTGTGATTTCTTCACCCCTGAAAATCTGAGAAGTTCACCTATGAGCAGATTCTCAAAACTTGCACCTTGGTCACTGTGGATTTGTTCCGGTAGGCCATAGATACAAAAATATTTGTCCCACAGGACCCTGGCAACTTGCTTGGAGGATTGGTCTCGGCAAACAAAAGCCTGAGCTAGCCTTGTAAAATGGTCACAACTAAGACACAACAAAGACATCGATGGACTTATTCTTAGCATCTTCTGCCGACCATAAATCAATACAGACCAGCTCTAGTGGTCTTGTAGACTTTGTTCTCCAGGGGAGTTCTGCCGGAAGGGTCAGGACTTTTACTTATGATGCAGCATTGACAGTGGCGCACATAATCACGTACACCAGAAGAAACGCTGCTTCGCCAAACTAACACTCCTAACAATCATTATTGACTGTGCATGACTGTTGTTGTTGGATAACGCTTTCTTCCTGATTTTTACCATAGGACCATCTGAAAGCATCCTGCACAGAGTTAGTTGACATCCCTCTCATGTTGGTCAACATGGAATCATAAGGCACTTGAAGCAGGCACTTGAGGGAATCAGCAATGACATTCTAAGGGCCAGGTACATACTTTATATCAAAGTTGAAGCTGGCCAATTTGGCCACACAACACTGTTCACAGCAGTCCAGCTTAGGCTTTGTGAGTATGTGAGCAAGTGGATTGTTGTCAGTTAAAACAGTGAAATTGTGTCCCTTTAGCCAGTGGCCAAGCTTTTCACAAATGGACCATTTCAGGGCCAAAAATTCCAGGTGGTGTGCTGGATAGTTCCACTGTGAATGTGAAAGGGATTTGCTGATGAAAGCAAGTGGTCTTGCTCTAGTCTCCCCCTTCCTGGACTTGTGACAACACAGCTACAATACCATCCAGGGAAGCATCAGTCGCCAATATGAAGTGACGTGAGAAATCCGGGTGAGCTAGAACAACACTCCCAACCAGAGACATTTTCAGCTGCTCAACTGCATCATGCAAAACTTCCTGTTTTGGCACAACACATTTCGAGTCTTATTCTTCCATCCCCTGACTTTCTGACCTTGAAGAAGTTCGAAGAGAGGTTTTGCTTTAACAGAATAATTCGGAATGAAATGTTGATAATAGTTCATCATCCCCAAAAATAATCTGATTCTCTTCTGAGATGGTGTCTTCCTGTCCGCTTCCATCAGGTCAGAACTGTTCAACTTGGAAATACACTCCACCTTATCAGGGTCAGTAGACACTCCGTCCTTGTTTATGACATGCCCCAGAAACTTTACTGATGCTCTTAGAAGGTGACTTTTTTTTGGAGCAAGTTTCAGACCATCGACCCATAGCCATAGACCCATAGACCCAAGTGCAACTTGCTCATTCGGGCCAAAGATGATCAGATCATCTATATAACACAGAATGCTGAGAAAGTTTTGATCGCCGAAAATACTGTTCATTATCCGCATAAAGCTATCGGGACTATTGCAAAGGCCTTGAGGTAGCCTATTGTACTCAAACAGGCCCATTGGAGTGGTAAAGCCAGTGAATTTACGATCATCCTCATGCAGCGGCATGTTGTAAAAACCTGATGTGAGGTCCATCGTACTGAACAGAGCATTAGTATAAAGCGCTGCCAGGCAATCTGCCTGATGTGGAAGAGGGTGGGCATCTTTTAAAGTTCTTCTGTTTAACCAACGGAAGTCAATACAAACCCGAAGATTCCCATTCTTCTTCCACACTAAAACAAGTGAAGATGCGTACTCACTTGTAGAACGACATATTATCTATTTTTCCTCCATTTCTGTCTGGACCTGGCACAGCATGTGGTACTGGCTGGGGGCTACTCGCCTGATTGGAAGTCGGAATGGCCTGGGGTCCGAAAGGTGGATTTTATGTACAAATCCCTTAGCTTCTCCACAGTCGAGGTGATTTCTTGAAAAGATGTCTTCATATGTCAATATCAAACTGACTAATTGCTGCTTGCACTGATCAGAAACATCACATGACTCTACATCAAGGTCTGACAGTCCCTATAGATTTCAACCTTTCACTCAATTTACAAGGGGGGGTTCAACTGCATCCAGGCTATCAACGTCCTCAAGTGCGATACAAGGATATAGATCTGCCAGCACAGGTCTCCCTGACGTGTTAATCACCTTCAAAGGGACCCATCCGTCGCTCCATAATGACGTGACAAGTCTGGCTACCATGACACCCCTGGGAATCGAATGAGAAGTGGTGGGCTCTGTCATGACAGCACTGCCTGGTGATGCAACAGCTGATTTCGATAGTCTCCCCCACACCAAATATTCAGAACCAGGCTCAAGACAGACAGCCAAATTGCATCTCACTGTTCCAAGTTTCTCAGGCATGTCTTTACCTTTCCAGTGATTTAGTCCAGCAAGCGTGGACAGAAAGCTCTCACATTCAGGATCCTCGTGTTGGCCAGAAACCACTAGAGTAGGTACAATCATTTTCAAGCCATAAACTTCCATGGTCAGATTGTAAACAGATTTAGGCTTGACACGCAATCCACCACAGCCAACAAGGACTACATCAGTGCTCAGGTCACTTTTTCCATCGACTATTCCCGTTTTTCTCAGTCTTATCTCAGCGGTGTCATGTATGGTGCATGCCATTGATCCGCTATCCATCATGGCTCCCAGTTTCACCTTTTCTCCGATTTTCACAGATGTATAAAAGAGGCTATCGTGTCTCCCAACAACATGTGTGTTCTGATACACAATATTTAGTTCATCAACACTTTTCTCAATCAAATAGCATTCATCTTCAAACTCAATAACAACTTGGGAGTTGCAAGAATGACCCATACTGCCTCCCTCCAAATACAGGTCCACTAGTTTCCCTCCATATTGTCCCAGGCAGAGGAAAGTTTTGGACAATCATGTTTTGCATGTCCAGGTAAGAAGCATTCGAAACACAGCTTATCAGTTATGCAGTGCGTCACAGTGCTGTGCTTGTTATCATGACACACACGACACATATTTCTGGCATAGCGCTGCTGCAACCTCGAGCTGACTCTGTGAGTGGGAACATCATGTGACTGAACTCTATCCATCAGCTGCTCTAACATCTCCATCATACATGAGAGCACTTGACTTTCAGGCTGCTGTCTATTCTGTGTCATGGTTTGGACTGCAGGCATGTTTGGACCAGGACATGACCGACATTGAACATTACTGGGCTCTGCTGAGAGTTCTGGCTGCTTACATGTTCTTGGCACTAATGGAAAACTTGATGTATCCTGAACAGCAGAATGCGGAAAGCTGACGAGGTGATCATGCTCAGTACATTCTTTATTAAGCACCGCTGAAGTGTAGCTCTTTACATGCACACCAACACAACCCATGTATTCTCTTTAATAGTCATCAGTTCTGCTCTGTATGTCTTTAGCTGATGAGGTCTCACTGAAATACTGTAGCAGAATATTATAAATCAGCTCAAGATTCTGCTTTACATCAAGCGTACAATCACTATGCCGACTGATTTTTAACGACGCCGACTGATCTTTTGCTTTTCCTGCAAGTCTGCTCATAATTTCCTCAGCTTGTTCTGAGATGGGACATTTCTGCTTTCTTATAAAAGCTTTAGTTCTATCAATCCACTCTTTAATACAGTACGTGTCAGATTTGTCACCACGGAACATGTCATGTTCTAACCCCACATGTATTGACACCTGTGGCACCATCATTGGCATAGACTGTTCTGGTCTCATCTGTGATCAAGTGTGGTCTAGCTCTGGCGGTTATTACTTGCATTAACTAAGCCTGCTGAAAGCAGCCTGGAGACGATTGATTCTCCAATCTGTGCACCTAACTGGCCCACCGTATCAGTAAGATGACTAAGAGCATCCCCCTCAGCATTTGATGTCAAGTACAAGGGAATTCAACTGTGGCACAACAGGGGAATTATTTGTTGTTAAATTTAAACCACTGTGGTCATTGTGAGACCTTGACCGACACCCCCCCCCCCCCCCCCTTCTGCCACCGTTACTGAAAACATCATTCCCAGAAGCTCCAACGAGCCAACCACCCCTCCCTCTGGGAAAACCAATGGGTTCCATGAATTTTCTATCCAGGTTGTAGAACGCGCCGCCGGCAGGCTGCAGTTGCCATGGGAGCGCGTGAGCCCGTTTGAAGCAGACTTGACGAACGTTTTCTTTCTGACCACAACCCCGTAACTCCAGTGAGCCTTCCATTTCTTCCAGATCTCCACGTTGAGATCAAGAAGGCATGGAAGGCATATTCTCACAGGTTTACGCTGCCACAGGCCCTGCCACGTGTCTGTTTGAGGTAGTAGGCTTGTAATAGCCTCCCTTAGACCATGTTGGCTTTGTTTGGTTCCCTTTAGTCACAAATATTTAGGGTACATTGCCTGTTGGAATGTGTAGCTTAGCGCAGGTTGCAGTTAGCTTCCCTTAGCTTTTTGGGTTACAGCTGGTTCCCTGTAGCTTGGTTCCCTTAAAATTCACGAGCTGAAGCCACCTGATACTGGAATGGAGGCCCCTTAGGCCTCCTTTTCTAGTCGACTTGTTGGCAGGATGCCTGGGAAACCATGCCACCATCGGCCACGCCCCATCGCTGACGGATAGGCCCTAACAGACCTGTTCACTATGTTTGGCAGCATTTTTCATGTATTAAACATAAAACTTCTAATACATGGCCATTGGGTGGTATGGTTATGGTAGCCACTTGCTGATGCCACATGTTTACTAAGGCAGGCCTACTTCGGCCTCCGGTGTAATATGTGTTCAGTCATGTACTCCTCTCGCTGTGAGGGTAACAGGGTGCTTTCTACCGAGTATTCCGAGTGGCTAGCCCCTCAGGTTGGTTTGGTAGTGAAACCTTACTGAAGGTTGGTTTAACCTATATCTACCTCCCTGAGTCTGATTCTAATCTAGTTGAGCTAAGAGCCACCTAGCGCCTAGGGTGGATCTTTTGTGCTCCTAGAAATGGCCACGAGACTTACGCTGTGTGTATTAGAGGTTGCTAGGCCTACGGGCTGCCTGGTTTGAACACATTGGAGTATGTTTGGATGTATTTCTCTTTGAGAATTATCTGTATACACTTTCGTTGGCCAGAGGCCTAAGTGATAAATTCAACCTCCTTTTGTCTGGTTGTTTATCGTCCTTTGGGCCTAAACACTGCCATGAGCTGATGCCACGTGTCTGTTGAGGTTATAGGCCCCTCCAGGCCTTCCTTAATACGTGTTGGCATATGCTGTACTCCTCTTGCTTTAAAGAGTAAAAGGTGTTTTTTACTGAGTACACTGCTCGTTGGATTCCGTTGATGTATGGTTTGGATTGTCATGCGGGCACTTTGCAGCCTCTTAGGCTGCCATGGAATGAGTATGTGCCCATTGCATGGTCTACCTGTTAGGTGAGCTTCGTACTTCCCTTTTAGGGTTATGTTTGTAATAGTGCTTAACTCCCTAAGCTGATCATGGTGGTAGGCCTTTATCAGGCCTCCTCCTAAGACCCAGCCTCAGGCTGGTTTGTGCCCCCCTGGATCAGGGTTCTGTAGCGCACGGCCTCCTCAGTGCGTTAATTAAGCACTGAGTAGATCCTAGGATTAGTGGATTGTACTCCCCACAGTACGAGGGTTCATAGCACTTAGCTGAGTTCTGCTCTCCGGGATGCCCGTCTCTACGCGTGGGTTTGAGTTTGTTTCTGCCACTTTGCAGTCACTCTTACTTACTATCTTCTATGAAGAATGCGTTTTAGGAGGCTCTGTATTCAGACAGGATTGGCCAAGACTAAGTTTGTCTCGTGACAGACCAGGTCGGCCTCCCTGGTGGCATTGGGGGTGACTTTGTTTCCCTCTAGTGACTGGCCGAGGTTCCCTTCGGTTCCTTGGCCACATTCCCTTAAAGGGACCGCTTTTTCTTCAGAAAAGCTGGTTCCAGACGCCTTAGCTGAGGAGGGCCTTCTTGGAGTGCAGCTTGGGCCGAAGGGAATGCTGTCACTGACAGCCTGGTGTGACCCAAGGGGGAGTTGCCAAGCAGTTCTCTAACTGCTATGGAGCCTTTGTCTCAGCCATTTTTCTTGGCAGGCATTCCCCTCAAGCATGGCGGCGTGGGTATATCGTTCCCCATAAGCGTTTGCAAACGCAGAGTAGAAGTTCCCTTTCGAAAGGGAACGTCTCAGGTTACGTATGTAACCAGGGTTCCCTGAGAACAGGGAACGAGACTCTGCGTTTCCTTGCCATGCATCGGGCTGCCTGCTGAACAGTCCCTTAAGACGATGGATAATGATTGTTTCCCCAGGTGCCCCTTTTATACGTCCGGGTCGCGCTGTATGACGTCATAGGCTGTCGCCGGTCAATAGGAATTGGAGTTATTGGATAGTTGGCTTTCAGACACCGAGTCACGTGACGTTCCCCATAAGCGTTTGCAAGCGCAGAGTCTCATTCCCTGTTCTCAGACGTTTTCTGCTGTTGAATGTATCCTAACAGTTGCTCACCTGTCTAATAAAACACATAATATGTTATAGTGTATTTGGTGTTTCCATGGTTTCTACAAAATAAAACCAGAAATCGAGGGTAACGCGGGTATGATGTCATTGATAGGCGATGCCTATCAGTGGTTAAAATTGCTTATTTCTCTGGATTTAAACATTCTTGGAAACATTTGGGATAATGTAAGTACAAAAGTCAATAAAATATATAACACTGTTCTAGTGGTTTTTGGATATTTTAATACAAATCTTACATATTGTGCCTTTAAACTAAAAATAAAGTAATTAGCATAATACAAACCCAAAAGCATCTTCATAGATGGGCAAGTCGTTTTTTTTTTTTTTTTTTTAATTTGTTTATTCTACATTTAGAATTTAAAAAAATCAATGAAATTGTATGTATTTTCCATTTTAATTTTTTTAAATGTATAGTTTTTTGTTTTAAAAAAAATTAATTTTCATTTAAGTTTTAGACCTGAGATGGTGCTTTCGCAACTAGTTGAAATTAAATAAAAAGTTTATTATATTTTATTTCAAGTAAGGAAAATGTTTTTATGGTTTTAGTTTTTTAGTCTATAATAACTCTAGAACCTGTTGAGCTTATTTCAGGGCATTTTCAGACCTGCAGATCATTAGCTTTGTTCCAAAAAGAAATTTCCAGAAAAAAAAATTGTTTTCACAAGGCAACATTTCAAAGCATACCAAAATGTGTTTATGCAAGTCACGTGTGAATAAAACTGTCCTCTTATTGGTCACAGTTTTCTCTGCGTCATCCATCAAGATTGACACATATACACATATATATACACATATATGGAGAAGAGCAATTACACATTTTAAGATGAAGAGGCACTCTTTGGACTTCAACTGTGATAACTAATGTGCTCATTCACAGAATCAGACACTGCTGCTTATTATATAACACATCTCCTGTTATGAATTATGATAGAGCTTGTTTCGTTGGTCCATTGGGTCGGATTGCCTTCTTACCTCAACCAAACTGCCCCCAGATTTTGTTTTCAATCGGGCCGAGAACACCTTGGCAAACTCGGAGTGATTGTTTTTTTTCGTGTGGATCCGATCCTAGTCTCGAGACTAAAAAACGTTTTTTCCATTCTTAATTACAAGAAACACTCTTGATTAAACTGATGCATTTGTGTGGGTTTGTAATTATAGTTTATTAATCAGTTTAAGCAATTTTGGCAGAAAGAATGAGAATAAGGAAGCTTCTGTCGTATCTGAAACCATTGGATGCATGTTATCCACTGTCATTCCATGGCCATTAGAGCCAGTTTTTCCATGTTTTTCTTGAGTCTGCTATGGTAGTTAGTTACTATCACATTATTCATCATTATTATGTTAACACTTGATATGCATTAGAGTTTTGACAATTGCCCTCAATTCAGATGTAAAAGTGCCGGGCTCGCTACTTGAATTCGCCCATAATTCCTTTTCTGACACTTTTACACTATCCCTTGGAGCAGCGTGACCTCTGGCCCTTCCAAGCGCAGACTTCCCGCTGATGCAAAGGAAAAGAGGTAACCACCTCCAGCTGTGTCTGCTTTTGCCATCTTTGCCTCCTCTTTTACTCCCATCAAGTCTTGGCTGAAGCGAGTAATCTGTAGGTGTGCATGCCCTGACTCGAAATAAACTTCAGTGATAATTCTCTTGCAGTAAAGGAAGTTGACGTAAGGTCTGACCGTCTCGCAACCTCAGAGCGTCGCCACTTTCCATGCGAGTGAGATAATGAAATTACCATAGTAAAGTGATAAAAATTGCAGTCTGTAATTGCAGAAAATTGTGACCTGCCAGTAGTAGTGATGGTAACAGCCTTAAACAAAACCTTATTTTCAACTTTAGAGCCAATATCAGTGGAATACCATATCTTTACCTACACATATCCTACATATATGGCTACATACGTGGACACACACATAGACATACATATATACATTATTTTATATGTACATATGCATAAATAAAATCATATATATAATTTATATACACATACATACTGTGTGTGTGTATATAATATATATATATATATATATATATATATAATTACATATATACATACATACAGTATATGTGTATATATATATATATATATATATATATATATATATATATATATATATATATATATATATATATGTATATGTATATGTATATATATATATATATATATATATATATATATATATATATATATGTATATGTGTGTGTGTGTGTGTGTGTATAGTGCCGTCAAATAGTCAATCGCGTCCAAAATAAGTTTATAGAAATACACACATACATGTAAATATTTCTTAAATAAATACATGTATACATGTATATTTATATATGTATATTTATATATACTTAA
The DNA here is from genome assembly GCA_037101425.1 of Elopichthys bambusa. Lineage (NCBI taxonomy): Eukaryota > Metazoa > Chordata > Actinopteri > Cypriniformes > Xenocyprididae > Elopichthys > Elopichthys bambusa. The sequence continues at coordinate 40,079,316 of CM074434.1, read as the reverse complement.
TAAATATACACAGTACACTGACATATATGTGACCCAGGACCAAAAAAAACATAAGGGTCCATTTTTTTTTGAAATTGAGATTTATACATCATCTGAAAGATAAATAAGCTTTCCGTTGATGTATGGTTTGTTAGGACAGGACAATATTTGGCTGAGATACAACTTTTTGAAAATCTGGAATCTGAGGGTGCGAAAAATCTAAATATTAAGAAAATTGCCTTTAAAGTTGTCCAAATGAAGTCCTTAGCAATGCATATCCTTTCACAAAATAATTTTTTTATATATCTATGGTAAGAAATTTACAAAATATCTTTATAGAACATGATCATTACTTAATATCCTAATTGTTTTTTTGGCATAAAAGAAAAATGCGTTGATCAATCTCAGAAATGATCTCACTGTATAACTAGACTATGCAGCATCTTGTGAGCAGTAAATGCCACTGAAATGTCCACGACCACGCTGATGTGAGGAGCAGGCGTTGGGACAGGAGAGATTGTATTAAGAGTCTTTCAGACAACCCACAGTGCTGCGCATCCACTTTAGTGCCAGGCATTCTGGGAATGAAAGTTAAAAACGCAACCTTCGACCTCTCACATGTTTTCTTTTTAATTGGTTGAGTGCGCGCCAAGTGTTGACCGCAAGCTCTTACGCCCACCTGGAGGGCCTAGGGATCCTTCTCTTCATCATCACCGTTTATTACTGAAACGCTTTTGTGCATGATTCATTTTCTCTTAATCACAGGCAATGTGGATCTTTTAACTTTCCAAATCTCCCCCAAGCGTAAATTGAATGAAGATTTTAAAAAATGCAACATTTTCAGCAAAACCTCAGTATTAGAGTTTCTTTTGCATATTTCATATTACGCATGTCTCTCGTTAGGCAGCTTATATTCTGCTCCAAATGTTTATTTCTTTCATTCAGCGCAGACTAAAGTTTTTTCTAACACATCTGGAATATCTTTTGTTTGTTGTAACGTTGTAACATCTAAAATCGTGGATGAGCCACGTTCAAAGTCATTGGAAAATAACCATAAAAAACAGACCTGTGACTCTTTTCACATTTGAAGACTATATTCTGCTCAATAAGTTTTAATTGTCATTTAAAAAAAAAAAAAAAAAATTACATCTTTCCAAGATATGCTTGCAATTTATGTACCACTTGCATCTTTAAATGAAATTACAAAAATAAGTCAATTTTCATGTGCGTCAACCCTGACTACAGGACCTCTGAGAAACATCTGGAAAGCGGTAGATCATCTTTCTCTGTCTAATTGTCTGTTTTGCTCTGTGTTTTTGCAGCGTCAGTAATCAATTGTGACAGTGTATAAATAGAGGATAATTGTGAACACATTAGTTCAGCTGAACTAACGGGTAAGCTGCAAAAGAAGTAAACTCACAGAATGTCTGTCATACCCAGTTCACTTGGGGGCTTGAGTGTTGAAAAAACAATCAGAACAATCTACATAATTATTGATTGAAGGAGGAAACTTGAGATCTTGCACAAAGCTGAAAGAACATAATTAATCATCACTTAAACCGGGTCTGGTTACACTTGGTTTAAATACAGGGGCTCCACGGTGAAATTTTTCTGCTTCCACTTACAGGCCTGCTGTCAGTCAAAGGCACTGTATGTTAGAGCTTCAACTTCTTATAGGCCTCAGTCATTAAAAACGTTTAAACAACCACTGGAAGGCTTCAAATCTTAACACCATGAAATCAAAATTTACTGTATTTACTTTCTTAACCACAGCTGTTTGTGTCTGTTGTGTTGTAGGAGCTTGCTAGCTGTGGTTGGAACAAAAAGGAGAAACACATTTTGGCTCCCAATGTTGTTGCCTTCACACGAAGATTCAACCAGGTAAGATGGACGATTGGTATGTTTGCTGTCTTTGTTTCTTGGCTTAATGAATTTGGTGATAACTTTTATTTATTTTTTTCTTTATTTTCTTTTGTTAAATAAATAATAAATTCAGTAAATAATAAAATTAATTAATTAAATTACAAAAGATGAAAAATAGAAACTGTTGACACTAGGGGTGCACAAAAACATATGGCTGATTCCAAAATTCAAATATTATTATATTAAAAATGAATTCAAAATGTGTAGTTGAATACATATAACTGTGTAGTACCTTTAAATCATTAAATCAAATCATTTACATTCAAAGTTCTGTCATGAAACTCTAGATGATGCAGGCTAATAGGTCCCTAACTCAATCTGCTTGCGATCACATCATTCTCTATTGGGCACAGCTGATTGGTTCCTGCTGTATCAGTAGCCAATGAGCTCGCTGCTCAACCTTCAAATACTTGGTCAGCATTTTCTGTAGCCAGTGTTGCCAGAATTGGGTTACTTTTAAGCTGTTGCCACGGGCAAATTTTTTTTCTGTGGGTTGATTTTCACCCCTGTACGTACGATTTCGGCAGACCAACACCCCCAAAACACCCCCAAAACACCCCCAAAACACCCCCAAAACACCCCCCAGACGTTAGGGCTGGGACAATACATCGATTCGCGATGAATCTGAAGCAATTCTGATATTTTCAGATATATCGTGATTCTCTCTCGAATCGATTCTGAGCTTAGTTTTTAACAGCAGATGGCACTACATGCTTTAGAAACACATGACTCTGCTTGCTTCTGGTTCCACTTAAACCTAAAATAATCATTCATAAAGTTCGAAAAGGTTGAAGCGAATGTGTTTATATTTATCTTGCATCATAAAAGCATTCTGAGCCGAGGTGCAAGTATATTTAAGCACTTACATGACTGTCCAGCACTCTTCTTCGTGAACGTTTGAGTGTGGAGTTAAAAACTAGCCTAGAGCACCATCTGCTGTTAAAACTAATTTCCGAATCGATTCGAGAGAGAAAATATCATAATCGATCCAGAATCATTGTATCGAGAATTGAGATTCAATGTATTGTCCCAGCCCTAAACATACAAATTTAGTGGAGAATTCAGCCTCCTGATGGAGAAAAATGCATTGGGCTATTTTTGGGCTAATTTTTACTGGCCATTGGGCTACTTTTGTTGCACAGACCTGGCAACCCTGCCTGTAGCAGTTGCAGCGCACTTTCAGAAACCCTCCACCTTCCCCAGATCCACCTGTATAGATCTGTTACGGGTAATTCATGTAGTTATATTGTACTGTACAGCAGCAGCATGTCTTACTTGCTCACAGCAGCACTGTGTAATGGCAGTAGCAAGTCCTGTACAACATATCATCATTGTAATATCCCTTACCATTACAAACACAGTTGTCATGACGGTAATCAATTAAATCAGCTTCATGACCCAATATTAGACTGAAGCACATAAAAAAAAAAAAAAAAACTCTGATAATGATCAGATGGAGATATTATTCATCCCTAGTTGTTTTTATCCCAGTCAAATGCTTCACTCATTCATTTATATATGCATTTAGTTTTCCAGATGTGAAGTGTGTGCTGATAAAGTTCACAGTGCTTGAATGCCGTGGATATAAAGTGTATTTTTGGCTGGGCGGCAGTTGATATAATGCCAGCGAACTGTGCCACAAAACCATTATGGCTCATAATGGCCCGAAACTTAAATATGTGCTGGAAATACTGTTAACAGATCTCATTCTCACATGGGCAAATATCCAGCCTGGTGTTTCTTTCCTCCTCAAAATTGAGATTGCTGATTCTGATCATGTTTAAAGGAAAATGCGTGGTTTGCCAAGCTTATATGCATTGCGTACTCTTATATTAGACAACATTCAACTTGTCATCTCACATGTTGTTGACATAGAGTACATGCACCACAAATTATCACTCCATCAAATCCAACCAACAGTGAAAATCAACCTTCTTCCAAACGCACGTGAGAATACATTCACACCACTGTCCAAGTTGTTTTTGCATGTAATAATTATGTTTTTATTAACTGTATTGAAATGTATCATGTAAATGTAACTTTGACACACTATAATATAAAGTTTATTAAAGTTAATATGAGTTGATGTCACGTGTCATCTTCACCCATTTCTTTACTATATTTTTGCCAATAAGCTAATTATTTTTTGTGTGCAGTTTGTTTTGTTCTCCAAGTACTTTAGCTATAGTAGTAAAACTCGCCTTGCAAGCTTTGGAGGAACATTTTTGTTCATGGAATAAATTTTGATGATTTAAATGTTGTTTGTTATTCAAACTTGGTGATGCTGTTGGATTAAATGGCTCAAGGAGCCATTAATTATAAAACCAGAAGGAAGTTTGGTTTTCATGCTAATTTAAAAGTCTTTGGCCCTAAATTAATCTTAACTAAATTTGTGGCGCTTCCAGTTCTGCTTATTTATGAAGTTTCAGCTTGGAATGAATTTGATTTTAAATCTGAAACATAATTAGATTGACTGGTGTGTCCCAATTTTACATATTCAAAATTCTGTGAAAGTGCTTTAAAAGTGCAAAACAGACATTTGATGACACAATTTTACATTTATGGCATATGTTTAATGAGAGGATTTGTTCTAGTTTCTTAGCCAGGAGTGTGTGGAAATTACATAAAAGCATCAAGTTCCCCTTTTGCAAATTTTCCCTTTTGAAACTGTCTTAGCCTGCACAGTTCTCCTCAAAGTCGATCTCACAGAATTCCTTCTATCTTGGCTGCCGATGTCTTTGGTTTTATGACATCATTAAGCCGAACATGATGAGCTGGCTTCCAGACCTTCGGAAAGATGGAGTGGCTTTGAAACACATTTCTTGGCCACCCAAGAGTGTGTCTTGCTTTAAACAATGCCTGTCGTTTGATTCTCTAAATTGTGCACTGTTCTTATATTAGGAGTCCTATATTATGCAGTTAGAATGCCTTTAAAATTCAACATATCAGGGCAAATATGCACCTGTATGACTTTTAGTCTCCTATTTATATCATGATACAGTTAAGCATTATCACAATAAGAAGTGGAATGAATGACTCCTTTCTTGCACATTATTATAATATTAAAGGTTACCATTAACTACAGAGCCCAAACTATTAAATTCAGTTGCAAACACATCAAGCACAGGTTTTTGAAATATGATCATTTACACATAACTTGATTTCATGAAATTTATTTAAACATATATTAAATAATTAAGACATTACTAACTGTAAATAAAATTAATATACAAGATAATATGTTGCATATATTTAGTGAAATGCTCCCCGCTAGAGTTCATTTCTGTAGTGAACTAACATGCTGTGGACAATAAATGACTTGCCTGAAGTAAATGTAACGCTACGTGAGATGTTATTCTCAAGCTGTTTTGTTGATGTCCTACCGTGGTTGAAACACTGGTTGAGAGATTACACCTAAACATATATATGCATAGATTGTCTATTCTTCTTCTGTGCTTTTTCCCTGTTGTGGCAGTTAGCAAACAGCGTTGCATTACCGTGTGTGCCCCCTTCTGGATTGGAGAGTGGCCTGTAACTGACTATTCATCATCTGACTGTATGCACGAACCATGACGCCCGTACTGTGATGGTTCAGGGCGAATGCATGTACCATTACACTTTATGATCTACTAAATTCACTAACTTGTGTACAGGTCAGTGACGTGACTGGTCATTTTTTTGTCCAGAGGTCTTAATAATAATAAAAAACAAAGATATGACATCCAAAGTATGTAAGGTAGTACAACTAGATCTCTTTTATTGAATCCAAAAGGTTTTAATTATATTTTGCTACATATAAATGTCTTTTAAAGATTTTGTGTCAAAAGATCATTTGGTTTAACCGTCCAAAGGCCAATACAGCCATTTCATTTGTAATTAAAATATCTTAAAATATAATAAATATATATATATTTTTATTCTGGCATGATTTTTATAACATCATATATCAACATAGTGCAAAATGGTATTAAAATTATGTGTAGAAGTTGTTGCTTTGTTATGAGAAAGAATGTCCAGAAAAATGTATTTAATTGATATCATTCAGAGTAACCAATGTAAAGGGACCATTTTGGATCAAGTCATGCGGGCAATATCATGTGATAGGATGTGACATCATTTAGACACCTGGACAGGACCATATGGTCGTGAAGCAAAGTAACTAACTCTCTTTTAACTATATGAAAAATTCATGTTTTCACTCGCCCGAAACATCAGGTCATTCGGTACAACCGCTATAAAACATAGAAAATAATGTAATATTTTAAAATGTTTGATTGTCCCTTTGCAAGCTAACTATCTAGCTAGCTGGATATCAGCCTGTTAGCATGTTTTGAAAATATCTTCATTTAGTATAACCAAGTGTCATTCGTTAAAACTGAAATTTTGGTTAAACCGAATGACTTTTTTGAATGACAAAAGGAGTATTAATTGATTATAAAAAACCACATAATCTCATTGTTAACACTTAATAAAATTTCAAAATTAATTATCTCCATTATGTTTTTTTGTTTGTTTGTTTGTTTTTTTTAAAACTTTTTTTAAAAACCATATTCGCCAATGACCCGTACTCAAGTTACTCCTCTAAGTAATCAGACAAACAGGGACATTTTGACCTTTGTGACTATATTATTAGATGATATGAGGTGAGATTTTTTGAGCCGGTACACAGCCACCTTTACAACCACCTATTAACAAACCCAGAACACCTTAGCATCATGGTGACAAGTTTTGCATGTTCAAGGACCCCTCACATTTTCTTCAAAATGTAAATATCTAGCCGAATTTGTCTATGTAATAAATCAGCTCTGTATTTTTTAAGTGAAATCAGGTGAGCAGAAACTTTACATGGAAACATTGTGGTCCATCATCATGGCAACTGAGCAGAAACTCCGGCCCTCAAAAATATTGTAGCGCTCTTTGCCAGTTCATTATTTATGAAGCGGGAACAGAAGCTTTCAGAGCCGTTTTGAAGGCATTCTGGGTAGGAATGAACTAGATGAGCTCACCCTCTTTCATGAAGGGGGTCGCAGCTCTACACTTTGGTAAAACCGAATTTACAGCCGCTTTGGAAAAAGAACTGTCATCTCCCTACAACCCTACAAGGGTTTCTATACCAACCAGAGCTCATATAATGTGTAAATGATTTGATAATGAGCTATAGGCTATGACTTCATTGCACAGTTGGCTTATCTAGTAAAGCAGTGTTCTTACATTTTAACTTAACACAGCTGCCGCGCTATAATACGCCTGTCCTATTTCATGCAATATTGCTGGAAAACTTGACTCAAGCATTTTGAAGCTCATTTTCTTTATAATAACTCTATTACTATGAGTCATGCATTGCACAATTATCTTAATAATGATGACCCTGAAGTTTCTGTTAACATTTATGAAACAGTTTGGAAATTTTATCAGATTTTACAGTGTTTCTTCAGGGTAACTTATCAATTTTTGTCATTTTTTTAAAATAATTAATGAGGTGATGACTTTGAATAAGCCAATAAATGCTTGTTTCTGGCTCAAACTACATCCTGGTGATTATTTTAAAAACTTTTTTTTTTTTTTTTTACAGAAATGTAGTTATATTGGATATTTTTTGGTAACACTTTACAATAAGGTTTCATTTGTTAACATTAGTTAACGTTTGTTAACATGAACTACAGTAACAATGAGCAAAACTTCTACAGCATTTATTAATGTTCTGAGCTAACATGAACATTTTTATTAACTAACATTAACAAAGTTAAATGCTGTAAAAATATATTGGTTTAGGTTAGTTAATGCATTAACTAATGTTAACAAATGAGACCTTATTGTAAAGTGTTACAATTTTTTTTTTTTTTTTTTTGTCTAGATTTTTTTCAATTCATTATTTAGGTGGGTACATTTTTTTAAAAGTACAATTTTAAAAGTTTAAGCACAGTTTACACAGTATAAACTAGAGCCAATTCTATAATTATCTTTCCATTCAGCAGTGTGTACCGTTAAAAGTTTTATACAATTAATCTTTGGTATTTGAATGCTTTTTTTCCTTAAAAGCACTTCAAATCACACTTGTAGTTATGATGCTCATGCTGTCTATGTAGGGAGTAGACATCAAGGCAGCTTTTAGAACTCTAAGTTTCTCTAACTCTAAGTCTAGGTTTTAGAACACTTAACTTGAATATTCTATTCTAGCTTGAAAATTATAAACCGTGGCATACTCGCTCTGTTTAATGTCTTCTTTTAAAGAATCAAAGTCAAGGGCCAAATTTATGGTGAAACTATGTACCCTTTATCCCCATCATGTTATAGAAGCCGACTTCCTGATGGTCAATGGAAAAGACATCATTTGCTTGGACGGTTCAGTCCATATATTCTTAGTGTACAGATATATTTACTGTTCCTCAGGGATTTCTTTGTCCATTTGCTGGTTGTGAACGATTTTGCTGTATTCAGCCTTTTTTTTTTCTCTGATAAACCAGCAAAGGAACAAACGAAGATTTGTTTACAACCAGATTTTGTGTTTTAGGACTTTGGACTGGGGTGGGCTTTTTAGACTAAATCTTAGTATTCAGTTGTAATGTAGTTTTTTGATTTTATTATTTTTTTTGTGTATAAAGATATTCCAATTCAGTACATGCAATATCACGCGTTTCTGCTTGATGTTTTTCCCCTAAATTATTTGTCAGACATTAAATAGTTTCTTGAGTTTGATTCCCTCTGTGTGAAATATAATCAAGGCTGCTTTTGAGGAAATTGTTACCTGTAAGGTTTGTTACCTGACTCCCGTCATGTTGAGGCAGAAATCTTAAACTTTTTACTACAGTGAGAATCACTCAGACTTCACCTGCTTTCTAATTTTGTTATTTTCTCTTTTTTATTTGGCATCTGCTTGCATTGGAGTCTCTGCCAAGTGAAGTCTGTGCGGCCGGCGTTCTGTGTTTGCCGTACAATTATAATCAGACTGCAGTGTCTCATTTTTCAGTCATTACATAACAACAGTTTTTCCTCCATCTCAGTCATTCCAGGACTTTTGTTTTTGTCTATTAGAAATGGGTTTTCCACGAGATATGGTTTGACTCCAGTTGAGTTTCCCTTTATGGAGAAAATCTAATTCCAAAAACTGCAGATGAAAATTTGACCTAGTGCTGTCCTGACATGACATGACCTCAAATGACCTCTGCTTTTCTCCCTCTCATTCTTTTTGAGTCTGGTGTTCATATTATATACCAGGCTGTCAGGATGTCCTGAGTTGATCTCAAGGATCAGTATTGTGTTTTTTTTTTTAATTGGCATTGCTATCCCAGGGGTGTCCAATCCCGAATTAACACCTAAACCAGCTAATCAAGGTCTAACTAGACATACCAGAAACTTCCAGGCAGGTGTGTTGAGGCAAGTTGGAGCTAAACTCTGCAGGACAGTGGCCCTTCAAATAGAAATTCCATAGATGTCCCTTTTTTACATTTGAGCCCCTGAGAAACTCTGCATGGCCCTGTATACATTGAATTGATTTTAATTTCTTTAATGTACTTGAAGTGTGCACTAAGCACTAGGAAAATACAAGTATCGGATCGGGACTTGGTATCGGCATATGGTCAATATTCAATGACTCTTATCAGATCGGGGGAACAAAAAACTTGAGCGGGACATCCCAAATTATCAGTAACAGGCAGCAAATCAAACATCCCTGGCATCACTGTTTTTCCCATCCCTGCAGGTGAGCTTCTGGTTGGTACGGGAAATCCTCACCGCTCAAACCCTGAAGATCCGTGCTGAGATCCTGAGCCACTTTGTCAAGATCGCAAAGGTACGTTCATGAACAGTTATTTTCAATACTCTTATTGTATCAATAAGAAAGAGTAATACTATTAGAATAGGAAAGATCACTAATGCACCAAAATCTATTGCCAATACATAATTCTTGCCTGCCAGTTATTTTTCCCTGGTTTGTACTAAGTACTAATGTAGTAAGACCAAATTCAGTATACACCTTATTGATGATGCAGATGAACTCAGAATATAAACACAACGTGCAGTTTTTCCAAAGAAAGCCGTTATAAAGAAAGTGTGTTGCCTTCATATTCTGGGTTCATCTGCTCACCTGTTTATAGTATGCATCTTCAATAAGGTGTATACTGAATTTGATCTTTTAAATCACTGTTTTAGTACATTAAGAGACGTTTTTAAGCGTTTAAGAACATCTCGCTGTTTTTAGTGGTTGAAATACTGCAGCAGGTTCTGTATATGGATTTTGTTCACATGTTTTTGATTTTCTTCTTTTGAGATGGAAATACAGTTGTATGGTAATGCAGTTCTGTGCATGTTTGCCCTCCAGGCCTCCGTTGGGAGTCACGTGACTGAAAACTATGAATAAACACCACAATGTCAAATTTATCAGTTTATTCAAGGATAGGTGTATAAATGTTATTTACAGCAACTACATTTCCCATCATGCAATGCTGACTTTAATTTGGCCTCTACTAGGCATCTTAGAAGGCAGCATACAGAGCCAAAGAGCAATCATGGCATTTACATTGAGTCTGGATTAGATATACTGTAGAAATGTTACTCTAATGATGTTGAATTGCTCCTGATATATCATGATCATGATGATATCATGATGTTTGAGACAATTTTGACGGCTCACCTCATTAGTGTGGACTATAGAGGGATTATCATACAGTGTGTTCCTACTTTAAAAATAGTTGCTGATAAAGTCGATTGGCACTAAGCGATCAACAAAGCGTTATTATTTAGTTTTATTATACAAGCATGCATCAGTATTCCTTTATTTCTCTTCACATTTTCATTACTTTACATGAAGAGCTTAATGAAGTCAAGCCAGAGCTGAAATTTGTAATATAAAAAATTTTTATAATACACACATTTTTTTTTATTTTATTTTATTATTTTATTTTTTATTAGTGCTGTTAATTCTTCAAATTTACATATATATGGTTTGGGGACCTTTAGTCATGCTATAGAAATGCTACGTCAGGGCTAATGTCATTTTTAGCAGCAGTCATTTTTATATGTCATTCTAATTGTTTTAGACCCACTTTCTGTGCAACAGTGCTCAGGTTTACAATTAATGATCCACAGTTCTTATTCATACTTGTTCTTGCCATAGTTTTTGAAACGTGGCAGAATTTGGGTGCACTTTAAATGTTCTTTCTCATTTTCCTGATTTAAAAATCATGCTAAGGCCTGGTTTCACAGACAGGGCTTAGATTAAACCAGGATTAGGCCTTAGTTCAAATAGGGCATTTTAGTAGCTTTTATAAATGTTCCTTAGAAATAATAATAAAAACATTAATGGTGTGCATCTTGAGACAAAACAATGCCACTGACGTATTTTAAGATACATACATACAGCTCAAACATGCATTTTAGTCTGGGACTATAGACTTAAGCCTTGTGAAACCGGGGGTATATGTTAGTATAATTTTTATTGACGATATGTACAATTTTCTCAATGCTTAAGTACTTTCTTCAACTGTAGTTTAATATGCAGATGCTACAAAAATTACAGTATGTTAGTAAATACTAACAAACAGTATACATAGTATATGTAAAATGTATGTTATTATATTTAAATCTGCAGCAATTGCACACTTCATTTTTAATGCAACTAAACACACAGTATAAAGAGTTTGGTTTTGTTTCTCATGTTAAACTTACAATGATCTGATAATTATTCTGAAAAATGTTTGCCAACCCTTTGAATTTTCATCCAGAGAATCTGGCTCTAAAAAGAAAGTAAACTCTTCAAAACAAGCCACGTCAATGAAGCAGCTCGAATATCGGGACACGTGAGCCATCCTTCGGATACCTCATGACTAAATCTCAGAGGAACATTTGCTGACAGAACAAAAGCTGAAAAAAAAAAAAAAAAAAAACTCAGATTGTAGTCATCATGTGTCATGGAGTTGATTCGGGTGTGCCAAATTTACTGAAGCGAGCACAAAGCAGTTTTCCATCATTTGTTGGGGCTTCATTGTGGGAGTAATGATGAAAGCAGGTCTGTATCTTACTGAAGGTCACTGTCTTTTAGTGGACAACGTCCAATCAAAGAGCAATAAAGGGAGTTTTGAGTGTGGGCGGTAGCTGTGACATCATCTAACCTAACAAACAGACAGTAGTACATGCCTGCTTCATTAGAAGTGTATGTGGATTTTCTTACAAATTGCAACCCAACCTCTTGAGAAAAGTGAGAACTTTTCATTATATACTTTTAATAGCAAAACATGATAAAATAAAATGCAACCAGTAAAACGGAAGTGGTTGCTATATAAATGCACTCTTTGACTCTCTCTCATGTGCTTTAAACACCCTTTTTGTGCTTTGTGCATTGAGTTTTCTGAACTGTCTAGCAATTCACACTTGCTTTCTATGTCTACAGAAACTTCTAGAGCTGAATAACCTGCATTCTATGGTGTCGGTGGTGTCGGCACTGCAAAGCGCTCCCATCTTTAGATTGAGCAAGACATGGGCGGTAAGACACACTCAACATTTACACACGTTTGCCAAGCTGTCTGAATGACAAATTTATTTATTTACTTTATTTAATGAATCTGGGGCTGTCCTCAAAGAGGAGGTTTGGTCAGATTTGGCTCATTTTTAAGGATAGTTTTGTCCCCACAAGATAAAGCCAGACTCATCATAGACCTCAAACCTTTGGCTGCTTAATCATAATATCTGAATTATAAAATGTGTTGCTCATATATCATGGTAATTATGTTTTCTGCACTTTGCCCACTTAGTTCTGTAATTATTTTTCCCTGCTCACTTTGAAACTGATGCTTTTTAACAACTGTTCCACTCAAAGCATCTGTCGTTTAAAATGGAAAATTACTCTTTAGAATTTTAACTTTGTGGAAAGAGACACGGATTCCAAACATAACACTTCTCTCATCCTACTGTACACTGTATGATTTTCAATAAGTATAGATTGCAGAAAACATTAGTCATAACTTTTAAAGTAGCAACTGTTTAAAAAAAATACATTACCGTTCAGAAGCTTGTGGTCAGTAATTTTTTTTTTTTCTCTTATGATCAAAATACAGTAAAAACAGTAATATTGCAAAATATTATGTTATAAAATGTAATTTATTCCTGTGATCAAAGCTGAATTTTCAGCATCATTACTCCAGTCTTCAGTGTCACATGATCCTTCAGAAATCATTCTAATATGCTGATTTGCTGCTCAAGAAACATTTCTATTATTATCAATGTTAAAAACAGTTGTGCGGCTTCATATTCTCGTCTACAAGTCGATGTATCAGAATGGTAATGCGTTTTATGTATTGATCTCTACAGTATAACAGTAACTGATATTATTAACCTTTGGCTTGACTAAGTTATCAAACAGCTAATAATATGTTGCTGATAAAAATGATTCTGTGGTGAAATAAATACTACAGAAAAAACAAATGAAATTTCTACATAAAAAAATGAAAACAAAAAAAACAAAACAAAGTATATTCTATATTAGTACTCAAATCAAACATGTAGAAATTAAAGCGTAAATATCAACAATATTAAATTAAGTAAAACCTACTCAACTTTTCTGATACTGGTGTTCCCATCATGCACTGGGGCATGAATAATTAATAAGGGTTTTTTTGGGTTTTTTTTTTTTCCCCAGCTGTATTTACAGTATTTTGTTTTATCATTGCATTTGTTGTTTGGTTTAGTAACTTGTGATTGTGTGACATTTGGAGTTAATTTTCAACTCAAAATGACACATTCACACTCAAAAATGAACTATTGAATGTTACCGTCATTGCATATTGTGTATCAAGTACTGAAGTCTCGGTGTTCAGGTGAGTGCCGCATTAAATCATACACTTTAAAAGTGCAATGTGTAAAATTTGTGAGGATCTATTGACAGAAATGCAATATAATATATATAATGTTTTCAGTGGTACATAAAGACCGTTATGTTTTTATTACCTTATTTAATTCTTTATTTCCAGCTGTATTTACACTGCTTTACCATCACTTTTGTTGTTTGGTTTTGTAACTTGCGATTTTGTGACATTTGGAGTTACTTTTCTGCTTAAAATGACACATTTACACTCAAAAATGATCTATTGAATGTTACCGTCATTGTGTATTGTGTACCAAGTATTGAAGTCTCTGTGTTCAGGTGAATGCCGCATTACTTCTATTATGTAGATATGGTATCTACATGATTCCTATTGTATTATTTACTTAGATGTTTCTAAGTAAAGCATACACTTTAAAAGCAAGGTTTAAGTCAATGTTATATTATTTGAGTAAAAAGTTAATTTTGTTTAAATTACTTAACCTAGTTAAGTAATTCTGTTTGTGAAATTAAATATAATTAAGTCAAGTAAATCCTACATGTTTTTTTTTCAGCGTAATGTTAGACAAACTATGTTCCCGTTCACCATCTCAGAGTCAGACCGCTGCCTTCTAAAAATTAGCATTCTTAGAAACGCTTTGAACAACTCAGAACATCAGTGGAGAAAGGCATATAGTTCATCATAACATCGTAATATACATCATATACATAATTACATGCTATATATATATACTAAATGTACCCAATTTTTCATATCAACAGAAAAACATACCGGGCTTCTCTTAAGACTCTCCTGCTTCAGAGCGGTCATAGTTAATGATATGCTAAAGCCCGCCCACACAGGATTGGTTGCAACATATTTGTGACATAGAGAACCAGGTCGGTTTTGAGTCTTTGAGTCTCAGATGAAAACCTAACTGGGAGGGTCAGACTGTCGTTCTTATGCAGTATTAAATTAAATTATGTTTGTATTGAATATTAAATCATGCATTACGTTGCAGTTCCTAAAAAAGTCATGCCATTAGGTCAGTAAGTGTTATTCACTTGCCAAAACCAGGTTATACCTACATTTGCAATGGCGAGTCTCCATTTTGGACCTTTGACTGCTTCATGATGACTAGTTTAGTGATGGATGACTGATCATGCTGTTCTTTCTGCCACTTTCGATCAAGATGATCGTGACAACAGCAAGGCTTCACGCTTGAACTTCTACCTAAAGTGTTGTCAGCATAGAACCCTTTTTTCCCCTCACATGGTCTTGATTGTCCAGGGCTTTTTTAATCCAATGTATTTTTGTTTTTTTTGCCACCATTTGTAGTAGAAAACAAGAAATGGCATCAGGAAATGTTTAAAGCCAGATCAGCTCAATGTGTCACCACTGGGTCACAGCTCCGATAGCCAGTGCTTTTCTTTTAATCCGGCAACATACAGAAGCTTTAGAGTGTTTTACTGGTTAAAAACAGAATATCTGAATGCGTGTCTTTTGGCACTTGCAGTTGGATCCTCTTATTCTTCATGTCTGTGGCCAGATGATCACTTCCCATAAATTAACAGATGTTTGAAATATGGAGAGAAATGATGCTCTTAGGAAGTGTTCATCATGAAAATAGCAGATGAATAATTTCCTGCACTTTCTTTCAATGAACAATATGACCTTCAAAGTACTAGAAACTTATTTTCCACTTGATTTTGGCCACCGCTCAATGGCGTTCAAAACCGGTTGATTGGCCTTGCGGTCTGCTGCCTAATACCACGACTTTTACTCAGATTTTTGCCTCAAGTCTACAATAGTTGCTGAGAGTTTGTGCCAGTCTGCAGGTTTTGGGCAGTCGGAGTTGACAGATTTCACAGAAGATCACGTGGTATATGATGGGAACATTGATTTTTTTTAGCTTCAGACTATGATTCCAACATGTTTTTGAGTCGATTAGACACATATCGTAGTGTCATATCATACATAACAATAGCCTCAATATTTGACTCATCAGCATAGATAAAACAACTGTGAGGTCCATACTGGCCATGTCTACCACATCCAAATGTGCTTGGCTCATTTTTTTTCTTTTGCGACCGAGTCACTACAACAACTGCGGTTATCTCCTCTCATGCATCTCCTAACAACAAGATTTGTTTAGTGTATGATGCCCAGTTTTTCTCTGTAACCATTTACAAATTCAGCAAGTGTATTTTTTAAAATCTGTTTAGATTTTAAAAGTCATGTAGTGTGTTCCAGTCGTAAAGGCCCACTGAAGTGTCTTGGAACATGCAGCATTAATTGAATAATTGTTGTAATAGTTGATGTAATTTCCACTGAAATGGGAAGACAGGGTGGGACATATCGAACAGCTCCTCCACCCTTTAAAACAGCCAATAGCGTTTCATTTACATCACAGCTCAGCCAGAGCCGTTGAGCTCTGTAAAGCTGCAATTTCCTCCTAATCTCCTCCATATTGCTTTTAAATATAGCATTCTGTGCAGAATACAAATGGGTCCAATAGGTTTTGTGGTCTGCGCTGACTTGCGCATATGATCCGCTTTGTGTATCGTGTCTCTGGACCGGAGCAGACTGTGTGCGGTTTGCGCGACACTGAATCCTGACTTCATTCGCCCCAGTGGAAAACATATTTACACTGTCGTTCCCTATAAGCTATATGGTGCACTATGTGCCATTCATCATATAGAAAATAGTAAATGTGTGAACCGATTTCAGCCGCAGCTTAAGCGCCTATTTATAATGTAGGGGGCGGGACACTTCAGATTCTAGAGAGCATTTGATTGGACAGAAAATCTGATGAGAAGCTGAAGTGCAGTGTGATGTCATCAAAATTGTTGATCCATATTTTCAGATTTTCAGTGTAGTATACAGTATATTTCATTAATGTAATTATAGCATATTTATAATCAAAATTTCTGTCACTTCAATCTGCCATCATTTACTTTTGATGTGGTTAGATTACTGATATGATATTTTAGTGAAGTTGTCCAATAGATCATGTGATTGCCTTAAAATTTAGCCAAAAAAGATGTCTTATAACATTATACTGAAACCCCTTAGCTCACTAGGTTTTGTAATCGCACTGATGTCAGAATCTGATCCATAGTGTCGCTTAAATTCAGTGACTGTTCCGTTAATGATTTTTTTTAGCTCCAGGTTTAGTTCAGTGATACCTCTGCACTTGCTATGGACGATGCCAAGATCAACTCTGCAGGCATGTTTATGGCCCTGTCCATCCACCCTCAGAGGAACACCAGGGACTCTTTGCTTTTTAAAAGCAATTCCACAGCCGTAGAGAGTCCGTGGCGCCGGAGGTTTGGCGTAAGTCAAGGTGACGTGGATGAGAGGTTTTCATTCATGTACAGCATAAGGACTATGAATGTACAGTCATGGTCAGAATTATTGGTACCCTTTGTAAATATGATCAAAGGTGGCATTGTTTATCCTTTCGATCTTGCAGCATCTTCGCAATGTGTATAATAATAAAAAAAAAAAAACATTTATTTCATAAAGAGATTTTCCTCACACTATTAATTTTTTACTTCAATGAAAAGTTAGATTTTTGTGAATTTTTTTAAATTAAATATAAAAACATTTGTACATTTTAATATAAGTTTAATGTTTAGTATTTATCATTTTATTATATTAGTTTTTTAATTACTATTTAGGTTTAATTTATTTTTTTATTTCAGTTTCTAATTTTCAATGAAGTTAGGTAGTTTTTCATTCAATATTTATATTTTATTTTATCAGTAAATTATTCTTTACATATTTATTTATGCTTATTTATCTCAAAAGTCTTTTAATGTTGCCATTTAGTCAGTTTATAGCAATTAAATTTTAATCGATTGACAGCAGTATTTTTGTATTATTTTATACAGTTATAGTTTTTATTAATATTTTGAATTTTTAAAAAAATATTTTCTATGTTCGTTTAATTTGAGTATTTCTTATGTGCTTTTGTCACTTTTATTTATTTTAAATATTAATGTTTAAGTTTAATATATTTATATTTCAGTTTTATTTCTAATTTTCAGTGAAAGTTTTCATCCAATATTTGTTTTTTTTTCTTTGCGCGCTAGTGATGGAATCCATGTAGGTAGGGATTGTTTTAGAAAGCTAATTGAGTCATCTTTATCGGACACTTCAGGTAACCCTTTGCAGTCAGAGATTACTGTGTCTGCTGCGGT
Source organism: Elopichthys bambusa (assembly GCA_037101425.1). NCBI lineage: Eukaryota > Metazoa > Chordata > Actinopteri > Cypriniformes > Xenocyprididae > Elopichthys > Elopichthys bambusa. The sequence continues at coordinate 40,061,417 of CM074434.1, read as the reverse complement.
CTTGCAGATCTGTCACTTGTTGCTCGAAGATATCCAGATGCCTAGCGTGTCTGTTGATCACTCTGTTCTGCTCTCTCTATTCCCCGGTTAAAAAGTCAACTGTAGAGTGTAACCGGTCTTACTTAACCTGCTCTGAGTGGGATTCGAACCGGGATCTCCAGCCTGGAAGGCGGGCACGGTAACAAGGAGGCTTATGAAAGATAAGCAAGTATCCGACTGTGACATTTACAAAACGGCAAATGAAAAAACTACCCCAGATGTCAAAAAGAAAGTCAAAAAGCAGCTCTTACTGACCTACGACATTTATACTCACACCCCTAAACCTCACTCTCATCCGGGTCACGGCACCAAATGTAACCGGTCCTACTCAACACTCTTTGAGTGGGATTCGAACCGGGGTCTCTGGCGTGGGAGCCGGGCGCGCTAACAAGGAGGCTAAAGACTGCAGCCTCTAGCATCAGTCACTAAAGCACCTCTTGAGATCAGGGGAGTGAGGTTTACATGCACAGCTTTTATTGGCCTATGACAGTTACATTCACTCCCCTAAACCTCACTCCCATCCGGGTCATGGCACCAAATGTAACCGATCCTACTCAACCTGCTTGAGCAGGATTCGAACTGCAGTCTCTGGCATGCGGTCTCTTTAAGGACTGCAGCCTCTAGTGTTAGTCGCTAGAGTAAAATGGTAAAAATGGTGTAAGATATTATGGCGTTAATAATCTTAATTTAAACAGAACAAGATTATTATTATTTTTGTACCTCATTGGCAGATAATTTTGCTTGTTTTAAGCAAAAACTCACTTATATTTGATCTTGTCATTTTACTTGTCCAGTAAATGCGTCTAGTGCCAAGGTGGCCGTTTAAAGTTTGGGCATCCCTCTGACATGCATGAAAATTTGACAAAGTCCAAATTCCAGGATGGAGTCAGACTTCCACCCCTTCCGAGGCTCTGGGCCAAGCCGGGGAAGGCACACCCTTCCCGGCCATGTTCAGATCCGCCCATCACACTGGAGGACAGCTCTGATAGTAGGGTCTAAGCTTAAGTAGCGTAACGAAAGGGACTTTGGTTTTCCGCTTATATCTCGGGAATGCTGTGAGGGAAAATTCTGAAACTTGGCTCAGTTGAAGACCTGTCGAATGCGACCATAGCACCTCTTGAGATCAGGGAGTGAGGTTTACACACAGCTCTTACTGGCCTACGACAGTTACAAGAGCACATATTCTAGATTGAGGTCATGTGAGAGGCGAATTCGGTGCGCATTGCCGCCAGTTCAGTTTTCAAGATGTCCTCAAATCACTTCATAGTAATCACCATGTTGTCATCCATGTCTGCTCAGCCTGCTGCGGCTTCTGATTTAGTTTTCTTCTTTATTGGAGAGGTTGATGGTGAAAGATAAGCAAGTGTCCGACTGTGTGACATTTATAAAACGGCAAATGAAAAAACTACCCCAGATGTCAAAAAGAAGGTCAAAAAGCAATATGCAGAGATTGGCTAATGTGCATCTAGAAAGTGTCATGTGATCCCCATTTATGTTTTGTTTCTGCTTTATTTCAGTTAACAATAATGTTTTTTATAGTTGTAGTTAATGATGATTACGTTTTTTGGCTCATATTGTGCCTGGTTTGGACTCAGCGTTAGGATAAGTGATTTGAACAGACCGTAACTATCATAACATATTAAACTGGCTTGTAACTCATCACACACTATTTGTGCTACATGAATGTTACCTCTACAATCCACAATGGTGAATTTTGGGCAAGCATTACTGGAGAAAACAGGAAAGTATTACATGGTTAGCTAACAAACTTTATGGCCCATCTGCAGGTATGAGCTGGATGTGATTTGACAGTACTTTATTGAAAGCAGCCTAGGTCTAATTAGCCTTGAGAGACCAGTAGCGCTTGTTTTATCCTCTAGTTACCAGCGGCAGAAACGTCTTTCCTCACACCTGCTCTCTCAGCCAGACCTGCAGATGGTTTTGCCAGGTCCTGTACACATTTTCCTGCTCTGTCACCCCATTATGGAACCATATAGAGCAGAACAGGAGCTTTTTTAGTGGCTTTGTTCACAAAAGACTCATTTCAATCCTTGTTGAAATTGAAAAAAGTAATGGCAAACACAGAAGGAAGATTATACAGTGTTCTCACGTTGGATTAGCCTGATGTTTCAGAGCTTTTTCAGCAGACGTCAACAGCTGGCACTGAGAAAATTGATTTTAATCACAGATTGAGAAAATATTGGCTAATATTTGATGTTATACATGCTAATATAAAACCACCTGAAACATGGTGTATCCACTTTCAACACTGCAAAGGCCAGGACTACCACTAGCTAGACCATTTTCCAAAACGATGATTTAGATGAGCTACGACTTTTACCAGAAGAAACTCTGTTAACTGCATTACAGGTTTCATTGATGGGGAAGGTCAGAGTACTGTGTGGACATTATTTTTTACTTATGCAAGAAAATCTTACTCAGATATACAGATGTCCCATGGCTTCAACCCATACAGTCCAATGATTTCCTGGTGGACACACTGTAAAAATGATTTTCAAAGTTGTAAATAAAAGAAAGATTAGTATTTACAAGAAAATGCATTTTCAGTTTTTCTACATCTTCTAAATTTTACTTTTTGAGTTACTTATTATTTGTGAAATTTACTAGCAATTTCTAAGTGAAAAATGTTGATGTTTTGATAATCAACTAATCTGTAGATAATTTTTTTTATTAATCAGAAGAAAATGATTGCACATCCTGCCCATTATTGTCTTCTAAACGTTGTACAATTTGAATGCAGGAACATAAATATAGTGAATGTATCAATAGCTATGTTTCCGTCCATATATTTTTATACTCATTTTGTGATATCGCATAAAAAAACGCTGGATGGAAATGCCAAGATGTGCATAAGTTTTAAAAATGTGCCTTAAAAAACGTATGCACTGAATTGTGGCGGATAATTTATTTTACTCAATAAGATGATGCATAAACTACGATGGAAACACATTTACCGAATACACTTTGCCTTAACAGAGGATATGATTGGATAACTGCCCTCAGAGTGTCCATGTAAAGTTTTAGCTCAAAATACCCCACAGATCATTTTTTATAGCATGTTAATATTGCCACTTTTGGGGGTAGGCAGGAATGTGCAATTCTTGTGTCTGTCCTTTTAAATGCAAATGAGCTGCTGCTCCCAGAACCCTTTCAAGAAGAGGCCAGAGCTTCAAGTGCTCATTCTCTGACATACCAACAACAACAAAACAGGACAATCTCATGCACTGAAAATGTCAGTAGCTGTGCTCTGTTCGAACCGGAGTCGGACAATTATGCATTCAGAACCAGAGAATATATGCTGTATGGAGATAGAACAGGCATAGTTTATTTTAATTATAGTTATAATTTATGTTGTCATCTTGCTTTTTCCCAATATTAGTACAAGCCTGTTGTAGTGGACCCCGTCTGAATGATGGCCAAAACTTTACTGATGAGTTTTATGAAGTTTTTTTTGTACATTACACAAAAGATGAAGCAACCTTTTTCACTCCTGAAAAAACTTTACTGATTCCTCCTTGAGTAACAACTTTTTAGCAAAACTTGTTTTCTATTGTCCCTTTGTATTGACCCTCGTTCACAAAGTAGTCTGGTGTAAAATCATTCGTGCAGACATAAATTAATTTAGGTATATGGGGGTGCATTTCCTTCAAAAATAAATATAATACACTGTGTCTTCAGCGGCTCTGATGTCAGGAGTACATGAAGATTGTTATGTTCACTCTTACATTGAACAACAAAACACCTGAGTTGCTTACAAGACATTCTTGTTGCTACAGCTGCTCCGGCCTGGAGAAAATGGTGACCGTGTTCAACTCGCTCAGCGTGGGGTCTATGCAAAAACAGCACAGTCCGTCAGCAGTTGTGGGCAGGGCCTAGGCATTTTGTGACGTCCACTTTAATGCTTTTACACTTTTAATTGTCAGAAATCAGTGAGTAGAAAGTCTTACTGCCCAGTCTGACCACCTGACATCTGCCTGACACGAAGTGCAGAATCCAGCTGCTCAGGGAGCAATTCAGGACAACAGCCTGGAGTTATGTGTCAAACTAGGGTGTTAAATTCTGTTGTACACAAACAAACCACATTCTCACAGATGGGTCCAGATTTTGTCCAGACGAGAGAGAGCAGTACAGGATGAAAGCTATGACATCAATCATCACACTGTGTTGCTGGCCTTAAAATAATGTTTGTTACTTTTTGCATATGTTTCCAACAGGGTTGTGTACAATTCAGAATTGAACTTAGAAAACATTTAATTGGCAGTTCTTGGAACCTGAATTTGAGTTTTGGAGTTTTGGAAAAAGCCTTGAAGTTTGAAAGCTTATAGGCTTTTGAAAAATGATAGATTTTTATATTTCATCATATTTAATAGATTTTCTTTTTTTGGCCAAAGGTAAAAGAACACTTGGTAATACTTCACTTAAAGCCCTTATGTAGGCCTGTAATTTATTAAAAAGGTATTCATAATGTACATTGTAATGCATTATATATTTTCATAAATAATTGTAATCAAATTTAAAATGCATTATAATATTTGTGGTTACAATGACTCATGAGACCATACAATGCATTATAAGGCTCATTACAAGGCATAATCAGTGCATTCAAAATACTTATGTACACTGCTCAAAAAAATTAAAGGAACACTTTTTAATCAGAGAATAGCATCAAGTCAGTTAAACTCTTGGGGTATTGATCTGGTCAGTTAAGTAGCAGAGGGGGTTGTTAATCAGTTTCACCTGCTTTGGTGTTAATAAAATTAACAACAGGTGCACTAGATGGGCAACAATGAGACGACACCCAAAACAGGAATGGTTTTACAGAAGGAAGCCACTGACATTTGTTTCCCTACTCATCTTTTCTGACTGTTTTTCACTAGTTTTGCATTTGTCTAGGGTCAGTGTCACTACTGGTAGCATGAGACGATACCTGGACCCTACAGAGGTTGCACAGACAGTCCAAATCCTCCAGGATAGCACATCAATATATGCCATTGCCAGAAGGTTTGCTGTGTCTCCCAGCACAGTTTCAAGAGCATGGAGGAGATTCCAGGAGACGGGCAGTTACACTATGGGAGCTGGACAGGGCTGTAGAAGGTCCCTAACCCATCAGCAGGACCAGTATCTGCTCCTTTGTGCAAGGAGGAACAGGATGAACACTGCATGCCAGAGCCCTACAAAATGACCTCCAGCAGGCCACTGGTGTGAACGTCTCTGACCATACATTCAGAAACAGACTTCATGAGGGTGGCCTGAGGGCCCGACGTCCCGGCACCTTTGAGCTCGATTGGCATTTGCCATTGAGCACCAGAATTGGCAGGATTGCCACTGGCGCCCTGTACTTTTCAGATGAGAGCAGGTTCACCGTGAGCACACGTGACAGACGTGAAAGGGTGTGGAGAAGCCACGGAGAACGTTATGCTGTTTGTAACATCGTTCAGCATGACCGGTTTGGTGGTGGATCAGTGATGGTCTAGGGAGGCATATCATGGAGGGACGCACAGACCTCTACAGGCTAGACCATGGCACCCTGACTGCCGTTAGGTATCGGGATGAAATCCTTGGACCCATTGTCAGACCCTACGCTGGTGCAGTGGGTCCTGGGTTCCTCTTGGTGCACGACAATGCCCGGCCTCATGTGGCGAGAGTATGCAGGCAGTTCCTGGAGGATGAAGGAATCGATACCATTGAATGGCTCCCACGCTCGCCTGCCCTAAATCCAATAGAACATCTCTGGGACATTGTTTCGGTCCATCCGACGACGCCAGGTTGCACCTCAGACTGTCCAGGAGCTCAGTGATGCCCTGAATACCCCAGGAAATACCCCAGGACACAATCCGTCATCTGATTAGGAGCAGGCCCCGACGTTGTCAGGCATGCATACAAGCACGTGAGGGCCATACAAACTACTGAGTACCATTTTGAATTGCTGCAATGAAATTTCAGCAAAATGGACTAGCCTGCTGCATCATTTTTTCACTTTGATTTTTGGGGTATCTTTGAATTCAGTCCTCTATAGGTTGATCATTTTCATTTCCATCAAACCATGTGGCATCCTTTCGTTCCTAAAACATTACCCAGCCCATATCAGTATAGATATCCAGCACGATATTTTTCCCTATTGAGATCTGATGTTTTCAAAGTGTTCCTATAATTTTTTTGAGCAGTGTATTAATAATGCATTATATATAAAGGCATCAATTAAAGTGTTACTGAACACTTAAGAGTGCATTCCCTAATGTATCACCTGTGCAATTCCCCTTACAGTTCCAATTCCAATCTTCTGTTTTGTAACTAATTCACTTAAAATTCACACACTTTAATTTAGCACAACCCTGGTTTCCAAGCTCCAAGCTGTCTCCTAATTGGAGCAATGCTTTCTTGGACCTGCAAGTGCTTTGGCTTTTTAATCAACAGACTAACAAAGCTAGATTGAGACATTACACTGACTGTTAATTCGTCTGACAGTTTCCATTGATCATCTTTCGTGTGTGACGGTGGAATAAAAGTCTTTTCTGCCAGGATTCCTCATGTCAGTTCTTCCCTGTGTTAAACTTTAATGATTACGGAGGGAACCAGCATCTGTGAGGCATGTAATGACATAAAGCATTTGTTCTAGACGGTTAAGTAAAAACACTTGCAAATATTTAAGTCATTCTCAATTGCTTTTAATATCCTGAGATTTGGACACAATGAAAGAATGTGGGTAGATCTCACGAAGCCTGTCATGAAATGTTCCAGTCATATTTCAGGCCAAAAAAAAAATATTTTGCAGAAGAAAGAAAAATGTTAAGGATAATCATGCCAATATTGGTTCATCTCTGCTTTTGCTGTGAGTTTAACATGCATTTCAGACTGCAACACGTGCAAGTTTAACTTTATTTACACATTCGCATAATTTTCAATGTTTTTGTGAGCAGAAGTTTATAGCATTTCACCAGTATTCCACCAAAATAAAAGCTTAAATTTGAAATGTTAAAAGCTAGAGGGTTTGAACATTTGAAATTGAATAATTTAAGACATAAATATTGGTATTATATCTTTGTAGTTTAACATAAAAAGAAAATATTGTAATACCACATTCTTTTTTTTTATACTGTATTTACTGTTCAATTGTAATTTACAACAGTAATGTATTTGTGTCTTTTTATAATTAGTTATTAAAATCTATTCAATTTTATTAGGTTTCTAAAAACACCAGTGTCAATGTAATGTGGACTGAAACACTATCACAACTAAAAAGAGGTTTGAGTCCACTTTAAAGTCCAGCTACTCATATTACAGTTCAAATCACAATATATGACAAAATAATCACAATATAACTTTTTGGCCATATACAGTATCTCACAGAAGTGAGTACACCCCTCACATTTTTGTAAATATTTTATTATATCTTTTCATGTGACAACACTGAAGAAATGATACTTTGCTACAATGTAAAGTAGTGAGTGTACAGCTTGTATAACAGTGTAAATTTGCTGTCCCCTCAAAATAACTCAACACACAGCCATTAATGTCTAAACCGCTGGCCACAAAAGTGAGTACACCCCTAAGTGAAAATGTCCAAATTGGGCTCAAAGTGTCAATATTTTGTGTGGCCACCATTATTTTCCAGCACTGCCTTTACCCTCTTGGGCATGGAGTTCACCAGAGCTTCACAGGTTACCACTGTCCTCTTCCACTCCTCCATGACGACATCACGGAGCTGGTGGATGTTAGAGACCTTGCTCTCCTCCACCTTCCATTTGAGGATGCTCCACAGATGCTCAATAGGGTTTAGGTCTGGAGACATGCTTGGCCAGTCCATCACTTTTACCCTCAGCTTCTTTAGCAAGGCAGTGGTCGTCTTGGAGGTGTGTTTGGGGTCCTGCGGCCCAGTCTCTGAAGGGAGAGGATCATGCTCTGCTTCAGTATGTCACAGTACATGTTGGCATTCATGGTTCCCTCAATGAACTGTAGCTCCCCAGTGCCAGCAGCACTCATGCAGCCCCAGACCATGACATTCCCACCACCATGCTTGACTGTAGGCAAGACACACTTGTCTCTGTACTCCTCACCTGGTTGGCGCCACACGCTTGACACCATCTGAACCAAATAAGTTTATCTTGGTCTCATCAGACCACAGGACATGGTTCCAGTAATCCATGTCCTTAGTCAGCTTGTCTTCAGCAAACTGTTTGCGGGCTTTCTTGTGCATCATCTTTAGAAGAGGCTTCCTTCTGGGACGACAGCCATGCAGACCAATTTTATGCAGTGTGCGGCGTATGGTCTGAGCACTGACAGGCTGACCCCTCACCCCTTCAACCTCTGCAGCAATGCTGGCAGCACTCGTACGTCTATTTCCCAAACACAACCTCTGGATATGACGCTGAGCACGTGCACTTAACTTCTTTGGTCGACCATGGCGAGGCCTGTTCTGAGTGGAACCTGAACCTGTCCTGCTGTATGGTCTTGGCCACCATGCTGCAGCTCAGTTTCAGGGTCTTGGCAATCTTCTGATAGCCTACGCCATCTTTATGTAGAGCAACAATTCATTTTTTCAGATCCTCAGAGAGTTCTTTGCCATGAGGTGCCATGTTGAACTTCCAGGGACCAGTATGAGAGAGTGAGAGCGATAACGGCAAATTTAACACACCTGCTTCCCATTCACACCTGAGACCTTGTAACACTAATGAGTCACATGACAGCAGGGAGAGAAAATGGCTAATTGGGCCCAATTTGAGAACCGACATCAGAGAAGATGCAAATGTGTCATTAAATATTGAAATAGTAATTTAAAATCTCAGGGGGTACTTCAAGTAAATATTTTATGTTTAAAAAAAAAAAAAAAAAAAAATTTTTAGGAACCCCTGCACTACAGTAATGAGACACATCCACTATATTATTCATTTGTTTATTTGTTTTTGTTTTTTTTTTGTTTTTTTTCCCTTTTAATTTTGGAGTGAAATATTATTTGGACATTTTATTGACAGGTTTCTTGAGATGAAGTCATAGTGAAAATTTTGTTTTTATTATTTTTAGCTGATTTTAAAATGCCCAAATAGTGATGTAATCTGATATTGAAATAGATGTTATAAATATAATAGCTCAATATATGAAAATATTTTAGATCATGTTGTTCTTTGTAACAAAGTTATTGCTGTACTTGCAGCCCTTATAGCCAATCACACTGTTCCAAATTCCAAATCAGAAATTAATTTTTCATAGTTTCTGTTCTTTTAGTTTGTGGTTGCATGTGTTTAAATAATTTGTTTCTTTTTTCCAGTATGTTTGTAGTTCATGTAAGTATCTGAGGTCTCCAAGCAGCGAGTCCTAGTGTGTGTGTATGTTTGCTTGTGTACATGCCCGTGTTTCCTATAGGTCTCGACCGCTTCCTCTTCCATTGCAATCCATCCGTATTCACATAGAGGATCAAACTCCATCCCTTTCCCCGGCTCACGCAGATTCATCCATCACATTTTCCATCTCAATGAAATCTGTTGCTCACCACAAATGTGAAACATGACACAGTGTCTTCCTAAACTTCTTATCCCGCTGCCAACTATAACACAAAGTTGCTGACTCTCCTAATTTCATGTCCCATACCTCATATCCCATTCCATATTCCATTTTATCGGGTCATTCATAAGTTTCCATACTGGTGGACTTGAGTTCTCAAGTCTTTATAGTTTTAGTCCTGACTGAGCTTGCTTTAGATTTAGTATCTGACGTCCAGCTAGCCTAGTCTGAAATCCCACTATAAAAATGTTCCTACAGAGCCACTAAAAGAATATTTGCCTGATTTCATGTAGGGAAAAGGTTGTGTCAGTGTGGAGTGATATATATATATATATATATATATATATATATATATATATAAGCAGGCTGTCTGCACTGTCTGAACATCAGCTAAAGGAAATTTCCTCTTGTGTAATCTTTTTTCCATCAGTCCCACTGCTTTAGCCTTTTAAAGTATGCTCATGTAATTGACATGTCCAGCTCACAGGTGAAAACTTTAACTTACAGTACTTACACGTAATGGCATTTGTACAAGCATCCCTATTGCTAATGCTCTTACTTAAGATGAATGGTTAGAACAAACCTACTTACACTTTCTTTTTAAACATATATTTCTGTAGCGCAGTCATGACACTAGCAATTCCAAGGTCATGGGTTTGATTCCCAGGGAATGCATGAACTGATAAAATTGGTACCTTGAATGCAGTGTAAGCCGCTTTGGATAAATGCATCTGCCAAATGCATACATATAAATGTAATAGTCTAGTTGGATGTAAAAGTGTAATAAAATAATTGTATTTCTTTGGTCAGCAAAAAAACATTTAATCTGTAATTATCAAAATTCATGCAGATGTCACGCTCCCTTACAGGATTACTTCACTTTCAAATAAAATTTTCCTGATAATTTACTCACCCCCATGTCATCCAAGATGTTCATGTCCTTCTTTCTTCAGTCGAAAAGAAATTAAGGTTTTTGATGAAAACATTCCAGTCCTTATAATGGACTTCAATGGCCTCCAAACGGTTGAAGGTCAAAATTATAGTTTCAGTGCAGCTTCAAAGGGCTTTAAACGATACCAGACGAGGAATAAGGGTCTTATCTAGCGAAACGATCGGTCATTTTCGAAAAAAATGTAAATGTGTAAGCTTTATATAAACAAATGATCGCCTTCCAAGTGCTTCTGCCAAAACCGTACTTTTGTATTCTTCAAAAAGCTTATGCTTATGTCCTACGCCTTCCCTATTCTACTTACGGGAAAAAAAATTAACTGGCGCTGCGTTTGTTCTGTAAGTTAAGCATATTAAATTAATATTTATTTATATTTACCAAAGCATCCAGAAAAGGATGCATCACAGTTTCCACAAAAATATGAAGCAGCACAACTATTTTCAGCATTGATAATAACCAGAAATGTTTCTTGAGCAGCAAATCAGCATATTAGAATGATTTCCGAAATATCATGTGACACTGAAGACTGGAGTAATGATGCTGAAAATTCAGTTCTGATCATAGGAATAAATTACGTATTAAAATATATTCAAATAGAAAACAGATATTTTAAATTGTAATAATATCTCACAATATTGCTGTTTTTCCTATATTTTTTCAAATATATGCAGCCTTGGTGAGCAGAAGAGACTTCTTTCAAAAACAAAAAACACACCTAGAACTTCAGAACTGGAACTTTGTTAAAAATAAAGTTCATCCACATTTTCTTAATGTTAGGATCACAAGGAAGGCAATGCAAAGACTTGCAAAACGTCTTGTAATCCTCAGAGGCATCTCTGTGGTTTTGTTGCTGGCATCTTTCTCATATTTACTACTACATGACATGTGTGAATCAGTGGGCGGGGCTAAAGAGGCAACAATGTAGAAGTAGGCGTTGACCATCTTCTGCAGAGGCGGTCTTTCATTGCACTATGATGTCATACTGAGACCAAATGAGTCATTTTGGGTGCTTGGATTAAACAGAAGCTGTTTTTGGACTGACAAGGAAGTTTAGGCCGTGTGTCCACCAAAGCGTTTTTTTTTTTTGTTTGTTTGTTTTTTTCCCCCCTAAGCTAGCATATTTTTCCAGTTGTTTTCAATGGGAGCACCGGGTTTTTAATACACCATGAGCACAACGAGGCGCTGAGCACCTATTTCACTCCGAAGCAATGAACGTTCGCTGTTTTTTACCGGTCACCGATAGTCGATGAATGGTCAACTTTGGGTAAAATGCTGCGCTCATCACTGTCACTCTTTACCCAGCCGTCCAATCACAGTGGAGGAGGGGTGGGACAAATACAACACCGACCAACCGCCACATTCTGCTTGTATGACAGATGACAACAACAAGCATAATAATGGAACAAAATTATATAATCATATTAAACTGCTAACAGTGATTGTAAATTAAATTGCCTAAATTATTACATTATTAGCTAACTGCATTCTCTAAATTGTAATGTTGACATGCATTCTCTGTAAAGCTGCTTTGAAACGATATGTATCGTGAAAAGCGCTATACAAATAAATGTGAATTGAATTGAATATAAAACAATAGCCAGAGCAAATACTTAGCAAGTACAGAAACAAACTATCTGTGAACTGATATACTAATAACACTTCCGCGGGTATTAACTGAAAAAAAAAAAAAAAAAAACGCTGCGCTACCGAAGCACTGTCAAGGGCTAACAGCTAGGCGTTTTCAGCTGGCTAAAAATGCTTTGGTGGACACGCGGCCTTAGAGTTCTGAAACTTCTCAATTCATTACCCCTTTAACATTATTAATTCTGTCAAATGAGAGCTTCCACCATTAGTATATACCAGCATTGTTATAATATATGCATTTTTACAGCTATTGTAAACTACAGTACCACCTTGATGTTTCCTTCTCAGAGTTTTGACTCTGAATGCTCCACAGCTCTGTGTTTTGCCCACAGTTTTCTGCACTAGTCAGTGGAATTTCAAATGTGTCTATTTCTTCCCATCATGAGGTATTTACCACTGCAAATGTACAAGTTATTAGCATTGTCCCCTAGAGCCTCGTAAACCAATGAGATCGCAGCTTCCATGAGCTCATGGCGTGACCAGCCGGAGTCGTTATTAATGAGGCACATGTATGGAGACGCGGCCTCTCTGTCTCCTGAGTTTTGCACCATATGCCCGCACTAGCTTTGGAGTTGTTGGTTGTATTTTGGAACAAGCTGGGTGGGCAAAGGTACCGTATAAACTATTAAACCCTTCTGGGGAAAACAGGCCAGAATGTTTAGGATACAAGATGTTTTGCAATCGTTAGATTTGGTTTTCATTATATTTTTTTCACTGATCCTTTAGATGTTGTTGCACTTGCAGAGTGGAGAAATGGCATGTTCTTCACTGTCATTTAATTTATTATCACGAAACAACTAATAACACTTTACAATAAGGTCTCGTCTGTAAACATTAGTTAACGCATTAGTTAACATATACTAACAATGAACAATATGTTTTTACAGCATTTATTATCTTAGTAAAAATACAGTGTAATTGTTTATTTTTTGTACATGTTAGTTGGAAGTGCATTAAATAATATTAACAAACAACTTTTGATTTTAAAAATGTTTTAGTCAATGTTGAAAATAACATTGAACAAAATCTGTAGAAGTATTGTTCATTGATGGTTCATGTTTACTACTGCAGATTTTAACAAATTAACCTTATTGTGAAGTACTATCTCCAAATTAAACCACCTTAAAGTCAAAAGTTTGTTCACATACTCCAAATGGGGTTTTTGATGTGATTCCATAGAAGAACCATTTTTGGTTCCCCAAAGAACCTTAAAAGAACCATTTTTTCTTAGTAAAAAGAACATTTAAAAAAATCTAAAGAACCTTTTTTCACTATAAAGAACCTTTTGTGGAATGGAAAGTTTCCATGGATAGTAAAGGTTCTTCATGGAACCATTAATGCCAATAAAGAACCTTTATTTTTAAGAGTGTTGTATAGAGTTTAGTTTTGAAATCAATAGCTTCATAATAGTGGCTTTATCTTCTCCTCAGTTTGACCCAGATTTACCACACAAATGACTGAGGAACACAACTCTACAGGTGCTGGTCATATAATTAGAATATCATCAAAAAGTTGATTTATTTCACTAATTCCATTCAAAAAGTGAAACTTGTATATTATATTCATTTATTACACACAGACTGATATATTTCAAATGTTTATTTCTTTTAATTTTGATGATTATAACTGACAAGTAAGGAAAATCCCAGATTCAGTATCTCAGAAAATTAGAATATTACTTAAGACCAATACAAAGAAAGGATTTTTAGAAATCTTGGCCAACTGAAAAGTATGAGCATGTACAGCACTCAATACTTAGTTGGGGCTCCTTTTGCCTGAATTACTGCAGCAATGCGGCGTGGCATGGAGTCGATCAGTCTGTGGCACTGCTCAGGTGTTATAAGAGCCCAGGTTGCTCTGATAGTGGCCTTCAGCTCTTCTGCATTGTTGGGTCTGGCATATCGCATCTTCCTCTTCACAATACCCCACAGATTTTCTATGGGGTTAAGGTCAGGCGAGTTTGCTGGCCAATTAAGAACAGGGATACCATGGTCCTTAAACCAGGTACTAGTAGCTTTGGCACTGTGTGCAGGTGCCAAGTCCTGCTGGAAAATGAAATCTGCATCTCCATAAAGTTGGTCAGCAGCAGGAAGCATGAAGTGCTCTAAAACTTCCTGGTATACGGCTGCGTTGACCGTGGACCAACACCAGCAGATGACATGGCACCCCAAACCATCACTGACTGTGGAAACTTTACACTGGACCTCAAGCAACGTGGATTGTGTGCCTCTCCTCTCTTCCTGACGCTGTCTGTTGTTCAAGAGTGGCTTGACACAAGGAATGCGACAGCTGAAACCCATGTCTTGCATACGTCTGTGCGTAGTGGTTCTTGAAGCACTGACTCCAGCTGCAGTCCACTCTTTGTGAATCTCCCCCACATTTTTGAATGGGTTTTGTTTCACAATTCTCTCCAGGGTGCAGTTATCCCTATTGGTTGTACACTTTTTTTCTACCACATCTTTTCCTTCCCTTCGCCTCTCTATTAATGTGCTTGAACACAGAGCTCTGTGAACAGCCAGCCTCTTTTGCAATGACCTTTTGTATCTTGCCCTCCTTGTGCAAGGTGTCAGTGGTCGTCTTTTGGACAACTGTCAAGTCAGCAGTCTTCCCCATGATTGTGTAGCCTACAGAACTAGACTGAGAGACCATTTAAAGGCCTTTGCAGGTGTTTTAAGTTAATTAGCTGATTAGAGTGTGGCACCAGGTGTCTTCAATATTGAACCTTTTCACAATATTCTAATTTTCTGAGATACTGAATTTGGGATTTTCCTTAGTTGTCAGTTATAATCATCAAAATTAAAAGAAATATATCAGTCTGTGTGTAATGAATGAATATAATATACAAGTTTCACTTTTTGAATGGAATTAGTGAAATAAATCAACTTTTTGATGATATTCTAATTATATGACCAGCACCTGTATATACATTACTACAGATCGTATGATTTCAACTTCTAGAAAGTGACGTGTGTGTGTTTTCAGAGTGTGTAGTGCAGGTCAAACCCTGGGCATGACAGCTGTGAAATCTAAAATAAGCATCAGAAAACAGTTGGTCTGATAGATTCTCTCCACTGGTTGTTCATCCTTTCTGGATGAGCTGCTAAAAGCCATTTGTTTGTATTTGCTCTGCATGTTGAGAAGATCTCTTTATGATCCATCAGCTGTGCTTATTCACTCCATGCAAGTGGAAATAGATTTTAAATTGTGTTAGGGTCAATTTAACCCACCTTTGATTGTTTGAAGCACTAATTAAACTATTTCATTCTTTCTCATTTAGGATCATAAATGTGCATGCAAAGTTTCAACACATAGATTTTTTTTTTTGCAAAGGCTGGACAAATTTTTGGTTACATCTGTTGTGTTTGTGGTTAGACTGACCCCCATTGGTTTCCATGCATTCCATGCATTTGCCAAGAATCAACACTTTGAAAAACAGCGAGAGTCAGGTGGGGGTGTGTGACCCCCACACAGAATGGGGCAACCAGATTTTTAACACAATGTCAGCCACTGAAATACTAATAAGTCATTAAGATACTGAAAGTTATTGTTCACTGAAAATTGACTAAAGTTGAACTACACTGGGAAAAAAAAAGGTTGTAGAATTTACTCTGAAACAATTTTTACCCAGAAATTGCTAGTAAATTTCATGAAGAATTACAAAGAAACGCATTGAATTAAACATGGAATTTTGAAGTATAGAAAGACTGAAATAGTATTTTCTTGTTAAATCTTACTTTAATAATTGTTTAATTTACAACAGTAACAAAATTAAAATAATGCATGTAATGGAGTCTGTAGACTTCATATTTGCTGTGCTGATCTTTGGGTAAAATGGTTTGCGGAACTCATTACTGGTGTTGGTGATTATGATTATGATTGTGATTATTGGTGATTTATGTGCAGCTTTTATCTCGTTAAGTAGCTTCCCAATATGGTCTGTTCTGATACAGAGTTTCAGATGAAAAACTAACAGAGTACCACAACTTTTCCTGTTTTTTTTTAGCTGATCAATAGGAAGGACAAGGCCACGTTTGACAAGCTGGACTACTTGACCTCTAAAGAGCATAACTACGCCAGGATGAGAGAGTACATCCGCTCCCTAAAGATGGTTTCCTGCATCCCCTACCTGGGTGAGTCTTCATCTCTTCACTCTCAGGGTGCTTTCACACTTGGTTTGATCGCCTGGTCCAAACCAGAGTTCGATTGCCACCCCATCCATCTGCCCCACTGTATTGTGCTCACATTATAATATTTGTGTCCAAACCGGGGTGCGTTTGCATCATCAAAGCTGATGCTTAGTAACAACGTCGCTGGCTCACGCCGACCAAGACAGCCTACATACTGTACAACAGCCAAATTAAATTGAGTAACCGAATAAATGTTCTATTTTAAGTTGTCTCATAAGAGGTTGCAATGTCAAGTTAGCAATGTGAGAAAAACTGATATGTTGTGTGTGTGCGTGTGAGGCACTGGTGCGATCACTTGGATTATATCAGCGGAAACAACTTAAAATACTCCACCAGATAAAAGTAAGGCATCATTCAAAAAGGTAAAGGGTCTATTTATTATTTGTGTACCTTCAAAATAACAGCAAAACATCATACTTTTGTAAAATAAAGAAAACAAACAATAAGCGCTTGCCGTCTTGGTCTCCATGAACTTCTTCCTGAAGCACATAACAAAAATGACCCAAAACTCAGTAGAGATTACTGTCTATTTGTCACGCAGACATGAAAAATATTAGGGATACACTAATACCACTTTTTCCAGAACGAGTCCGATACCTTTTTATTTTTAGTACTTGCCAATACAGAGTACCAAAACCTGTATTTTAATTGCATTTTTAATTTGTAAAAATATTGGGCAGAGAAACCCAAAGAATATGAATCAAATCAACTGGCTTAGTAAATAGATATTTCCTTCCTACTGTTACTTTTACTGTTCATATTATTGCTCTATCATATTTTATCTTTAATTTAATAGCACAGTGAATATTTAGAGTTGCTCCAGCAGGGCTCAACAATAAGGATGTTTTTCAGAATTTTTAGATACCAGTGAAATATCACAATTTTCAGGTACAGAAATTGAATACATTAATCAAATGTAAAATAACACTGCATTGTTGTGACTGTATAAAATAAATCTTACAAAATAAGTTACAAAAGTCAAGAGCAGTGAGTGATTTTCTCTTTGTCTTTTGATAGATTAACATTGAGGACTAAGACAACAGTAGGTTTATTAGCAGTCCAGACTCATTAGAAAAATGTACCGGTGTCAACATTTTTTGCAAAACGCAAAATACGCTGCGTTTGTGAACATTTCACAACAATTTCAAAGTGAAATGTTCAGTGAGTGGCGCTAAAAGCTTGTTTAGTTTTTTCCGGAACAGATGAACGTGAATATGGCAACGTTTTATTATGTTGGAGTTTGTACATTTCACCACAGTTCTGAATTGAAATGTCCAGTGAGTGTCGCTAAATGCTTAATGCTCCATCACATACACCTGCACTAAACCCTAAACCTACCCGATAGTGTTAACAAAAGCAAATGAAACATAAAAATGCAATCGTAACCATGGCATTTTAGCTTGTTTTTGAACTCTTTTCTTTGAGCTTATTTACTGTGACCCGTCTTTACTTTGCTTTACTTCACTTCCCATTCCAGTGGGACGAATGAACCAGAAGATATATTTTTAACATCTCCTCATTGACCAAGGAATCAGGGTTTGGCTGGTTAGCGCAGCCCAGATCATAAGAGACACATGCGTTTTGTGATCATCCTTGGAATAAGTATTCTCAGCGTTTGAATATGAGACATGTCTTATTATTTTAGGCATTTTTCAGTGTTCCCATGTTCACAAATGCATGTTGAACCACAGTGTTTGTGCTCTGAACTCTAACAGAGAAATCACAGGCGTACGGTTCTCATTACCTCACAGATTCTCAGTAAGTCTGGAGACTCAACAATATATTGATTCCAAATCCTCTCTCCTGTTACAGTAAAATCAATGATCAAGAGATTGTTGGAAACAGTCTCATATTCTTCAGCACTTAGTCATTTACAGCTGCTTTTCTGATTTAACTCAAATTGGGAGAAGATGGGGGGGATAGCACATATTAGATAGTCTGGGTTTGATTTGTAGAAATGTTTGTCTTCAGGGTTGTCTCTGAGAAATTATATTTTGATAACTTGACCATTTCTTGGACAGAATATGCTGGTGTTTTTGCAGTTTTGCTGTTGGCATCACATGTTGAAGTTGGTGGTTTTACATACCCAAACCTTTGACTAAATATCATAAAAACATCCTTAGCAGCTCATTCTGGCCAAGAACTGTCCACTTAGACAGTATAAGAGATTGTTTAGCCGCGTTTCCACCGCAGGAACTTTCCCTAGGGACTTTGGGGTGGTACTCTGTGTGTTTCGACCGCAGAAACCAGGGTCTTAACGGAGTTCCGGAAGTTTGTCTGAAATGTAACGTAAGCAACCACTGTTGTAGTTTTTCTGTGCAGTTTAGATGAGGGATGTTCTGAAATACAGCAATAATTGGCTTGCATGGAAAAACACTGAAACAACATTTCTTCCTTGTGTGCAGTAAGTCTGTGGGAGTGTTGTTTGAGACTTTAATGTTGTTTTGGACTAAAAGTGGTGCTTTTAACATGTTTGTTTAGTGAAGATGGAAAATATTACAATAACACAATTTGTATTAACAGCCCTTTAACCTTGGGCAGATTGTAAAGTAATTTACTGTAAGTCAGACTGACGTTTAGTGATGCCGAACAAAACAAACTAAACAGGTATATTGTCTTTCTAGCCACTTTCTGTCCATTCACTGATTTAGTCTTCTGATGCAATAATATGTGATCATCATCTTTTGGTGGCTTTTTTTCTCATTTTTAATTAATTTGCTTAATTAACTACATTTATATTAGCAGACACTTTTATCCAAAGTTCACTTTATTCAATTCACATTTATTTGTATAGCGCTTTTCACGATACATTTCGTTTCAAAGCAGCTTTACAGAGAATGCATGTCAACATTACAATTTAGAGAATGCAGTTAGCTAACAATGTAATAATTTAGGCAATTTAATTTACAATCACTGTTAGCAGTTTAATTAAAGGTCGAAGCAATGAGCTCCTGGAAATAATGAATTACATGTTAACAATAATTAGGATATATAGAAAATTGGGAATGTTCATGCTGATCCAGATATTGCGTCATCTGAAGTCCTTGCAGTAGTTGGCGCCGTCTCTTCAAAGGTGTTGGTCATCTTAAGAAACTGAAGCTGATCCAAACAAAGTGACTTGCAAAAGAGGAACACAAGCAATTCATCAAGGAGCCAATGATATTTGTTTATTAGGCAACTAGATTAGGAAGCAAATAATCAGCATATCATGTAATTTTAATCAGTTGGCATCCCTAGAAAAAAGCTTAAAAGATTGAACCAGAAAACAAGGGACGATTAGTATGAGAACTGACTAACCCAAGCAGGGCAATGTTACGTTTTGTGCATAAACTTACTAATACCTTCATGTGTTGATGTGACCCAGAACATGGTATTCAGAGTATGTACTTGTCCTGGTGTCCTTAAAATTCCCTGTCATGCTGAACAATCAGTGTTCTCTCTTTTGCGTCTGCTCTTTAATATTATTGTGGGTGGGCATCTGCTTACAGTAAACATGGACAAAATGACAGCTTGTGTGCACTGCTGCCACAAAAGCCTTTATTGTCTGTTCCATACTTTTATAGTATCTCAAAAAAAGTTTGATTAAGTCATGCGCTCACTCTTTAACCCCTTTACAACTGTTTTACATTCATTTTAAAGTCAGCATGAATTGAAATTCAATCCTATTTTTACTTTCTTAATCCAGGTTTCCATCATGATGCACTGACGATTGTTATTCTAAAGACTCCCGAGACACGTTTTACAACTCAGTTAATTTCTGATTAATAAAATAAATTCCACCCTTATTTTTTTCCCCAATAAAGTCCTGTTTCAATTGGAAACACTTGTGTTGCAAATGCCATTTTATTTCAACGTTTATTATAACTTGTTGCAGCAAAAGTTAGATTTTTACACGTTTTGTTCACCATGATAATTTTCGAAAATGAATGCAACTTTTATGCATTTTTATACAATCGGCTATAAATTAACTACCCCCACAATCACATGACTTTAACATTACGCTGCTGACAACTCAGTCTTTATTTAAAATCTACAAGTTGGAAAGTTTGAGTTGGATTAGTTTGCAAGAGAGCGAGTGTAAACACAACATGGCTGCAAAAGCGACTAGTGAGTAGATGAGATTTATACTGACTTTAATGTATTTTTCAGACATTTACAAGGTTTTCCTCATTTGGAAACTAATGTTCATGGCACCCTTTTTCATTCATAACTACCAAGATGTTTGAGCAGCAAAGTATTGTTCTCTTACAGGACAAACCCTTAGTCTCCTGCAGTGTTCATTTTGGCAGCCATTTTTGATTTAGTCTTAAGTTGCGTCCCAAACGACGCACTATGGACTTATACACTATGTATTTATGCACTATGTACTCATCCATGTAGTGCGTGTATTGTATAAGGTTATTTTGTCATTTAACAACGGAGTCTGATACCCCATCCCCCTCCGCTACATAACTAAAGCTGCAACAGAGTGCATGAAGTGTCCGACATTCCATACTTTTAGTGCATCATCCGGGTATTTAAAGTACACTTTTTTGAATTTTCAGTGTGAACACACTACTTGCACTATTTATACTTAAAAACGTCAGAATAGTGCATAAGTTCGCAAATTGGGACGCACCTTTAGTCTTTATCTTCAGACGAAAATGCTCCTTAGTCTTAGTCACATTTTTGTCATTTTTGTCTTTCATATTTTAGTCTAGTTTTAGTCGACCAAAAGTCATCACATTTTTGTCAAATCTTAGTCATTACTTTTAGTCAAACTCCAGTTAACAACATTAATTTTGCTATTTTATATGTAGTCTTTAGACAAAATAGTTCTCTTTAGACCAATTCATTTAAGCTTATGAAAAATTTTAATAAAGGTAACAGGTTGTATTGACATTGCACTGTTAGCAGTAGCACTTGTGCAATTCTACATACCCCTTTTCAGTGGTTCTCAAATGTTTTAGTGTCGTACCCCCTGAGGGATTTAACATCCTTCCACGCAGGATACTTTTCCACTTAGACTGCAGTTACACCTTTTCCATTAAGGGACAATATATGCCCTCTTAAATCGATTTTTCAGTGAATTTTTTTTTACCTTTATAAAATAAACAATGCTTTAAAAAAATTAAATACAATGATGATAAAAACGAAGTGATACTTTTAAATATTACATTAAAACCGCCAGTAGATGGCGGTAAGTCACTGTTTTTATGAGTGAATCATGGAGTCATTCATCCTTTCACTATCAAAGCCAGCGGCTGTATTTATGAATGAATCATTGAATCATTGACGATTCGTTCAAAGCAGCAGATTTGTTCACGAAACAGCTTGTGTGCGGCAGTTCTGCTGTGGCTTTCGTTGCAAAATAGAGCAAAAATACTGACGATACTGTTTAAAATGTACATCACTTAATATTACCCTTTTGTTTGTTAAACTGTATAAAATCAATGTCACATTTAAATCGTGTGGATATTCGGGAAACATTGCATTCTTGCAGGTATAATATAATTATACCACAGTTTTTGTATCGAAGAGAGTTGTCGAGAACAGCACTAATGTAGCGCGATTTGCTGGCGTGGATGCGGTCAGTTTTGACCGCGAAAGATGAGGTAATTTGACTGAATGTCGTGTATTTACGGAATTAGACCTGCTAGAAATACATGTTTAGTTTTTATGTTATTTTAAGGTGAAGTAGAATAAAACAAACGGCAAAACTCAGCATTTTGTTTGCGTACATCAGTTTGAGAGCCACTGCTGGATATCAGCCTACAATTTGGTCGCAGATATAGTCAGTAAACGAGCAGCGCAATATAGACTGACTTTAATTTAAGTAGAAAATCTCAAACGAAGATCGCTGTACTCCAGCTTACTTGTCTGTTTTCAGATCATCCGCTCTTCTTCCTCGGTTTGCCAGATTGCAAAGATTAAGTAAAACGTGTTCTTTTAACAGAAAAGCTCTGATTGGGGGTTTAAATTCTGTAAATCTGGCAACCATAAGCATGGACGCTTGTAAAAACAGTCTGTAATGTTTTGACTCCTTTATTCGACAAAAACAAAACGTGATTTCAAAAGAGTGATTTTTTTTTTTTTGTAAAGTTTTTAGTCTTTTAGCCACATTTCAGTCTCGTCTTTTTTCGTCAACGATAATGCATGTGTTGATTTAGTCAGTTATCGTTTAATGACATTGGTGTTGTCTCTCATCGTCTCGTCTTAGTCATGGAAAAAAGGTGTCAACGAACAATTTTCATTATAGTTTTCTTTAACGAAATTAACACTGGTCTCCTGTAGGGCCCTTAGAGCCTTTGGCCTTTGGATGCTTGAACAAACTAACACATTGAGCTTTGAACTCAGTCCATTTCTCTGTCATTCTCGACTCGTCTTTCATGTTATGTTTACTGGTATAGTCTATTGTCTTTTGCAGTTTATCACAAAAGAGCTTGTCTCTAAACCACGGTAGCTGTACAATTTATTGGAACATTATGTAAGTACAAAACAACCATACTTTGCGTTACAAAAAACACTCACTCGCAGGCCCTTTTTACACCTGGTATTAAGATGCGTTTTGGTCGATCGGATCACAAGTGGGCAACGCTAAATAGAGGTGTAAACGGGGTATAAAACATTTTGAGCTTGTCTAATTTCGACCACTTCCAGAAGTAGTCGAAAACACATTTGACTGGATTGCTTTTGTAGTGTTCGGCTGTCGAGAGCAGAAACAAGTATGTTTTTCCATCGTCTCCGGTCGCGTTTATATGTAAATTGTGTGAGCTTATTTCATCCATTAGATTGAAAGACCTGAAAAAGCACATATATTTACCCACCCATAGACCCTCCTGTTGAAGAAATCAGGACAGAAGTAGTCGAAAATGGACAAAAGAGACGGATTCAAACACCAGGTGTAAACGGGAATGTGTCTCCCTTGTGATCCGATTGATCAAAACACATTTTAATACCAAGTGTAAACAGGGCCATATTTTCTATATACAGATGGTTTCCAAACAGGACTCCAATGAGTGAAATTATTCATGAACATATGGATGCTGTTACACTAAAATTGTCAGTAATATACAAGACAGATATGTTTTGTGATGTTTGCAAAGGCTTTGTGTTTATGGTTTAGATGTCTTAATTAAACAAACTCACATCTCTTTGTTAACAGTTTAGCTAGTAAATAGATGCATACACAATGACTAGGCTAAATTTACCTCTAAATGTTGACAGAATTTTTATTGTTACCTGAAAAATCCCTTTAAGATGTCCAAAAATCCTGTGTGATCCACTTCGTAGGGCACAATTGCAATGGTACCCATCATTAAAAGTCAATGATATAAACAGATCAGATGATGAAGAGGCTTTGCATTTGTGCTACTAAAATTAGCCTAGTCATTGAAGTATTCAGATGCTTTGCTTTTTGGATTTAAATTCTAGTTTAGCCAATTCACGTCTCTTTATTTACAATTTAGCTAGTAAATAGGTGCATACACAATGACTAGGCTAAATTTACCTTTAAATGTTGAGCTTTTAACAGGAAAAATCCTTGTAAGATGTCCAAAATTTGTCCCCCGTGTAGTCCACTTCGCAGGGCACAATTGCAATGTACCCTTTATTCTAAGTCAATGCTATTGACAGATCAAATGTGGAAAAGACTTTGCATTTTTGCAAAGTTGTTGAAGTTTTCAGAATTGAACCAATTCACATCTCTTAATTTAGATAGTAAGTAGGTGCATACGCCATAACTAGGCTAAATTAAAAGTTTTTGCCTGAAAAATCCCTTTTAGGCATACAAAAATCCTGTGTAGTCCACTTCACAGGTCACAATTGCAACGTACCCTTTATTGAATATCAAAACAGATCAAATGGTATGAGAACTTACTGATTTGAACTCTTCAAATGCCTCTGTTAGTACATAACAGATTGTGTTTTATAGCACTAATGTAAACTCAAAATAACAGTTCTTTTCTTCAAGGTTAGACTTCTTACAGTGAGAATGAGGTTACAGATGCCTGTTAAGATCAGGTCACGTAAACGTACTGACTATATCCCCATTTTAAGTGCACTTGTAATGACGCACACGATGCTGTCCAGCTTCAGGTCATGTTGCCAAGTTAGTCTGACTGTAGACTTGTAAAGTTTTTCTAGCATTTTCACTTGCTCTTCGGTGTCCACAAAGCCTGGACACCATTGGGACCTGTTGCTCCAGGAAACCCAAAAAGTCATGTCTCCTTCATGAAGTCATGTTTTTGGATTTTGGATATGTATGACTGCATATTAAGACTCATAAACAAAGTAAACAATCAATAATTAAAAAAAAAAAAAAAAAACATTAACATTGCACTATTTACAGTGTCTTTTGAATTATGCCATGTTAGATTTGCGTTTTCCTTCACATGATGTTTCTAATGGAAAGTGTTGGGATTTGGCCGGATCATCATAGTGACCTTCTTCAAGGAATATGACCCACCGCGGAACTCGGCCCAGTAAACTCCATCCTGGTAGCGGCTGCGGTAATGCCCACCGCGATACCATACGCCATTCAGGTTTGAGTGGGCGCAGGCGTTGTACCACCAACCACCCTTCTGATAGTGGGCACAATTTCCTGTATGAGAGGAAATGAGGTTTGAGTAAGTGAACACTGTAATTTTGTATTTAGATATAGAGTTACACACTGTTACACATTGATTCTATTTAGAATGTGGCAGTGATGACGTCCCGGAATGTAGAATTATTCTTTTTTTCCTTTTACAAAAAGCCAGTTGGCTTTTGAATTATTGCAGAAAATAAGCGACCAACAAAAGTTTATAGTTCTAACACGTTTTGTTCATCAGGATAATCTTCACAAATGAATTTTGAAGTCTAAATACAATTGTCAGAAGTGAAAAGCTAATGACACAGATGTCAAAATGTCCATCGTGTGGAGTATCTCACGTGAATACAGTCAGTTATGGCTTAAATGGACGTAAACAGGTGGGTAATAACTGGATATGTGTCAGTATATTACGTCCATGCATTCAGCAGCAATTAAATACCTGTCATTAATGTTAATCAAACAACAAAAGATGTTAAATAAATGTATACATGTTAAATAAACCTACTGTATCTGATTTTTTTTTTTTTTTAATTTACTGTTGTTTTTGTAATTTGCTAATTTGCTTCTTTGTTCTTTTATATAGCCTAACGAGAATAACTTATAAAATTTCTCATATTAGCCTATGCTCATATTGCCCACCCCTTGCCCACCTGTACATACCAGCTGATATACAGTGTAATCTTGATTTGGGTGGTTACTCTGCATTTGAAAGTTTGAAAGGGTTTTAAATCTTCTAAATCAAGTAAAATGACTCAAAATCAAGTAATTTAAGCATGCCAAAGTCAACTTTAATCATATAAAATGTAATTTCCCAACAGCAAAATTGTGGCCAGTGAAAATGCTGAGTGGCTAGTAACTTTGGAAAACCACTAGCCACAGTGGCTGGTGAGCAAAAAAAGTTCATGTCAAGCCCTCGTTGCATGACTTCAACATCACCATCACTAAGCTTCCAATAACTCTTATTTAAAATTGGAAGTTTTGAGCTAGAGTAGTTTGCAGTTATAAACACAACAACGCTGTAAAAGCGAGTTTTTCTAATGTGGAATGTCCTCAACAACCTCTGTAGTCCCATTTAGCCCCTTGTTTGCAACCGCCAGTGGGGAATTAATAATTGATTTTATGTCGTACAATAAAACGTGAGCTTGTGTTAAACACAGACCTAATTTCAGGTATTTAAATCCATTGATTTCAGAATGATGGAACCTGAAGTTCAAAAATGCAAACTCATTTCTGGGTTTTAAGACTCATTTCTGCATAGTTAGTATGTTTTATATCCCTGATTGGACAATGAACCTATGCAAAGATCTCTTTAAAAAAGTTGGTTGTGATCCCCTACAATACTCAGAATAGTGTTTGATCAGTGCTGGTTGTGATACCTGTGTATGCGTCGTGATCTCTGTCTAAGGTGGTAAACTGTTTTCCGTTGTGCCAGGTGAGCGAATCTCCAGCATTGCCATGGTAACGGCCCACCCTCAGCTTGTAGAAGTCTGCCTCTGGCTCCAAACGGAAACTGGCATATTCTGCAAACGTCTTTCTGCCTGACCAGTCCTCGAGTGTCACCAGCAGCTTATAGTTGCCTTGGTTGGTCAGCCAGTAGATGTTCTCCAAACCAAGCCAGTATTCACCATCGATGTTCCCAAATCCTTGCTAAGTTAGAAAAGAGAGAGGTTACTGTTTTGTAACAAAAAGATATCAAAATATAAAAAATGTAATTTGATGATTTAAAGTAGTAGCGAGTAGTAGTTGATTATATATTGTTGTGTCTTTCATCATATTGCTGTTGCCACCGTTTTATATATTTTCTTATATATATATATTTTCCAAGTTACTAGCCACTCAGCATTTTCACTGGCCATAATTTTGACATCGATACCATGGGGAAAAACTGCCATATAGATATTTTTAATATTATCTCCTAATTTGGCAGCAGGTATGTTAGGCTGCTGTCACTTTAAGACCTGATGCACGGACTCATTATACTGTTACACATGCGTGTTTACATTCACTTAAAACATAACTGACTGTGTTTACGTGATTACTCGCCAAGGCTGGCATTTTGACATTATTTTGTGTGTAAAACCACTCAATATAGTACTGAGAGGCGGCTTTATGCATGCGCACTTTGAGCGTGAGCACAAAATCTGCAAGAATGAGTAAAATTATGAGCAATACACTCAATCACGGCATATTCAAGCCCTGTAACACCAACAGAGCAAATGAAACAAGTTTGTGTGTCAGCTTGCTGTCAGAGAGATGAGAGCGCGAGAAAGTTCATACTTTACATTTATATTTAAACTGTGTTTAACAACAACCCTTAACCATGCTAAAGTCAGTGAAATGTGAAGTCTGTTGTTGAAAACAGTATAGAGTTTTTCAGAACTGGTCGTGCTGTAGAAAATTCCAGGACCCTTCAGCAGGATTCAGGATGCTCATTTAATTTACAATAAAGAGAACAGGAACTGTTGGAAACCTCTTGATTATCAAATAAACCATGCATATAGAAAAACAGTAACTCTTAAATTTCTACAACGCTCAGATCACACTGCCAGGTCCTGAATCATGCAGAGGATGAAATTCAAAAGAAGTCCACCAACATCGTACACATGTGTTTGTATTTAGCGGTCTCAACATTTAATAGCTAATCATTCATTCAGAGGAAGCAGGTCTGACCACAGTATCTAAAACACCTGAGAACGCATGTAACTAGCTGTCAGCAGACAGAAATTACACGTTTGTCAGAGACAAGCCAGCTCAACACCTAGTATAGTGTCAGGAAACGGGAACAGAACTTATTAATGCATTTAATAAATCACTAGCTAGGTCTGTTCGCTCCAGACTGCTGTTGTGTTACTCATTGTTTAAGGAAATTGTTCAACCAGAAAGTACAATTCTATCATTATTTCCTCACCCTCAAGTCATTCCAAACCTGAGTGCTGTTAGTTTTTCCATGGAACACAATAGAGAAATTTTACAGAATCTTTACGTAACATTCACATTTGCATTCAAATTCAGAATCGGCACATTGATGCACCATGCAACGTTTGAGATTATTGATGCCAAATGCCATTTTAACCTTTTTACAGCTTGACAGACGTGTTCACAATGAACAATGAATCACTGTAAAGAAAAATTCCTCAATTT
This sequence comes from Elopichthys bambusa, assembly GCA_037101425.1. NCBI lineage: Eukaryota > Metazoa > Chordata > Actinopteri > Cypriniformes > Xenocyprididae > Elopichthys > Elopichthys bambusa. The sequence continues at coordinate 40,033,369 of CM074434.1, read as the reverse complement.
ATCTTATCATGTTCCATGGAAAAAAATAGTTGTCAGTTTTATGAATGCATCTTCACTCACTAGTGTTTTACTCACAGTAATGTTTTGATCAGCATTATTTTTAGCATTACTCTTATTTACTATTTCTGACTGGCTTACCCATTAACCTGTGGGAAATAAAACTAATTTATTATATAATAAATGTTTTTCATTTTAGCGCTTTTTAAAAATGTTTTCAGGATATAGTCATTAAGACATTTCCCTTGACATTGGCTTTTTGCTTCTGGTCTTGATTTTAGTTCTGGGCTCTAATGAAATCGACAGAGTGTTTTTGTCAGACAGTGTTTTTGCGGACAAAGCCCTGGAAAAGCCCTGGCCCTTGTTGGGAAATCTTGCCCATCTTGCATAACCGAATTCCATTGACATTTGAAAGTGATGTTCTGGGTGAATTCAGAAATCGCAAAAAGCTGCAGTTTGCTGAGAGACTGACCGGTTAAGACATTTTGTCATGGAACTTTCTCAATGCACGAAGGGAAGGGTTTCAGAGCAATGTGTGTTTCGTTATTTTAACTAACTATGACTACGGGAAGTACTTGGGGAGTTCCTGCTGTTATCCAACGATACAGATCTGAAGCGTTTTATTGGTGCTGAGCATGCATGACCTCATTGTCTTTGTTTGCATGATCTGATTGTTGGTGTTCGACATTGACAGAAAATGTTTCTACATAAGGAAATCTCTGACCTTATATGTCTCCCAGTTGCGAAAGAAGTTAACCGATCCGTCCATGCGTCTTTGTATGACGGTCCAGCCGCCGGGGTCGTGTCTCTGGTCACACCAGACCTGCATCAATTTGTTGGTATTTTCCGGCTTCAGTAGATACATATTGCTGTTGGTATGTCCTTCCTCTAGAGCCTGTAAGCAGTCTTTGAACGGTCCTGTATAGAAAGCAAACACATGCATTATTGAATGCATGGTTCTCTGAGTTTTATATTGAAATCAGTTCAAAGCTGCTGTATATTAGATGTGTACATCACTAGCCATGAATCCAGCTGTTTCTGGGAGAGCAGATTGAGTTTGCCTTTCTAAAAGAACAGAACTGTGAAAGAGAGTCACTTATTGATGAGCAATACCTGGCCAGGACCTCCAGGAGCTTGTTTTCTTTTGTGAAAATAGTGGTCTCCATTGAGTTTGATGTGCTCCAACTTTGCTGTGGCTATTGGATTGTAGCATATCTTATGTGTGAACATGGCATATTTACTAAACATATTGTATGCCATTTTTGTCCTCACTGACCTCATACCTTTAACTTAAGCCATCTTCTCATTGACAGCACTTTTGCGACCATTGTCGCGAATGCTGTTAGTTTTTCATTACATTTGCATTTAAAATCAAAAGCGGCACATTGATGCACAATGCCACATTTTATCCTTTTTATAGCTTGAAAAATGTATTCACTATGAACTGTATAGAAAAGATTTCTCAAAATATATCATTTTTGTTCCATGCAAAAAATACTTAAATGAATCAGGTGCATGAATGCATCTTCACTCACTAGTGGTTTTAGAAACTTTTTGATCAGCAGTATTCTTAAGCATTATTTTTATTTACTATTTGTGACCGACTACCTTACTATTTACTATTTGACTACCAAATCCCTTTTATATGCATTATAAAAGGATTCAGGTTACACTTTAATTTAAGGATCTTTGTTTCACTGTAATTATACATTTAAGTACTGAGTAATATTAAGTAACTACATTAGGATTAAGGTTTGGTTTAGTTTAGGGTTAGTTGCATGTAATTATGCATATGCAATGCAACAATGACACTAAAATAAAGTGTTACCGGGATTCATATTGTACATTATAATGCATTAAAATATATGCAGTTCTTTTTACATCTAAAATTGTCATGTTTTATACTTTCTATAGGTGTAACAATGAAACAATTATTCATGAGACCATACAATGAGGTGCATTACAAGGCATAATTAATGCATTAAAAATAATTTTATAATGCATTATATATAAAAGCTTTAAGTAACCGTAACAAGTTACTAAAGTCTTTCGTGTATAGTCATTTGAGTGCTTCTTCTAAATGTTACCAGAGCAGCCGAGTGGATATAGTCATATCTTATTTGACAGCACTTATGCAACCATTGTAGCTGAGATGTTATTTTCTCATCTGGATCACAAGTTTCCAGCAGCACATTTGAGGCAATGCGGTTTTCATTATGACTGCATGCTCTCCACACCTTTTTGTGCGTCGTAAAAACTGCCCTAAGGAGATGGAAAATCATCTAGAAAATTAACATGCACTCTCTGCTTCTGACTGCTGTAATTACAGAACCTTGAGTATCCCTGTAAAGGTGTCTAACGAGTTTGCTAACAAGCTTTAGTCCAAGAGCCAAATCATACTTTCGCCAGTGCCTCTGTTCTCAGACGGGATACTTCAGGTTATTGTTTCCATATCTTCTGGCCTCTTGGGGGTGTTTCTGCCAAAGGTCTGAATGTTAACGACTGTTTTTTCCATTTGTAAGCTAATAAATTTGGTGGAAGATGCCTGGATGAGGGCTTCTGTTGAAGTAAGATCACACCATTTGGTACCTTTTAGAAACAGACACAGATTGCATTCAGATTTCCACGAAAAGGCTTGTTTTTTTTTAGCTTTCTGATCCCAGCGAGTACTAATGCAGTGGCATCAGTGACTTGAGATGCGACGTGTCTTAATTTAAATGTTGTAGGTTTATTTTCCATTTCTTGGTCTGCTGTATTAAACTATATTACGTTTGAGTATGCAAATTGTACGTCATCAGTCGAGATTTTGCTTTTTGACTTTCTGTGACGGCTGTTTTGACATTTCATTTCGGATTAGGAGTTTTACTGCTGTCTGCTGTTTGAAAATCAAGCGTTAGGATTTCAAAAGGGTAAGATTGGAATCAAATCTGCTTGTGGCCGGATCATTTTCCAGACTATTGATGAGCAAGAAGCTTCTCATCTTGTGAGTAAGATCTACTCACCGTCTGCTCTAAAATCAGTCATTTCTTTTTGAAAGGACCTTCTGTATTTCTTTCATTCACTTTGAAGTTTTAGACGATTGTTCATCAGTCATTTTTGGATCAATTCTATGCAGTTAAGAACATGTTTACAGCTGGTTCCAGTGATGGTCAAATGTTAAATACATTACATAAATAGCACATATAAACTCTTAGTTTCCCCCCAAAATCCTATAATAAAACAAGCTTTTTAATTGCTTTTTATATTCTGTGCCACAATTGAGTATCTGGCCTGTTTTGATCCACCAGAATGATTTGCATTTTCACATGCTATATTGGATAAAGGCATCTGCTAAATGACTGTTTTACATTTACATTTATGCATTTAGCAGACGCTTTATCCAAAGCCACTTACAAAAGAGGAGCAATCCATAATGTATATTTTGCACATGGCATTTATGCGTAGGTTTAGGTGGGTTCCCTGCATAAGATGTTGCTGAATCATCTGTTGCCTGTGGAAACTAAGACAAAATGTGCCATGCATATGATAAAGTAGCAAGTAAGTGTTTTAAAAGCTGTATTACTGATGTATTGTGGGATATTTATTAGAATCTTGCAGTCAACTGATGCGTTAAATGTTGTTAAGCATGCGTGAATCTGTTGTAACGAAGCACATTAGCACTCTGCAGTTGTTTGTTGTGGGTGAAAATCTTTCCAATAACTTCCAGAGGCGTGATTTAATGGCACGTTAAAAAGAAAACTGGGCGACAAGATGAATTTACAGACAACTGCAGTGGATATTGTATGCATGTGTGTTTTGGTGATATTGTGAGGGAGAGTTCAGATAAGTGTGTACAGGTTTATAATCATCGCCGCCACGTACCGTCACCCTGTCATTTACATTCCTTCACTGCATTTCATTTATACTGCCATATCCTCAGTTACCACATAGAAATACCCACATAGCAGAATAGTTAACAACACTTAAACAAACCCCTTACATCAAACCACAGATCTCATTGTAGAAGTTTGCTGAATGGTGTCATCCCCCATTTAAGGACTTTAAAGTGGTTCATGTCTCGAAGGGTTTTCCTCCAAAGATTAATGTGCACTCTTAGTTCAGAAGATATGTTGCCAAATTATTGTGTTGTAATGGGACGGAGGCCAAGCTCTCTGGCATGATCAGCGGCAGGGAAATCCACGTGTCTCCATGTTGCTTGTGTCGGTGAACCTTTGGGATGTTTTCTTTGGAGCCGCTGATGTAACCAAACCACTTAGGCGTATCCATACTTATTTATCATACTCAGTGTGTAAAAGACAATTAACCTTGTAAATCTGCTGAACCGCTGCAAGAAAAGGAAGATTGCTGGCTGTGTAATGTTTAGGTGTTTCTCATTAGTCACACTGATCCTGTTGCGAATACAAAATGCTATGCAGAAGTTCGCATTGTGGACACTTGCGTCATGCTTTTGTAAGGGAATGTTTTTCTTAACATTTTCTGTTCATTACTCAGTGCTGTAAGTAGGAAAGGGATTTTGCTATTCTGATTACTTAATGATTCTTTAAGTACTTAACATACAGTACCTTGGACTAGGTTTCAGAGTGGGGTTTTGGACAGTATCACCATAAATCCTAATCCTTGAATGCATTAAAGTAACTTGCAATTATTATTGCAGCAATAACATCTTTTTAATTACACAATAATGGCAGTACGTTACAAATTGTGCATTACAATCTGACTCTTTGGATTTACTGATTGATTGACAATCAAGCTTAGTACACAACTGACTAATAACAACACCGTTTAAAGATTCAGTCTATTTCATGATGCTTAAACCAGCACTTACTGCGGATGGTTTATTCGTCTTAATATGGTTTAATATGGTTTTAGCTGGTTTAACTAGACAGCCTGCTCCTAGGAGAACTGCAAAAAAAAAAAAAAAAATATATATATATTTATATATATATATATATATATATATATATATATATATATATATATATATATATATATATATATATATATAATGTGTGTGTTTTCAAAGTTTGTGCTGTCCCCCTTATCAATGCAAAATCATCACAAAATCATAAGGATTTTTACTGATATTGTGTTTAAAATCCTTTGCCTATGACATTTCCAAACTTTTAGAGAGCACTGTATCAAACAAGCAATACCATAGTACCAAATACTGTTAAATTTATAGTAAGTGAAAAAGAATGTCATCTTATAATTTACCGTAAAAAAAAACAGAGATTCATGTTTAATGTTGATATTTTTCATTTTAATAATTGTTTTTTTTTGTAGCACTGTCAGTTGACTAAAAAAAATAACTAATCACAGTTTTTTTCTGTAATTAATCACGATTAATCGCTGCATAATTACTGCATAAATTATAAATTAAATATAGATTAATCCTTATTATACAATTTTCTCTGTTACCTTTGTTCTTTGATTAACATTAATGACAGACATCACTGAAACTATTTTATTAGGCTGCTGTCACTTTAAGAGCTGCCGCTGCCGAACATGATGCGGATCTGACGCGCATCTCATTTTCTCACACTTTAAGTTCATTTAAGACATTATTTAACTCATTTAAGACTTAACCTCTTATGAGGTTACTCGACAAAATGGGCATTTTCGTATAATATGACGTAAGAATATGGAAGCGCTGCGCTGGGTCTACAACGTCAACAGCGTAAGAGACTGACAGGGAAGAGAAGAAAAAAAGTCATAATTTTTGTTTTTGCACACAAAAAGTATTCTCGTCGCTTCATAACATAAAGGTTGAACCACTGTAGTCACATGGACTATCTTAATGATGTCTTTAGTACCTTTCTGGGCCATGAAATTGGTTATGACATTGCTGTGTTTAGGGAGGTCAGAAGCTGAATGAAGGTCTTACAGGTTTGGTACGACATGAGGGTGAGTAATTAATGACAGAAATTTTATTTTTTGGGTAAACCAACCCTTTAAGGTTGTTATCAGTGTATTATAAAAGTACATTAGTTTAGTACTTTGGTTTATAAACATTATCAGTTCATAAAATATACTGTAAATTTAAGTTCAATCCGTAAAACCGAAAATGTTGCTTTTTTCGTGGTAAAGTTCTGGCCACATCTGTTTTCATACTGTAAATTTCACAGATTTTTTGTGGAAGAGACACTCACCTGATGGTTTATCTGTTGAGAAACTGTGCGTTTCAGAGGCCATGGTTGGTAAAGTTGGTGGCATTGCTTTGGAGTTTTGGTCACTCTGGATCTCATTGGTGATCTGGTTGTTGTGGCGGCTGTAGGTCGGCGGGTGGAAAGGCCTGACGGGGGTGTGCTGGACCGGAGGTGGAGGTGGTTGGCGACGTTGAGGCGTCTGTGGTGGCTGTGGTAAGATTGCAGGAGGCTGGTAAGGCCGTGCTTGTCGTACAACACCAGCTCCACCAGCACCACCACCACCACCAACACCAACAAAACCTCCTCTTCTGCACTGCTCTTCTAGCTGCACTATGAGCGCACTCTGATTGCTGGCAAGCGATGCCAAGTGCTGGTATTTGTGCTCCAGATCCCGATAACGTGCGGTTAGCTGCTGCATCTCTGACGTGTGATTCAGCACGCGGTTCTCCAGCTGAGAAACCTCAAGAGCATTGTCTCTCTTGCGTATGATCTCATGCAGCAGCTGCATGTAGAGCTGCGTAACTCGGGCGTTCATGTTGCGCGACTCTTTGCGAAGGAGCTTGACTTCGTTCACCACTCCGCCGTCCACCTCCACCAGCTGCTGCAGCGTCTCGATCTGACGCCGCTGCTTGTGCAGCTCTCCGTTCAGCAGCTCCAGCTCCTGCTTGTTCACGCGGTTCTCCAGCAGGGCTTCCGGCTCTTTCGAGTTCACACAGATGGCGCCTGTGGTCTTCCGCTGAGGCACGATGAAGGTGTAGGAACATTTGTCCTCGTCAGAGGCGCTGGGAGGGTCAGGGGAGCGCTTGGATCGTCCAGCATACATGAATTCGCTTTCAAGTACATCATCTCGGCTTTCAAACTCCTCAGCGAACTCAAGCGAAGCAGAGTCAGGTCTGGATAGCGTGATGGTCAGCAGGGCCAGAAGAAAGCGCTTCAAAGTGACGACAGTCATGACTCTCTGAGATGTGTCCCTGTGCTGGAACATAATCAGATAAGATTTTATTGTACTCAGTAGGAATATTTATTTGTATACCCATGAAAAGTCATTTATTTATTGCTTAATGATTCATTTGTTTGATCAAAAATACAGTAAAAAAGTGAAATTTTATTACTATTTAAAAGAACTATTTTCTATTTCAATATTTATTAAACTGTAATTTATCAAAGCTGAATTTTCAGCATCATTACTCCAGTCTTCAGTGTCACATGATCCTTCAGAAATCATTCTAATATGCTGATTTATTGCTCAAGAAATATTTCTTATTATTATCAGTAGCTACGTTTACATGGACACCTTTTGTTTCAATTGGAATAAATTAATTCTGATTTATGAATCTGGACATAGTGTTTACATGAATGCTAAATAAAGTGATCGGGTTGATGTGCACGTTTATATGTCACAAGCCTCCAATCGGAATTGATCGTTTAATGTGCGCACACTGCACAAATATACAGAGTTTGCCGCTGTTTGCACATACTATTCTCCTAAATTGTTTCTTTTCTTTGTTTTAAAGACCAGACTTAATATTTATTATCTGTTTCGGGTCCTAATTAGGAGACGACGAGCACGAGAACTGTTGTGCCGTGCCACTTATATTTATCAAGCAGTAAAAATACCCCCTTCCCGCGCCCAAAACAAGGCATCTGTGGATGAGAGTCCAAAACAAGGACTAGCGGGACGTTGTCCTGCTCCACTTTACAGACGATAAGTGGAAGGAGAATTTTAGAATGACCTTTCATTCAACAACAACAGCTCGTTCCTTGTGTCAGTACACCATTTCTACATCATTGCACATGCACAGAACTTTCCAGTTTCAGAAATTGTCCTCTCGATCAGATTAGAAAAGGTTTAAACCACCCTTTACAATCCGAAAGATATATTAATCAGATTTGGCCAATGTTACATGTGTTTTTTTTTTTTTTTGTGTTTTTTTCCCGACTGTGCTAGTAGTCCGATTACAATCAGATTATTAGGGCCCATGTAAACGCAGCCAATGACTATGTTTACATGTGCCCCAATAATGCGATTTACATATTGCGTACGTTTTGAACAGATTGGATATTATTCGGCGCCATGATGAACATAGCAATGCTGCTGTAACCGTCGCGTTCTTCCACTCCCATCTGTGCTTTTATGTGATTTAAGCACTCACACTGATTTGCTGTTTAGTAAATCTGGCCTTATATATCTTTACTGTCATTTTTAAACAATAGCATGTGTCCTTGCAGAATAAAGGCTCGTTCACACCAAGGATGATAACTATAAAGTTAACAAAAACAATAAAAAATATAGTTCTAAAAATTGTTATAAATATAAAATATAAAAAAACAGCACAGACAGAATGTAAAGTTGCATCCTGTTTGAAGTACGACTCTAAAAGTTCCATGTCATGTGACTCCTTTTGTTGAATGAACTGTAAATTGATCTGAAAGCCATTAGCTAATGAAACATGTATTGTGTTAAAAACACAGCACCTTGGAAGGTCTTTGGTGGTTTTCCAAAGAACCGCTCTTTTGTACCTACCTTGGTGAAGCATCTGTAAGTAGTGATTTGATGCTTTTTTTCCAAAGTGAATTACTCTACCCCATTAGAATTACCCAATTCTAATAGCTTATGGACCGTGGCTTGCAGGATTTAAAGCTAAACCCATTTTTTTTTATACAAGTCTAGATCTTAACACTAGACCACACTAATGGTTTTGCTTTATACACAAGTCCGGCCACACAAGTTTTGCTACAGTATGTACAAAGCATGTTGTGTGTCTGTTTGTGTTTAACTCCAGTATTGTGTAATTGAATAACGGATAAGCAGAATTACTTATGGTTGGTGATGGCAGTGATTCCTGCACTGTTTTTCAGAGACTGAATCTCCAACACCGCAGCAAAATAACTCATATTTTAGTTGTAAATGTAAGTTTGTATCCACAGTGTACTCTGATTCACACACAAATGACTAGTTCTTTTATTGAATTATTCAAAAAGAACCAAAAGCCCAAAAGATACTGACTTGAATCAGTCTGATGAATCTTTTGCTGAATGAACTCACTAAATCAGTACTGACTAGTTGTTTATATGACATCATACATTTATATTCATTTATTTATATTAGTTTTAATGCAAATATTACATTTGAATAAAAAATATGATTTAAAATATATACAGTATTATATATATTCAGTTTGGCAGGTATTAGTTAGTTCATTAAGTGTTAATTTGGTCACATGCATTGAGTTCATTTAGTGAGATTCAAAACTGGGAACTTGTTCATTCGTGAGTCTTTTTGAACGATACATTAAAAGAATCAGTTCATAAGAGTCAGACTCACATTCACAACGAACATATGATCTCTTTTTCACCCACCATATATGTAATTCTCTCTTCTTATCCAAACATGCAGCTCAGCCTTAGTTATCTATAGCATTAGGCATGAATCACCTTACAAGAGAAGCTACTTTTAGCTACTCAATATATATGCTGCAAACCTTACGATGCACAAAACAACATATAGCATCTTAAATCTGAGGGGCGCTTGAGTCTTTACAAAGTCAGAAAATACAGCCTGAACATCAGATCAAATCTTATGAAGGTTTTACTTTGGCAAAGCATTGATGAGTAATATATGCACATGCATACAAATGTGCACACGCTATCAGTTTTAAGTTTTCCTATATTGGTAAATGTTTGTGGATGTTTTTTTTGTTTTTTGTTTGATAGATTTTGTCTTTTTCTGTAATCTCTGAGTCATAGATTTACACCCTAGGACTGGAATGCGCTAATTCACGGATGGGAAAATCGATCACACGCAGTTCCTGGTGTGGTGTGGTGTGTTGTGTGTACAGAGAGTCTCCCATAGCAACAGACTCAGCGGTCCATGTTTTTCATTGTGCTCATTAGTTAGTAAGACTTGTTTCAGGGATTTTTTTCAGAGACCAATATTGTACCTAAGGCCTTCAAATATTAGTACTGCCACAGGGAGGTGATATAGCTGGGACAGTAGTTTACCACTTGATCTAATGAGTTTTTTTTTAATGATTATTATTTATTTATTTATTTATTATATCTGAATCACTGCGTCTTGTAGTTTGGACTGAATGTACAAACAAACATTCATAGCCTTGAGTCATCAATGGAAAATGTATTCCAATCAACCGGAATATAAACAAGATTTCTCAAGACGTTCAACAAGGATCCGTGACTTCATGCTGCAAACATGCATGATGAATCATATATTTAAAAAAAAAAAAAAATTACATAACTGAATGAATTTAGTTTTTGTTGTTGTTGTTATTGTGCATTTGTCTTGGCATTGATTCAGGAAACATACCCGCTGTCTGTTGGGTATTAAGACTTTTCCAACCCTGTATTTTATTTCTGCGCTGCATTCACATTTGTTGTTGTTGTTGTTGTTGTTGTTGTTGTTTTATAAGCTTTTCAACACACTTAGTGTGTAAAAATGTTCCTTTGCATTATGGATAACTCTTTACATCATGTCAGTATTACCATATTTATGAGTCTCAAAATAGAAAAAATGTTGAATTCAGAATTTTATAAATCTGCATTTGCCAATTGTGATGTCATGTCATATCAAAATGACCAGTTAGAGGTATTGGGTAACTTACTTCGATCACATTTTACTGTTTGATGCATACATTTCTTTCTTCAGTATGCGTGAGATGCTGTATTTTGGTGTTATGACCAATAAAGCTGCACATGGATCTGTTTTGCTGTTATGAGCCTTAACAAAATCAGTTTCATAGAGTCAAAAGTATGTGAATGTAGCATTACATCATTAAGAATTCAAAATCTGACTCGCATTTCACAGATTTAAAATCTGACTCGCATTCATAGCCGACTGTGATGTCATAGTGGGCTGTCTGCTTGAGCCGCTAATGTCAGCGGAGTCTCCGCTTCTCTCCGATTTCTCTGACTTTCTTCTCTTTTTCTGGATCATTTTCAGTATGCATTAACAATAACCTTCTATTCTTTTTCTGCAGGCTTGCAAGCGCTTGTATTCTCTTAGGAAACGCAAATATAGTCTTTACTTTGAGACTCAAGAGCGTGTGTTTTGGGCACAAATCCAGCTCAAGGGATTCCTGTGTGTGGCTGTTGGACAAGATGGTGTGGGATGAATTTGTATAGGATTTGAATGTCAGTTTGATGGCTGTATGTACAGATTCATTCAAAAAGACTAAAGATCATTTATATTGATTGTTCTCAAATATAGCTGTGTGTTTTATGTATGTATGAGGAAAAACTTCCCTTTAGATTTATGAGTGATTATATAACTAATAATTAGATATTTGTTGAAACTTGATGTAACAAGCTAACCTCTACTCCTCCAGTTCCCGAATGTGTAATGTGAAGTTCAGGCAGTAATTGTTACTGTGGAAAGTGTGATTGTAGAGGATCATTAGCTAGAAACACGCAGCATCACCATGTGATGTAACGGTTTGATGAGAGTATTGTGCAAATTTCTGCTTTTATATATTTACATTTATGAGTTTGGCAGATGTTTTAAAACTTGAATTGCATTTAATCAGTTAATGCATTTTCTAAGATTCGAACCCATGACCGATGTTGGGAGCATCATGCCACAGTATGGCATGGAAAGTCATGGAAATAGCTACACTGTAAACAATTATTTTCATGATTATTTTCATTTTTTCTTTTGTCAGATCAACTTAACTTAACTAATGTGATTCAGATTACATAATATTTTAAGTTTCTGTTGATTAAATCATCCACCGTCATTGTATTAACTTAAAACTCAAAATTTTAAGGCAACCAGGTAACTTACTTTACGTTAAACCAACACTTATTTTTTTTATAGTGTAGTGAAAATAATTTTGGCGTAATTATGTTTATCTCTAAAATTCTTAATCAAAATTTAATTTCAAAACGAATTTGCTTGTGATTTGAGCATCTGTTAAATGAATAAATGTAAATTGCTCTTTGAGTGCGATCAGGGATCTGGCAAAGAAATGGAAATGAATAAAATCTCACGCAAAGTCATGCACATTTCTACAATGGATATACATAAGCTATAATGCAATTTTCTAGGTCTATGTAAGTTGAATCACAGTATAAAGGTGAAAACCAGAGAACATGATTAATTTAACTTCAGTTTGATGCTGGTTTTATAATCAAACAAGCAGCTCTTACCAGGATAGTGTGCAGAAGTTGCCGAGCTTTTTCTCTCTTTCTCTCTTCTCTATCCTTTAATACTCTCTCCTAGCAGGTTGGATGCTGTCGTCCCTGAAATGAAAGTCATCACCAATCCGCTGTTCTGTCCCGCTTTCTTGGTGTCCGTTCTCAAGTGTGTCTCCTATTGTTGTCATATGATGATGGGTCTCATTTTGTGTCCCGATGTAGTTAAGATTGTAGTTTAAGTGCAGTTTAAGTTTGGTCCGTGTGTCCCAGCATGTGTCTGCATCTCCTGCAAGTGTCTCTGTCCAAATGATCCTCCAGCTGCTCGCTGTTAAATGCTCAATCAGAGTGACACTTTGATTTAGAGGGAGACGTCCTTAACTTCCACTCATATGCACAGAACACAAGGAAAACACTGCTGTCTCTCTTTCCCTTCCTCCCTCTCTCTCTCTCTCTCTCTCTCTCTCTCTCTCTCTCTCTCTAGTTTGTGATAATGGTGTTGTTGTTAGATGGCTCTGCCCCTTTCCCTGCCCCCTTGCACAGGAATAATGGTCATTACTAAGATGAACTATAAGTAAACAGTTAAATGTCTCTTCACCTATGTTCTATTCTATGCACATGTGATTCCACCTGCTTCAATCTGGAAAGAGGCATCATTAAAACATAAATCATATTTTTTTTGTGTGGTGTCTGTTAAGGCATATTGTTCATACTTGGATGAGACGGTACACATATAAAACAAAGCCAATTTTATGAAATACACTCTTAAAAAAAGTTTCACGGGGGCTTTCACAGTGATGCGGTAGAAGAACCATTTTTGTTTCCCCAAAGAACCTTTCAGTAGCCGAGTTTCCATTACAAATTTGTGCAAAACCTCTGCAATATTTTCTAAATGTCGATAAAAAACGATTGCGAAATGACAGCGTTTCCATTAACCGATGGTATGCGACTAAAACTTTTTTTTTTTCCCTCTTGCGATAAGTCATTCCAAAAATCATGGCAACAGATGTTAGAAGATTTAAGTATATCACAGCCACTGCCCTAGCCATTATTTTTAATCAAAGGAGATGTAGGCGAGTTATACTTTGGAGCGGCTACGTATGAGGTTTTTCTGGGTGTTTCTCCCTCATTTCTGCTTCGAGGTCTTGATAAATTGTGGCATTTATTTGTTGTTTAGAATATAGTATTCCTGAAATTCTTTTGTCTTTTTTTTTTTGAGTTTAATAAAGAACTTTGTCTCATCTTCTGTCCAGACATACCACGCCAACTTTAAAGAACTTTAAAGAAGATACATATTCAAGGTGGCCTGTAAATGTGTTTCCATTGCAGTTTTGTCTAAATATCCCTTTTTCAAATTGCCTGAAAAACCATCTCATGCGAGCATAAAAACTTTTTTGCGATATATGGGAGTTTTTGCGAAGTTTAAGTTGGGCATATTTTCAATTCGCAATTTCAGTTTGCGTAATTTGAAGGGTAACGGAAATGCAGCTACTGAACACACTCTTAAAAATAAAAGTTCTTTATTTTTAATCGATGGTTCCATGAAGAAACTTAAAACTCAATTCCACAAAAGTTTCTTTGTAGTGGAAAATGTTCTTTAGATTTTTTTAATGTTCTTCACACTAAGAAAAACACGGCTCTTTTAAAGACTGATCACTGAAAGTTTCTTTGGGGAATCGAATGGTTCTTCTATGGCAAAACTGTGAAAACACCCTTTTGGAAGCTTTATTTTTAAGAGTGCAGTTATTAAAAGAACCTTCTCTTTTTTCTTGGCGTGTAGAACATTTAAAAAATTTAACGAAACATTTTGTTCACAATAAAGTAAAGGGGCTTTCGCACCGGACGAGCCTTGTCATAGTTTCTAGAACTATTGGCTGAAGTTCCCGGATTTTGCCATGTTCGCACCACAGGAACAAGGAACTCCTTTTGGGGGAACTAAATTAGCTCCTACTTCAGAGTAGGGTTTAAACCAACACTATAGGAACTATCAGTGACGTAAGTGTACATCGATTAGCAAAGCGCATGTCAAACACCTGCACCCAGCATTTTTAAAAAGCTGTGTAAACATACTTACTCTACGAACATGGAAAACAGCGTTATTGGCATTTACCTGTTGGACTGCAAATTGTCATAGGATATTTTGTCTCGTAGCCCACTTTTTGCTCTTTCAATCGCTTAAAATATATGCTTTTACATTCCATTTCCGTTGTCACAAAACCCATGACACATAATAAACGCAGCTCTGATCACAGCGTCCTCCATCCACAGTTTTTTGACGTTTGTAAATGCCGTGCTTAAAGATGCCTCTGTTGGGCACTTCAGAGTTCCTACTCCCGGTGCGAATGCAACTACGAAAATGGCCTGGTGGGGGGAATTAGTTCTTAGGGAACTATCCTAGTGGCTCATTCTTATAACTGAGTTCTTAGAACTACCCAGTGTGAAAGTCCCTATAGATGCTAATTTAAAAAAAAAAATTGTATAATGTAAAGTGGATGAAGTTTGAAAGAGAGCAGAGTGTGTTTCGTCTCCCTTGTTCTCACTGAGCTCCTAAAACATGACGTGAAAAGTCAGAGAGATGCAGAGCCTCCATGTCACTGTGATTGGCTGATTATACTTTTAATTGTCATGATAACCTCCAATTATTAGACCTGAATGGGTCAAACAGGTGGAAATGGAAATGCTAATTACAACTCACCCACTCAGATTTCATCACTTTGTACATTTAAAATGAAATGAACTTGAAATGACTTTAAACATGAAAATATTTGTGGGTGAGCTTTTTAGCGAACACTTACCTTGGTTGAATTAAAGTCACCTCGTGGCATTGACCATCACGTCTGTAAAAACAGTGACTTTTAATGTTTTGTTGTATTTTTTTATAGTTATCAAAAATGCATTCATGATCTAGATGAGATTGTTGTGGATTGATTTGACCAAATAGTGTGTTCACTTGTAGTTTCATGTTCATTGTGGACAGACATCACTTGATGTAAACTTGTCACATTCACCTGGTTAGTACACAAAGTATCATTACTGCAACCGACTAAAGGTTTTTATAGAATTTCTGTTCGGTGCAGGTGGTTGTTAATTATCTGGCATTTAGCTTTGGATCACCCAATGTTTTGTTCATGAATACAAGATTTTTTATTTATCTCATCACTTTTTGGATGCATAGTTTGTATCATATACGTTTAGCTAATCTAGAGTCCATTAAAAAACGTTTAACGTAAAAAAAACGTAAAGTTTTACAGTTCATGCATGATCTCACTTTCTCCTTTTCCAGATGATTGATGGGACATGTGAGCCAATTAAAGTAGGTGCAGAAAGAAAGATTAAGAGAGGTACTGAATGAACTGTGTTATGTATTGTTGCCCGTGGCCGCTTGCGATGCGTTTTCCATTATGTCCGTCTTAATGCCAAACCTTGTGACCGGCTGTGTCTGCATCAGCACATTGTTCCTCACTGTTTGGGATTGCTGGGAAGTGATCAGCAGGAATGCCTGCTTTACTCAGATGTTCATGTAGCTGCAGTCACATTACAACTGTACAAAAAAGCAGCTGCTATTGTCATTTAACAATTCAACATCATTTCTGTAAGCCTTCCTGTGAAGCGTGTATATATGTATTTATGCTTTTTTTTTTATCCATTTTTTCTTTACTTTAAAGAGTATAATGCATGATAATGGATCATTTAACAATTATTTCCGATGCATTATACTCTTATATAACCAAAATTAGGTGCCATTATTTTAAATTTAATAACATGCTATTATAACACATTGTAAATTATTATTATCAATAATAATAATAACTATCATATCATTAAAAGTATTAAAATAGTTTAAAACAATAATAGATTAATAATAATTTTGTATCAGAACTATCTACTTTATAAAATACATCATAACGCAATTTTTAATGTATTTATAATGCTTTATAATTCAACTTAAAATTGGTGTTATTGTCAACTGTAACTGTTATAGTAAATTATTTAACGTAATAATTATTAATTTAAATGATTAATTACCACAAATATTATTAATAATAATTATTTTTTTATTATTTTTAATATCATTTTTCATAGCCAGTTCACATTGTGCCTAAAAGCACTCCTCGTCTTCACAAAATCACAGACCACTTCATGTTCTTTATTGCTTTATCGTTATTGTTCTTTATATCTTATACAGGCTTCATAGAAAGTATTACCGAAAACTCTTTGGAAATGCTGTATAAATGGCAAGTTTACAGTTGTTTGCAATGAGTTAATGAGCTGATTCGAAGTGGAAAGAAGAGGGATTTGATTGATGGTTAGAGTTTTTGGATGAAGGCTCAGAATCGGGGGTTCTGCATGTGTGTCCAACTGTTTTCTGTGGACAAAAAAGGAGACTGCTAAATAGCTACATGCCCACACACATTCACACGCTCCTTCACCTGTCAGCACAAAGCTCTTTTTTTCCTAAAGAGACCCTTCAGTGAAGTATCGGAATTCTGACTGTATTATTATATTTTATTATTGCTCTTCACAGGGTTGAATCCCACAGATGCACATTGCATTACATACTTTTTACACATGCACCAGCAAGTAAAGTACCTACCTAGCAATCACTCAGAAACTGAGAAGATAAAAATATTTTACTAGAATTGCTCGTCACACTGTGTCTGGCTCTGTCTGTAACAAGATTACTGAAGAAAAGGCTGATGGGTGTTTTCTGTTCCCGCTGACTCACCTCATTTGTCCTGCTGTGTGGTCTCTCGCACACATCCATGTGCCAATCACTCTAACAATAGCATCTTAAGCCTCAATAAGAGAGTTTGCTATCTGCCCGGTGCTCAGGGAAAACTCTACACAAGTCTGCTACGAAGGAGACAGTACATGGTATTTTTCAGCATGAAATGATTTATGTTGAAATTCCACAGCTGAGCTGGACTCCTGGGAGTCACTTGCAATTTGAACCGGCTTTGCAGCATGTCCTCGCTTTGTTCAGTGTAAATCTATTGGTGAAAACGGCAGCGCTCTGCACGTCTACTGTAAATCTGCCTCATGCTGTTTTGGGCCACACAAAAGGACTGTATGTCAGTTAATTTGTGGAATCCTTTGAAAATCTATTAGGCAAATCCAATGGGAAAGATTCAGCAACACGTTTTAGATGTCTAGTGTAGCGCAGGTGGGATTTTGTGGTAGTGAGTTGATGTATTGAGCTCACTTTTAAGTCACCATGAATTCACATATATTGCTGTTTATTACAAATGATTTATCCATGCACATCACTTTTCTTTTTTTTTTTTTCATTTACGTGTCTCATAATCTTGAATCAAAAAAACGTCCCCTCCCTCTTGCAGCGACATCTCTTCTCTGATGATGTGTTTACTGGCGTGAGGGCGGAGCAATCTTCACTCATGTGAGATCCATCAATAGCAAACCACAAACATCCAATCAATTCCCCATGGACAAAATCAAGACCCACCCTACATTTGTTCTTGTTTGAGAAGCAGTTTCGCTCAGGTATACGTCACAGTAGGGAGGAAATGACTATCGCAGCTTCTGTTCATGCCGGTGGTTAAAAGAAAAAAGATACTGGCAATGTTGATCTTCCAGTACTCTCAAGCTTCTTAAAGAAATAGTTAACTTTACTCACCCAAAATGTAATTTCAAACCCAAATTGGCATGATTTTCATTCTTCCATGGAACACAAAATCAGAAATAGTTTTATATAACAGTATGTGTTTCGTATTTCAATACAGTGATATACACCGATCAGTCATAACATTATGACCACCTTCCTAATATTGTGTTGGTCCCTCTTTTGCTGCCAAAACAGCCCTGACCCGTCGAGGCATGGACTCCACTAGACCCCTGAAGGTGTGCTGTGGTATCTGGCACCAAGATGTTAGCAGCAGATCCTTTAAGTCTTGTAAGTTGTGAGGTGGAGCCTCCATGGATCAGACTTGTTTGTTCAGCACATCCCACAGATGCTCGATTGGATTGAGATCTGGGGAATTTGGAGGCCAAGTCAACACCGCAAACTCATTGTTGTGCTCCTCAAACCATTCCTGAACCATTTTGCATTATCCTGCTGAAAGAGGCCACAGCCACCAGGGAATACAGTTTCCATGAAAGGGTGTACATGGTTTGCAACAATGCTTAGGTAGGTGGTACGTGTGTGGCCACTTCATCAGACCAGGCCACCTTCTTCCATTGCTCCGTGGTCCAGTTCTGATGCTCACGTGCCCACTGTTGGTGCTTTTGGCAGTGGACAGGGGTCAGCATGGGCACCCTGACTGGTCTGCAGCTATGCAGCCCCATACACAACAAACTGTGATGCACTGTGTATTCTGACACCTTTCTATCAGAACCAGCATTGACTTCTTGAGCAGTTTGAGCTACAGCAGCTCGTCTGTTGTATGATCGGACCACACGGGTCAGCCTTCGCTCCCCACGTGCATCAATGAGCCTTGGCCGCCCATGACCCTGTTGCCGGTTCACCACTGTTCCTTCCTTGGACCACTTTTGATAGATACTGACCACTGCAGACCGGGAACACCCCACAAGAGCTGCAGTTTTGGAGATGCTCTGACCCAGTCGTCTAGCCATCACAATTTGGCCCTTGTCAAACTCGCTCAAATCCTTGCGCTTGCCCATTTTTCCTGCTTCAGACAAAATGTTCACCTGCTGCCTAATATATCCCACCCACTAACAGGTGCCATGATGACGAGATAATCAGTGTTATTCACTTCACCTGTAAGTTGTCATAATGTTATGCCTGATCGGTGTGTGTGTGTGTGTGTATATATATTTTCACGTGGCATCACACTCCTATAGGAACGCCCTGCTGGAGGGCAAAATAATGCTTTTCTCCATTGCCCACCAGTCATTTTTACCTGGTTTGTACTAAGTACTAATGTAGTAAGACAGTGATATTAAAAGATCAAATTCAGTATACACTTTATTTATGATGCATACAATATACAGGTGAGCAGATGAACCCCGAATATAAATGCAACACAGTTTCTCCTTGAGCGTTTTCCATAGAAAACCATGTTAAACATTTAGCCGTTTAGCATGTTGTGTTCATATTCTGGGTTCATCTGCTTGCCTGCATAGTATGCATCATCAATAAGGTTCATATTGAATTTGATCTTTTAATAACACTGTTTTTGTACATTAAGGCTCTTTAAGTGTTTTTCACTAAAACTAAAATAAAAAATAAAATAAAAGCTCATTTAAAAGACTAAAATAGTATATAAATGATACTGAAATAACACTGCATGATGCAGGCACACATGCTGGATAATTTGCAAAAAATGGGAGGGATGATGTGAGACTTCCAGAGGAGATTAACCAGCTCTCCATTCTCCCCTGCGGTCCCGGATAGACCACCAACACTAACCACGTCCCGTTAGGTGAGGGGCTGCGCTGCACATCCCTGAAACAGACCCCTCAACACTGGCCCACAAAGCTAAAAGGAAAAAGAAAATAACACTGCTTTACGACAATGTCTATATCTCAGTGTGATTTCCTAAATGTTTTTAGATTTACTGTAAGTCTGAGCTCTGACCTCATCCCATTTTACAGCGGAGGCTAAAAACAGCATCTGCTGCCAAATTATGATCCCATCCACAGAACTTCGAAGGAAAAGCTGTGCAATCCAACACTTCGAGTGATGTCTAAGCTTCACATCATGACTTGTGCTGCGAGCACGTCCTGAGCTTCTGCCTTTAATTTGAACTTTATCTATTATTGAAAGTAACAAAAAAACGGGAAAGCATATGGAAAAACACAGTGCTTTGGCAAAGACAACACTGGCTGCTCAAAATTGTCTATTTACTTACTCAGTATATGAGTAAGTAAATGGTCTTGGTCTTATTGCGAAAGATTCATCAATGTGTTCCATATAAAAATATGTCTTCATAATCATTCATCATTTTTTTTAGCTGATGTGACGTGGTCCAATTAATCCACAGTGGAACAAATTAAGTCCTGTTCATTTTGTTCACTGTATATCCTATTCAGAAATATTTCAGATTATGAATATAATATAACATATTTTATATTTGTTAGTATTTACACAAGTTTATAATGTGCTTAGTGACCCCATTTGCGATGCCATTCACTTCACAGAAAGGGGAAGACGTCTGTCATCAAAACGGTCTAGAGGAATGTCAGACCTGAAAGGAGACTCCCCAGGACCTTTATTTTTATAGGACAACCCCTTCCCTGTGACCTCTGATCAAAGACACTTGTAAAACAACAGTGTGTACACACATCATAATGAGCTGCTTTTCTGTGTCATTCTTCTCTTCCTCGCGCTCTTTTCATGTTGAAGTTCAGACTCTCGAAATGCTCAGGCCAGTGAGGCTGGCCCGCACTAAAAGATTTGTAAAATCTTATCAAACATGATGATAGAAAAATCATAGATTTATTGGTTTTGTTGAGTCCCGACTATGAACACATGAAATCTCGCAAAATCTCTCACGGTCAAACGTGACTTTAGAGTAAACAAACATGGCGGACGACTGGCAAGAAGAAATGGCGATAATAGTGTTTGAACTGCTTTTTACCGAAAAATCTTTCGGTAAAAGATTGGGTATCATTTCCTTCCACGTGACAATCTACAGAGTGCATTTGCTATTGTCCTTGGGGTTCCCCCCCACACAACAGGGGGGGATTTCTGATTGGAAATATTCAACCTGTTGGATATTTACAATTTGGATTCGGCTGGGATTAGTCACCCAAAAATCATTCCAAATGTTCCAAACCTGTATGAATAGCTTTCTTCTGCTGAACACAAAAGAAGATATTTTGAAGAATGTTGCTAATCAGACAGTTGACGGGCACTATTGACTTCCATAGTAGGAAAAAAATTACTATGGAAGTCAATGGCTACGTCAACTGTTTGATTACCAACACTGCCCATTGCTCCAGGTGTGTGTTCACAGTGAGTGTGTACACTTGAATGGGTTCCACAAATTCCAAGTATGGAACACCATACTCACATCACTTTCATTTTCACTGAGGTTTTAGCGTGTGAGGTACGAACATGATGCATGCTTGATCTTCCATGTTTACCATGTGTGATTCGCCATATGTATGAGTATTTATACATGAAAAAAGAGATTGCATCTCTTCACAAGACTTGAATTAAACAGCTCGATTAAAATAGATTATTTTTTCACTCCATGTGATCTCATAAGTTTTGGTTACCTGTACTTTCAATGGATGGACAGAAACCACTCAGGTTTTGTGTTTTGAGATTAACCAAAGGTCTAATGGGTTTGGAATGACATGAGGGTGAGTAAATGATGACAGAATCCCTTTATATGTTTAATGTACAATAAACTTCCAGTGTGTTCCAAAAAATCTGAAGAACATAAAGAAACCTACATAAACACACTGCACATAAGACACGGCATATATATTCTTCTCTCAGCAATTACACGCTCAGCACTGTGTTTATGTTTTGACTGTAAGCTTGGCTACTATTTCACCCAATTATGTGTACTTTTTTTTATGTAGTGAACACTCAAGCATGTTGGGGATTGTTTTATGAGTAGGGTCTCTCTTCTCGTTCTGAGGACCGTCTTCCCTAAATCCCCCTCCATGTGGCGAGTCCATCATACTTGTTTTATTGTTATTGCCTCTTGACTGGAGTCCCAGGCTCTCATCGCCTAAAGCTCTAATGGTGCGTGTGGTGTGAAAAGTGCACTAAAACCCCTAGCGAGTAGACCTGGAGACGGTTTGCACCAACAATCAGATCTCCGTCTTTTATCCAGTGTGAAAATCAAAGGTTAACCATCTGAAATTACCCTGGCTCTCTACTTAGCAAGCGCTACTGTTTTAAAATGGTGAGAAAACCATCCAGGCATGATGTCAGCTCATTAGCCGAGCATGAGCCCAAACAAACCTGTTATTATATCCATCTTCATCGGCCGCTCCGAACACTGCTGTCCTTCATGCTGGAAACACTCGAGAGATCAAACCGTGTTCATTACGCCTTCAAACGGGAATAAAATTGCCCCTCGGCTCATATGGGGCCACATGCCAGGCTAATTCATTGCATGTGGGTTTTCTGGGTTCATTTGTTTGTTTTCGTATCTTGAGCGATGCAGCTGACGGAGGGGAAACGTGTGACTGATCACAGGCACTTGGGCACAAATGGTTCTGTAGAGTCAACGTTTGTGCCGCTGGCCGTTTCAGAGCAGTTCGGCTCCCTTGACCCTTGTAAAACACACTTGAAAAATCACCTGACAGCTCAGACTTATTGCCTCAGACATCTCACACTCCTTCCCTCCCCCTCTAAAGTCGTAACACTCAGTCCGTCTGCTTTAATTTGTCAGCATGCTAATCGGCAGCGTTATGCAGCACTGATCCTCGAGTTATTTAGATGCACACACCTTTGTGGATGGATGTGCTAACAATTTGACAGTTTTGTTGAGGAATAAAGCCTTGATTAGATTAGATTTATATGTGAAAGCCTTAGGACTGACTGCTGTTATGCTATTATAGACCCCTTTACATTTAGTAAACATTTTGATGTTTTTTTTTGTGGGCAGAGCTTAGATGGAAGCAGAACTATTCCCCTGACCACTAATGCTAATGCAAGTTCTGTTATAGCTTGTTTTTTTAACATCAATTGGAGAAAATCTGATTTTATCTGAATATGTAAGTGTAACACGGCAACAGTTGTCAGTATAACACTGTATTATATTACTCTGAATAGGTATAGGGCTAGGTTCGACTCTTGGGAGGATAAAAATGAAATTTTGGCCCAAATGGTATGAAGCAGCTAATAGCCAGCACATTTATTGCACATATAAACAGAAAAATAATCAAATAATAAAAGAAACAAGTTAATACTTTGCTGTATCGTCCCAACACAACACCTGCTGGAATGGGAAAAATTCGATATTTAGTCTAGGTTGTGCATAACAGGTCAGAGAGATAAGATCTTTTCATAAAGAAAGATTACTATGGAAGTCAATGGCTACCGTCAACTGTTTGATTACCAACACTGCCCATTGCTCCAGGTGTGTGTTCACAGTGAGTGTGTACACTTGAATGGGTTCCACAAATTCCGAGTATGGAACACCATCACTTTCATTTTCACTGAGGTTTTAGCATGTGAGGTACGAACATGATGCATGCTTGATCTTCCATGTTTACCATGTGTGATTCGCCATATGTATGAGTATTTATACATGAAAAAAGAGATTGCATCTCTTCACAATATATATATATATATATATATAATGTATCTTAATTTGTGTTTTAAAGATTAACTAAAGGTTAATGGGTTTGGAATGACATGAGGGTGAGTAAATGATGACAGAATCCCTTTTTAAGAAAAAAAAAGAAAGAAAATGTCTAAAAGTCCTCCTGGTTCCTTCGCAAGTTGGTGTGTAGTGTAAAACAAATGTATGTATAAGGCCTTTTTTCCCCACTACCCGGGTAGTGTGTGTAAAGTAACAGCTTAGCTGTAATTGAAAAGAATCCCTCGATGAAGACAGGTCCGAGTTGAACGTCAGCAGTAAGGCCTTCACAGAATCACAGGGTCTGGCTCGCCATAGCTCACATAAGCTTACAGTTGATCATGTCACAGGATGGAATCAGGCAAAAAACAGTCAGAGTTCGCAGAAATAACTTCTCAATCGACATCAATGTGAATTCGAATTGAACATGCTGCAACAGTTTATATGAAAAGTTTATACGTTTATACATCAGAAAGTACTTTTGTGAAGTTATAATATTTCAAATGCAGTGCTTGATCACCAGCTACGATCAGTCTTCTTCTCCTAATCTTTACATCTCTATTAACCAGATCATACAGCGGCCCCTACAGGAAAACTACGGGGTTACATAAGGTCACTCACTGTCCGGGAAAAAATTCATTTAAACGGACGGAACCAGATTGCCCGACCCGTACACACTTACTCAATTGGATGGACGATCTGACAGGATTACCTCCGGTTGAGTGGCCTGACATCTACACCTACACTTAGAAACTAAGGGTGTATAAATCTTTTAGTTGTACGACTAACAAAGTTAGCTAATGAAAATTTAATTTTAAACAACACCGATTTCAAGCCACATACGTAAAGTTTGTGAAGACTTTATGGGATACTTTTTCAGTTGTTCAGACTACAAAAACTACATTTATTCACAGCTTGTTTTCTGCCAGTGTTGTGCGGCACACCAGCTAACCGATAGTATAAATGTATGTGTCCATGTAGGTTAGTTCATGCTTGCTGTTGCACTGGATGAGTGTTGTATACTGTGATTGTCATGATGAATTCTCTGTGATGGGCCGCATTCTTGCAGGCCCAAAGCTCCCAGCCACAAATCCCAACAGCTGTCAGCTGATGTTACGCAATTCCCACTACAGTCCCACGAGTCGTGCACGAACTGTATTCCTTCCCTCCAGACTAACTGCTGTAAACGCAGGGTCACTTCTACCTTAGCCGCGTGTGGGACATCCAGCTGGAAGCATTGAGGACTAATCTGTGTATGGTTATAAAAATCAAGCACAAATGTACAACAATCAGAAGCTGATCTTTTGGAATGGTCTGTCATTAACACGCTTTTTCCCTGCGGAGGAATGACTGCATGGAACATTATACGGATTACGTTAATAAATTTTGTATGTTATGAACATGATGATGTTTCATTGCGGTGTAGCAGTTGTATTTTAGACTAAATAGCTTTGGGATGATATAGCACCCGCAGCTGTGTGGCTAAACTGTAAAATTACTGACAATTAGTTGTGTTTTTTTTTTTTTTTATAAAATATAGTTACAGTATTGACCATTATATAATCAACCTCCTTTTATTGTCCCAATAATTCAATATTAAGAGCAGTTACAGTACAGATGAAGTTGTTTTACATGTTTAACTTTCTTTAATGTTGCTTTTTGAGCATGAAAAAAGTCTGCAAAGTTAGAAATTCACTCCAAAAGGTGGTATTCTCTATATCAGTGCACACTTTTTTCTGAAACGCCTCCGTTGTAGTCTTGAGTTTTCTTCACGTCACAATATTCCTCATTTAAAAATTCCCACCTAAGGCATACAGAAAATAAATGGGTGAGGCCTGGTTGAGTTAGTCTGTTAACATTTAATTGTTAATTGGGACATTTCTCAAACACGCTGGAAGCAGTTGACCAATCACAACACATTGGTCCAGCCGACCAATCAGAGCGCTTTTTCCTTTTTTGGAAGGAGGGGCTTCATAGAGACAGGAACTAAACAGAGCATTACTGACAGCCTGGGAAGAGAGCAGCTGCAACAATGTCACATATGTGAACAATAATGTGTTTTTTGAGCATTTAGGCTGTGTGTCCACTAAAGCGTTTTTAGCCAGCTGTATCTGTGGGCGCCTGAGAGCGCTTCAGCAGCACAGCATTTTTTTCAGTTGAGACGCTTTGCTTGCTATGATACAGAATATCCGCAGAAGTGTTACTAGTATCTAATTTCACAGATAGTTTTTTTTCTGTACTGTTAAAAAAAATGCTGATACACTGTAAAGTATTTGCTCTGGCTCTTGTTTTAAATGATTTTGTTCTGTTATTATGCTTGTTGTTGTCATGTGTTGTCGTTGTACAAGCAGAATGTGGCGGTTGGTCGGTGTTATATTTGTCCCGCTCCTTCTCCACTGTGATTAGACGGCTGGGTAAGTGAGATCTCGCGATATTAAAATGTGACGAGATTTCTTGTAGAGTGAAAAACTGTCTTGCGATAAATTAGAATAGAATATGCCACCGCTACGTTTACATTACGGTGCCCACTGCGGCACCGCCTCCACTGTCGTTTTGTTTTTTTTATAGAAAGAACCATTTAATTCAGTTGGATAACGGTCGAACAGTTGTAAACTATTGTAAACGTCTGCTCTGCTCATCCAGCACGAGCTGCAGAGTCGCACACAGTGCAGCAGGAATCACAGTTCACTGCTCACGTGATGAGAGTAAGGCGAGATGACTGACAAGACCATGGTGGAGGATTTGTTTCTCAACAGAGCCTAAGCATCTGATAAATGTCTTATCTTGTAGAATGTGTCAGGTGTCTTGTAGAACGGCGCTGCTCCCTATAGACAGAGTATGTGCGATCATGAATTCGAAAGCAAAAGTAAAACGCGAGCTACCTGATGCTCACAAACCTATCTTAGGCTGGGCTGTGTAGTTGTAACCACCTCTTACTCTGGTCTCTGTTTGCACTTTGAATACTGAGAGAGTACTTTGATTATTGTTGTACTTATTGTTTGCACTTAATAAGACGAAGTTATTAATTTTTTGTTTTATTTGTGGAAAGGAGTACAATTAGGAGGCCACACACAGCCTCAATCAGAAGTTCTGGAAGCTCATAATTTATGTACAGTAAGGTCCATGTGAAATCATACAGGAGAGAAGCCAGTCAGTTGAGTTTGTGGCAAAACCTTTTACAGTGATTGTATACTGTTGACTTTTAATGCATATGGATAATTCATACTCAGAAAGTAGAATTGAATTGACATTCATTACAAAGTGATTAGTTAAAACATTTTAAAATGCACCTGCAGACTATTTTACCAGTCATGAATTTTGTCATTGAGGATTTTTTAAAAATACTGTGCAAAAATCTTG
Source organism: Elopichthys bambusa (assembly GCA_037101425.1). Lineage (NCBI taxonomy): Eukaryota > Metazoa > Chordata > Actinopteri > Cypriniformes > Xenocyprididae > Elopichthys > Elopichthys bambusa. The sequence goes on along the minus strand of CM074434.1, from coordinate 40,006,473 downwards.
TCTCGTCTCGTGAACCCAATCTCGTGTCTCGTCTCGTCTCGTCTTGCGAGCTGTCGCATCACACCCCTAGTACAAATATATTTTGTCTCACTGCACTGGCAGATTTTTTTCCCGACTTGTTTTAAGTATAAACACCTAAAATATAAGTTTTAAAAAAATCTAGTGCTATAAGGCAAAATACACTTATATTCTATATTCTAGTTGCTTATCTTAAATCTTAAATTGCTATTTACTGAAAATCTTCGAATTTCATTCTCTATTCTGCATATATGCATGTATGACTCATGAGAGAACAGATGCAGACATGAGGGTGAGTAAATAATGTTTTTGGGTGAATGTCCCTTTAAAGATGTTAAATGGTGTGCTGGACAATACATACACACGCACGTGACTCTGTCCATTGTCTGTTTTACTCATCATCATCTGTTCACTCTCGCTGTTTTTCATTTTCTTATTTAAGTCAATCAGCATTCCTCTGACTGTTGACCATTGTGTCAGGTAAATGTTGGGGTCTGGAATGGACGTCAGCTCCTACACAGTTTGGCAGAGCTCAGTTTACTTGGCTCATTCCTTCAGTCCTGGACATAAACCGGTGTCCATTTATCTGCAGCAGGGGAGCAGTGTCCAGTATAGGCCGGCACATTTATTGGATTGATTTATGGTTATAGGACAGGGGGTTGCCAAGCCACACTGCCCCTGCTTGGAAAGTTTGTTTATTTATTATGTTTTAGTGGTGATGTGAAAACCAGCGGCAGCATAATGAACCACTTCAGAGGGTATTCAGCTGCTCAGTGTGGAGACACAGTGAGAAATTGCCTCAGTCTTGATCCAGTGGCTGTTTCGAGCGGGAGTCTTAATGTAGCCACACGAGAAGGTCATTATCTGTGGGTAAAATAACTGGTGGTGTTGCGGTGTCTTAAAGTGACTGAGGTCAAAGTGAAGCAATTGAGTCATTCTTAACATAACTGAGGTAAACATGCATATAGATAACGCCTGGATCAGTCAAAACTATGGCATTGCAGTGTAGAATATTTCACAAAAAAATCTTTAAATTATTCATTATTTAATGGCAGTTTACATAGTACTTTGCTTACAATTTGCCACCATAAAAGGGTTCTATAAGAATGTTTTATGAAAGAAGTCTCTTCTGCTCACCAAGGCTGTATTTATTTGATTAAAAATACAGTAAAATCAGCAATATTATGAAATATTATTACAATTCAAAATAACAGTTTTCTGTTTGAATATTTGTTCAAATGTAATTTATTCCTGTGATCAAAGCTGAATTTTCAGCATCATTACTCCAGTCTTCAGTGTCACATGATCCTTCAGAAATCATTCTAATATGATGATTTGCTGCTCAAGAAACATTTGTTAATCTTATTTTCAATTTTTAAAAAAAAGTTGTGCTGCTTCATATTTTTGGTGAAAACCGTGAAGGATTTTTTCAGGATTCTTTGAGGAACAGAAAGTTCAAAAGAACAGCATTTATTTGAAATAGGAATCATTTGTAACATTATAAATGTCTTTACTGTTGCTGTTGATCAATTTAATGCATCCTTTTGAAAGAAAGTATTAATTTATTTATAATAAAATCTTGCTAACCCCAGACTTTTGAAAGTTAGTGTATATATTGATATGTTGTTTTTGTTTTAGTACAGATAAAAATGCCTTGAGTTAAAAGCAAACATGATTTACGGCAAACGCTTATGTTATCTGAGAGCTCTGAGAACCTTTAGAGTGTTTATTTGTTCATGGTGAAAAGTCACTCTAACTAGAACATGATGGTTCCTCTCCATCCATTTTGGTCCAAGAAATCTGTTTTATGACTCATTTGATAAGATTTTGAGCGTTTACATGGAGATGGTAGATCCTCAAAACAAACCACTACATCATATCCTCTGCACTCCAATCTGATCGCTCGCTCTGTCCTCGTTGGGATGTTCACAGGCATGCTGTCTTAGCATGTGACGTGACACAGGTCTTTCCCAAAAGCCGAAGGCACAGTTGGCACAGTTATGTGCATTTCTGAAGGATTTTTATTGTAATTAAATACAGGATGTCTTCATATGTACTTGCCCCTACAGCTGTGTGTGTTTCAGTGTTGTGGAAAGTACTGTCACATGCAAAACAGGGTTCAAAATCAACAAATTGTCCTTTTTTGGGGGGGCAGTGCCCTCAAAAGTAAATCTATGTATGTTATTTACCTCCAGAGGGTACATATTAAAGGGGTCCTTGATTATGATTTCCCTGATTTCGTAAAATGACGTAATGCCGTCATTTTACGCCGGACTGCTTCACAAACGAGGGTCAATTCAACACTGGATTTGCACAAAAGATTAACATGACGGCACATGCTAGTCGATGAGTTGAATCAACTCCACAGCAACTACATAAATTTATCCACTAACCATTCAGAAACATCCAGATTCATTCTAAATGTTGTAACTTCTTCCTGAGTCTCTCCATCAGTGTCGACTCCGGTTTGAACAATGTAAGGCTGAACACCATTCCTGACAATCCTCATTTTGTCTGCGTGAGATTCTCCAGCTTTGTTGTTGTTGAGCAACCGAAGCGTCATTTGCATTTAAAGGGACACACAAAAATGGCATGTTTTTGTTCACACCCAAATAGGGGCAAATTTGACAAGCTATAATAACTGAACTGTGGGGTATTTTGAGCTGAAACTTCAGACACATTCTGGGGACACCAGAGTCTTATTGCATTTTATGAAAAGGGGCATGATAGGTCCCCTTTAATACCATATGTACTAATATGTGCCTTTTATTGGTAGACAAGGTACACAGATGTACCTTCGAGGGCACTACGCTGAAAAAAATTGGTGTAGGATTTACTGTGAAACAGTTTTTTCTGGTAGATTTCACAAATAATTCAAAGAAATGGGAATTAATTCGTTGAATTAAATGTGAAAGACTGAAATAGTATTTTCTTGTAAAACCCACTCCAATAATGTTTTATTTACAATCATTTTTTTTTACAGTGTACAAAAGTGACAAGTTGTACACCTAAAGCAGGAGCTTGATGTTAAACATTTACTTGAAGCCCCTTAAATTATGTTTTAAAATGTAATATTTCAGTAAATTTAAAACATATTTCAGTAAAGTACATTTTACAACAGCACAATACGCTACAGTAGTGAAATTACAATAATTTTGTCTTAATTTCTACTCTTGCAAGAGATAAACCCTTGAGCTTTTATTTTGACGAAAACTGCAGTTAAGCTTTTTATTTTGGCAGGAAACTGCCGTTTCTGTGAAAACAGGTTTACAAAGCAAAGCAAACAAACAACATTAGAGACATGTTATGTTGTTATGAGAAGTTTTGGAATATTTTCGGTGCATTATAAAACTGTGGCGGCACAAATTAGACTATGGCGGGCCGCCAGAGTCTAGGTAATTAATGGGAAACACTAGGTTTAGTTTGGGAAACCCTGCCCTCAAGGTATATCTTTCACATGTTTACAATCAGGGTGGTACTTATCTGGTACAATACAATGAGGATATCAATGAAAACATTCATATGAATAATATATATTTATTATAATATGATTTTTTCCCCTACAGTTAATTTAGTAGTGTAGTATTTGTTTTTAATTAGTGACACTGGTTTATGTGTATGGAAACTGTTGGATGAGCTCATTGCCTGGCAGCAGTTTTGTCCAACATGTTTAAAGATGCTTCAGTGCTTACAAATCATCAAGGCTTCCTTTTCCATCAGTGCTTCGATATATTTCAGTGTTGTTCAGTGCTGGTTTGCTTCATGGATGCAGTTAGGACCGTAATTTTGCTGATGATTGATTAATGGTCATACAAATACTTGAAATTAACAATTTGATCATATTGTTTGCCACATGCATGCATGATTATGCATAACAAATTGTTGCTCATGATACAGAACAAAGAGCAACAATCCACAGAGTCTGAATTGCAAGAACATAACTTTTTAGCCAAGATAGTAACTTGTGCAGACATGTAGCTATAAAACACATCAGACAAAGAGTATTGGGAACCCAGAGCCAATTGCATGTGTGAAGACCTGGTTTGTGTTGGAAGATCAGACTTGGAAGCAAATCGCATCTTTGTGAGCTTTGCTTCAGCACGTTTTCACGGTCTCTTTGGGCAAACGGCTGTGATTGTGTAATAAGAACAGCACATGATGTGGAGCTGTGCTGTCCAAGGTGAATGTTGCAATAGAAGGAAGGAACTGTGATGTACTGTTCGATCCGACAGGTTTTCACCATGTGCTTTAAGACTCTGAAGAGGAGAGTTATGTAAGATGCCACACTGCTGCCTTTTAAGGGAACCAGAGAGCTTTACCCTGATCCTGTTTAGTCTGAACATCTCATCACTGAGTCCTTCATCAGCTTTTCCTGGAAAAACAAAAGATGACCTTAAACAAAACACACACAAAACAGGCAGAAGGTGAGCTGTAAACTATGTATTTGTTACTGCTTGTGCAACTGCTTCCCACAATCTTCAACCAATGTTGTCAAACAGAGTTTCTGCCGATAAGAACATCCCAAAATAAAAAGGAAACAAGAAATCATGTTTTGCATAAAGAAACTCAACTATTCAGAGCTTCATGACTTTGTGCTTTGAAACAGACTGGCTTTGGTAATACAATGGCAGAGAGTAGATGTTGATTATGTTGCTTGGCGTCGCTGTCGTGTTAGGTGGTGATGTCATCGTGTGGATGCAGCCATAGTGTGACTCAGAATCTGTTGAGGTCGGTCGTACTGCAGTGTGTGATTTGAACTGGATGTGTGGAGATGTTCTATTCTCAACTCATCGACTTGAATTACATTTCTGATGGTTTATTGCTTTATTTGCTCTATATGCTTTACTTACTTCACTTTCTTCCCTTTAAGTGAAGCTGATATTGATATCTAGATTCATACGTTTATTGATCAAACTGGATGGAACGAATGATGGATGGCTAGAACGATGAATGGATCGAACAATACATAGTAAGATGGATGGATGTATGGCTGGATGGTAGATAGATGGATAGATAAATAGAACGATGGATGGATGTAACGATGGATAGAATGATGGATGGATGGATAGAACGATGGATGGATGGATAAAACGATGGATGGATGGATAAAACGATGGATGGAACGATGGATTGGATAGAATGATGGATGGATGGAATGACAGATAGAAAGATGGATGGATGGATGGATGGATGGATGGAACGATACATAGTAAGATGGATAGAAAGATGGATGGTAGATAGATGGATAGATAAATAGATTGATGGATAGATGTAGATAGAAATATGGATGATGGATGGATATAATGATGGATGGATGGATATAATGATGGATGGATGGATAGAATGATGGATGGATGGGATTATGGATGGATGGATGGATGGAACGATAGATAGAAAGATGGATGGATATAACGATGGATGGATGGATGGAACGATTGGTGGATGGATGGAATGATAGATGGATGGATGGAATGATAGAAAGATGGATGGATGATGGATGGAACGATAGATGGATATAACGATGGATCGATGGATGAACGATTGGTGGATGGATGGAATGATAGATAGAAAGATGGATGGATGGATGGAACGATACATAGTAAGATGGATGGATGGATGGTAGATAGATGGATAGATAGATGGATATATAAATAGAGTGATGGATGGATAGATGTAAATAGAAATATGGATGATGGATGGATATAATGATGGATGGATGGATGGATATAACGATAGATAGAAAGATGAATGGATGGATGGATGGATTGATGGATGGATGGATAAAAAGATGGATGGATGACATTATAGATGATGGATGGATGGAACAATAGAAAGATGGATGGATGAAATTATAGATGAGTGGATGGATGGAATGATAGATAAGATAGATGGATGGATGAAATTATAGATGGATGAATGGATGGAACAATAGAAAGATGGATGGATGAAATTATAGATGGGTGGATGGATGGAATGATAGATAGAAAGATGGATGGATGGATGATGGATGGATATGATTATAATTTTATTCATGAAACAGATGAAATGACCTCTCACAGTCTCTTGCTCACGCGAGTTGGGGTTTTTAATAGAATCTCATGCAGTGTCACTGATACGGGTCATTTATTTAAATATCTGTTTGTTAACAGCACAGGAAAACATGATTCTGTAGATGAACATCTCCATGTGTTTTGGTGAGGACAAGCACCCTGGAGCAGTTTATCCTAAGCTCCATAAATAACCAGATGCATTAAACAACCCCTCCAGGTCATTTGCTCAAGTAATCACTACCAGGGCACCACCGTTCGACTGCAGATTTTGGCATGTGCCTCGTTTTATATATTAGTTTGATTTATGCTTTTATTAGATTGTGAGAACTTCCTCTCTCAGTTTGAATCCAGCCATGTGGTTTCCATTGAAACATTTATTTGCTAGAGTACCAGCCACTTTCCCCAGTATAAGATGAACTTGTTTTTTATTGAAAGATTCAGTGTGTTTAAGCTCATCTATGAAAACTACAGTACTGCTGCTAGACATTATATTTGCAGTTATTCACATATGATAATTTATCAGCTGTACCTTTCATGCAGTATGTAATATAGCTGTTAGTGAATGTAAAAGGTCTAAAGATCAAAGTGCAGATAAATAAAGTTATGTCTCCTAAAAGAGAGAATCGATTCTGATCTGCCAAAACTTTCGTAACATATCTACGTGGGTTTGTAACTAATTTGCATAATGTCCATCTATTGTTTTCATTGGCTGCCTGAGAACAACGTCTACTTTGCCCCGCCCTCAAACACTGTATTTATAGCTGAGACTGGAAGAGTTTTGTTCAACCAATCATAGTACACTGAGTCATCTGACCAATCAGAGCAGAGTAGGCTCTCGGAAAGGAGGGGTTTAGAGAGACTGAATCCTTTATCGAGCCTTTTCAGAGACCGTGAGAAAAGAGGTAATGCTACAATGTATATTATGAGAAAATAAAGTACACTGGCACAAGTGACCCTGTATGGAATGCATTAGAGAAACCCATCTAAAAGTTTTCAGGAGGCCATGCCATCTCCTCCATAGCAATGCCACATGCCTCATACATCTGCTCTCACTCTCAGTAGACCTCAGCAATTTTTCATTCTTTCCACATCCGAACTGCTGCTGTCACTCCATTGAACACATTGGATCATTGAATACATCTGAAGGCCATTAACTCTCAGTAGTTTGTCTCAGCATCTCTCTAGAGTTTAATTCAGACTATGGATCATATTTGGCGGCATGTGTTTTTGTTCATAATCTAATTAATAGAGTAGTTCACCCAAAATTTAAAGGGGACCAATAAGGTTCTTTTCACAAGATGTAATATAAGTCTCTTGTGTCCCAGAATGTGTCTGTGAAGTTTCTGCTCAAAATACGCCACAGATCAGTTATTATAGCTTGGCAAATTTGCCCCTGTTTGGGTGTGAGCAAAAACACGCTGTTTGTGTGTGTGTCCCTTTAAATGCAAATGAGCTGCTGCTCCCAACCCCCTTTCCAGAAGAGGGCGGAGCTTTAACAGCTCACGCTTTGGTTGCTCAACAACAACAAAGCTGGAAAATCTCTCGCAGCCAAAATGAGGATTGTCAGTAACGGTGTTCAGCCTTACATTGTTCAAACCGGAGTCACACTGATGGAGAGACTCAGGAAGAAGTTACAACTTTTAGAATGAAACTGGACATTTCTGAATGGTTAGTGGATAAATTTATGTAGTTGCTGTGGAGTTGATTCAACTCGTCGACTAGCATGTGCCGTCATGTTAATCTTTTGTGCAAATCCAGCGTTGAATTGACCCTCGTTTGTGAAGCAGTCTGGTGTAAAATGACGGCATGGCAACAACACTCTACTACAACAACTCTTCCTCTTCTCTAAAGCAGCCCAACATGGCCTCACCCCATTTGTTGCGTTTTGCAGTTGAGACCAGCTCATGCGAGTCTGAGTCACGACCGAGACCAGAGATGTTGGAGTCCAAGACAAGTTCAAGTTCACATAAGGTTGGGTCTGAGACAAGACCTAAAGAAATCTTCAAGAATATGCAAATGTTTGGTGGAAACAATAAAATTGACACCAAACTCATCAAATATACCATGGCATGTAAACTGTATTTACTGTGATATTGGTTTAAAAAATATTATCAGTTAAGGGTAAAAATGCCACATAGTAGGTGGTGTAAAGGTAATTTGTTAGAAAAGATTTCTATTTTGAATAAATGCTGTTATTTTTAACATTTTTAAATCAAAGAATCCTGAAAAAAGGATCACAGCATGTTATAAAAAAATATTAAGCAGCACAACTGTTTCCACTTTCCAACTCTGAAAATTAATCAGCATATTAGAATGATTTCTGAAGGATCATGTGACACTGAAGGCTGGAGTAATGATGCTGAAAATTCAGCTTTGCATCAGAAATAAATTATATTTTAAAGTATATTCAAATAGAAAACCATTATTTTAAATTGTATATATTTTTAAAAATATATTACTGTTTTTGATTAGATAAATGCAGACTTGATGAGCATAAGAGACTTATTTCATAATGCCACTTAAGCTAATAATTATCAAAAATGGTAATATAATAAAGTCCTTTCATGTCGCCATTTTGCCAGCCTGCACTTCACATAATAGGGCACGTTGGCTTCATTAACTATGATAGTTTCATCAAATAGTAAATGGTGAATCAACACTAAATGAATTGAACATTACTTACCATTAATGCGACTTTTGGCTTTGTAGTCAGTTAACATCCATTTTGTCAGCGATGCAATTTGATTTATAAAATGAGACAAACCGCAGAAATCGCTCATCTGTCCATGTAATTTCCACTTCACGTTGTCCAATGAAATTTGAACTTGTTGTGCCAGATCACGATTGGTCGGGGTGTTATACACGACAAACCGGCATTGGCGAATTATGTAATATTTTAAAATATATAATATAGCGATTTTTAATTAAATTGACACACTAGCTTTGATTATTGATGGGGAAAATATTATCATTGCTCTTTGCCCCCAAACAGTAACATACAGTAATAGTCATGAAGTATTTTGAATGGGACTCGAGTTGTCTTGGGAATGAGTCCTAATATGTTTGAGTACGAGTCAATATGCACACGAGTCCACGACAAGACCAAGACCGTTACAATATGGTCTCGAGACCGAGTCCAAGACCGAGTCCGAGTCTCGAGTACTACAATGCTTTGTTGCGTGTTCTTGGGGGCAGGGCTTATGTAAATCCTAGGGTTTGTGATGTCACTAACCCAGGAAGAAGCTCGTTGTAGTCCCTACCAGCTGTTTGTTGTAGTCCTTAAAAAGTGATTTCTGTAAAAGAAAATGTCTTTCTTTGCATTGAACTTTTGAGCGTTGTAACTTTCCAGATGTTGTTTATGCTCGAACAGCAACATTACACACTAACTAAAGTTAAAATCATAATCAACCACCCCTTTAAAAAAAGTTTGACTTTTTATGTCATAATTATGACCTTTTATATCTAATTTTGTCTTAATATTTGTCAAAATTATGTTTTTTTGGTTTTTTTGGTTTGTTTAAAACAAAAATGAACTATACCAAGGCCTTAACCGCTCCAAATTTTATCAACTAATTATGACTTAGTATCTCATAATCTCAACAGTTTTGCCATAATTATGATTTACCAAAGCATGATTTTTTTTTTTTTTTTTAATGTGGTGGAAATGGGCTTCTATATGTCTGAGGTGCTCCTTTTCATGCAACAAAAACTAGACGGTGGATGATTTATATTGCCAAACTGATTATGGTGCTTTTTTTGGAGCTTAGCCATGCTAATGCAGGTCAGACTTTGTCTAAAATCTTATTTTAAGTTCCACACAAAAAAGAAAGTCATATAGGTTTGAAACAACATGAAGGGGTTAGTAAATGATGCAGACACGTTTTTGTGTGGACTGTTTCTTTAAGAGTTCAGTGTGTTCAGTTTATACTGGAGTGTATGATCTAGTAGTATACCGTAGTAGTATGCCGTCATCATAAACACAGCCTGATATTGAAGATACACATGGGACATGTTTACAACCCAAGCATGACTGCCTCAGATTTTCACATGATCATTTTTCATCTCATCACATGTTTTACTCTTTGACCAACTTGCAGAAATCGAATAGAAGATTAGAAAAGATCTAATTATGAATGCCGTGCTGTTGTGTAATTTCTATCTCCCCTCTAAATAAAGATGCATTCTGGGATAAATTAATGCCAGTAATGTCCAGTTGTTACTGCCGTATTTGTCTGGTTCTTGTTAGTCAGTACGTATCATGTGTATCACAGCTTGACTGAGGTAATACAGCATAACCCTGCATGACTGTGCTACATCTCAACCTCTTTATTACACTTAAAAAAATCATTCTTAAAGTTTTACGTGAGTAAACAGATTATTTCTGTACAGATATTGGCATGTAGTGCTCTGACAAAAAACTGTGGCTTTCTTTCTTTTTCTTTCTTTCTTTCTTTCTTTCTTTCTTTCTTTCTTTCTTTCTTTCTTTCTTTCTTTCTTTCTTTCAAATAAATTATGTATTTAAATAGAAATACATGTAAAAAATGTATTTAAATAGTTTTCCTAACGTTAAGTTTAAATAAAGAAAATGTTTAAATAATTATAATTGAATAAATTATTTACATTTATTTCTTATTAAAATAAATAAATAAAATTTTCCAAACACATTTATAAACATTTATATATCACATATATAACATCTTGATAAACTACATTTATTTATGATGATATAAATATACATGTATAATATTTAAATAAATACATTAATAAATGTATTTATTAATTTAAATACATTTGCTTAAATAATTTCAAATAAATTGTTTACATTTATTGACTAAAATTAAAATACATTAAACATTTTTCCAAACACATTAAATTTATTTATAAACTACATTTATGTATAATATATACATATGATGTAATTTATTCTTTACATAATTTAAAATACATTTTTAAATACATTATTTAAATAAATGTATTCATTTATTTATTAAAATAAATGTATTTAAATAGTTTTTCCAGTTCTTTCTTTCTTTCTTTTTCTTTCTTTCAAATAAATTAATAAAATAATTCTTTCAAATGAAAGAAATGAAATCTTTTTCCCCAAAACACTTTTGTTTATTTATAAACTACATTTATTTATGGTGATATAATATGTAAATAAATACATTTATTTAAATAATTCCAAATACATTTTTGAATACATTATTTAAATAATGTATTTATTTATTAATTAATTTAAATACATTTGCTTAAATAATTTAAAATAAATGGTTTACATTTATTAACTAAAATTAAAATAAACATTGTTTTTTATTAATTACATTTATTTGTACATAATTTAAAATACATTTTAAATTATTATTAAATACTGTAAATGTATTTATTTATTTTTTATTAAAATAAATGTATTTAAATAGTTTTTTCCAGTTCTTTCTTTCTTTTTCTTTCTTTCAAATGAATTAATAAAATAATTCTTTCAAATGAAATAAATGAAATCTTTTTCCCCAAAACACTTTGTTTATTTATAAACTACATTTATTTATGGTGATATATAAATATACAATAATGTATTTATTTATTAATTTAAATACATTTGCTTAAATAATTTAAAATAAATAGTTTACATTTATTAACTAAAATTAAAATAAACATTGTTTAACTACATTTATTTGTACATATATACATATCAAATTTATTTGTACATAATTTAAAATACATTTTAAATTATTATTAAATACTGTAAATGTATTTATTTATTTTTATTAAAATAAATGTATTTAAATAGTTTTTTTTTCCAAAAACATTGTTCAAATAAAATATATATTTTTATTTGAAATTATTTAAATAAATGTATGTAAATAAATTTTATTTATTTATTTAACTGTCTATCTATTTATCTAGCTTTATACTTTTTTTATTTTTAGTATCCATTAAATAAGCCAGATAACGTACAGTCAGCTGTTGATAATGACAAAATAAGTCTTTTCATGGTGATACATCATCCTGGCATTATTATATTATTAGTATCAAATGTTTATATTGTTGAATCCATACATAACATTAATACTCATAGTCTGTGTCTCTTCCATTTCTCACATACAGGGATCTACCTGCTGGACATGATTTACATCGACTCGGCCTATCCAGCCTCTGACAGCATCATTGAGACTCAGCAAAGAACCAATCAGATGAACAACATCCTCCGGGTGATCTCTGACCTCCAGATGTCCTGTACATACGGTCAGTTCATTTACTTTCAGTTAGTTTCGCTGGGTATTTAGTCGTGAAATCTGTGGAGGGATTTCAGATTGATATACATGTGTGTTATATATACATGCACACGTCTGACCCTCAACCTCCTCACAGACCACCTCGTGACCCTCCCGCATGTGCAGAAGTACTTGATGTCTGTTCGCTACATCGAGGAGCTTCAAAAGTTCGTGGAAGACGACAATTTCAAGTAAGTGAGGAGCTGGCGGTCTCAAAGGTGAATTGCGAAGGGATTTCACAAAAGCAGCGGAGCTCCTTCAAAAGGCATGATGACTTTAGCAGGACGCGTGGCACCGGCAGCAGCCCAGAGCAAGGGCGACCCGTCGGCCAGACCCATGATTTAAGGCAGAGCGAACAGGAAATAGTGGATGATTGCATTTGTTTTTTTCTAGGCGGGCATCCCAAGGCATTTTACACTGGGAATTCACGGGGTCACTGCTTTTATAGGCAAACAACACAGTGATTCGATTTTTGGGTGGTCGGCACAGTAAGAAGCAAAGTCATCACATAAATGTGGTGAAACTGTAACCGCCTTTAGACATTTACATTGTACCATTACATAATGTTTTACACAGATGCAATGTGTTTTTATTAAAACACTGGGTGTTCTGTGAGTTTAAGCAACATGAAATTGCATTGCTTAAGCTCAGCAGGGTTTAGGCCGAGTGAGTCCAAACACATTGTGGAACCAACAATGAGATATAAATCCTCATATGCAATTGTTCCAAATCATATCATTTGGTTTTTTTGCACAAGAGCTTCCAGCAATTCTGTGCCAGAGTTGTGTTTAAAGGATTAGTTCACTTCAGAATTAAGATTTCCTGATAATTTACTCACCCTCATGTCATCCAAGATGTTTCTGTCTTTCTTTCTTCAGTCGAAAATAAATTAAGGTTTTTGAGGAAAATATTCCAGGATTTTTTTTTTTTTCATATAGTGGACTTCAGCGGCTACCAACGGGTTGAAGGTCCAAATGTCAGTTTCAGTGCAGCTTCAAAGAGCTCTACATGATCCCAGACGAGGAATAAGGGTCTTGTCTAGTGAAACGATCGGCCATTTTCTAAAAAAAAAATAAAAATGTATATACTTTTTAACCACAAATGCTAGTCTTGCACTGCTCTGCGATGCGCCACGCATTACATAATCATGTTGTAAAGGTCACGCAAAAATTATTCCAGTCGCGGTTCAACCTTTATATTAAGGTTGAACTGCTGTAGTCACGTTGACTATTTTAACGATGTTTTTACTACTTTTCTGGACCTTGAATGTTATAATTTCTTTGCTTTCAATAGAGGATAAAAAAACCTCAAAATATCTTAATTTGTGTTCCGAAGATGAACGAAGGTCTTACAGGTTTGGGATGACACGAGGGTGAGTAATTAATGACAGAAATTCCATGTTCGGGTGAACTAACCCTTTAATGTAATTTTAAAAAGAATGCAGTAATTCTGTCTTTGTTTTAGTGTGAACTTTTGAAGTTTTCCTTTCGACCTCATTCCATCATGAACAGCTGCAAAGTAAATTTGTAAATTAGCAATTCATCAGAAAGAGTTAAAAGAGCCTCTGATTATGCTGGATTTAAATGTTTATCCTGCGGGATAAGTGATTATCTTTGGGCCGCTTGTCTCAACATTGTGAAGAGGCTGTTATCATTGGCACGCACTGTATCAGAAGTACATTACTGATAATGATGTCTCAACATGGGACGGGAAATGAGATACTGAGTCCAATATCCTGATATCACCCATGCTGAAAAGCATGTTGGAACAATCATATTAGTGCAAAATTAAGAAATATTATCTTGTGTTGTGTTTAGAAAATTCAAATATCCTTTAACAGTCATCTTTAGTCATTTTAACAAAATCATCATGTTTCTCGGCATCTTTTGTACCTGTCTGAGAAGCAAATGTCTTTTTTCTCCATTTCCTGTGGACGGTCATCCGTGAACGGTCATCTTTCATTTAGCTCATTTGAAATGATTGTTTTCTTAGCTTGGACCGAATCCTGTGCTGACGACGGACAATCGGTAAATGTCAGAGTTAATCAGAGTTCTTTAGTTTCAAGTATGCAGTATCAGGGCATACATCCATCCCACATCACATGCCTTAAACACAGGTTTGGGGAGAAACAGACTAAAAATGGTGTTATGTAACCAAAAAATGAAACTCAAGGCTCAACAATAAGGATTTATTTTCTTCTGACCTGCTCATTTTTACTTGCCCGACCAACATTCTCTCTGGCCCCACGGCATATATGTTAAATGTCTATTTTTGTGTAAAATTTTGATTGAAAAATCAAAAAAAGTTTAAAAACGGCCGGTTATCTAAGAGGCCCAAAGTGTGCCAAACCAATCTCCCTTACACCATTACACCAGCAGCAGCCTGAACCACTGATATAAGGCAGGATGGCTCAATACTTTCATGCTGTTTACGTCAAATTCTGACCCTAACATCTGAACTTCGCAGCAGAAATCCAGACTCATCAGACCAGGCAACGTTTTTCCAATCTTCTACTGTCCAGTTTTGGTGAGTCTGTGTGAATTGTAGCCTCAGTTTGCTGTTCTCAGCTGACAGGAGCTGCTGTAGATCATCTGCTTCAATGTTGGAAGTGTTGTGTGTTCAGAAATGCTCTTCACCTCAGTTGTAATTAGAGGTATGTATCGGCCACCAATCGGTATCGGCCGATAAAAGCTATTATTATCACTATCGGCCATTGGTCGATTGCTTAAAGATGGACGATGATCAGGGCTGATTATATCCTGTCAATCAAAAAACGTGTTCAGAACGTGTGCGGAAAAATGTGTTCAGATTGCAACTTATACTATGTGTGAAGAAAATCACTGGCGGTTGGCAAACCAGCTTTTGTGTTGAATTTTAACGCATTAACAGATTTAAAATGTGACGCTAAAGCAGGCTCTTTTTGACCCTATGAATCACCCGTACTTCAAGCCAGGGTTGCCAGGTCCGCATTTTTATTTTTATTTTTTTGCTACATCAGATATTATTTGTAGCGCTTCCCGTCCAATAATCGCAAAAGGCTTTGTGCTTTTGTTACTTCTGATAAGAATAAAAGTTTCAGTTTTCAAATTCTGTCCACTTCATCATGAAATTCAAACAATAAATGGCATTTTAATTATGTTTGTGTAAATTGCCATGAAGACAAGTGCTTATAAAAACTACCTTATGTGATACTAAGTTTTATACAAACATTTCAGTTTTTATTTGAGTGTAATTATTATATCTGAAAATAAACAGCAGCTGAATATAAAACTTCTGTTGTTAATTGTAACCTCTAATATAGTGTACCAAATGAGAGGGTTCCCTGTATAGTTTTTTTGGGGGAGAGATTTGTTTTCCTATCGGTAAACTATCGGTATCGGCATCGGCCAATATCATTCTGAATAATCGGCTATCGTATCAGCAGAGAAATTTAGTATAGGTGCATCTCTAGTTGTAATGAGTGCTTATTTGAGTTATTGTTGTCTTTCTATCAGCTCCAACCAGTCTGGGGTGCGTTTCCCGTACAACGACGTAACTCGTTGCTTCACTACCATAGTACGATGCATCATTGAACAAATCAACTAGCTAGTCACGACTGTTTCTCAAAACCGTATTGTCGCAAACCTGTTCAGTCGTGTTGGTGAATGACGTCATGCAGGTGGTGAGTAATAACTTCTGTAAATGAATCAGTTTGAAATCGAATTAATGCTAGATTTTTTGCTATAAATTACGGACATGGCTTCCGAGGACTAATTCTCATTTTTCTCAGTTATTTTCCATATTCAGTCATAGGCTTGTTCTTACACACTAGAGCACGTACGCACATGTGCACTCTTCAAAAACGGTGCTTTAAATCTCTTGACAAACGAAAATATGTAAATGACATTTAAATATATTCAAAATAAAAGATACACATTGTACTTAATGTCAGCTTGCTTATTTTGCTCAAGATAACAATTTATTAAGTCCACATGTCCACAAAAACAAGAAACTATGCTTCTAACCACAGCCTGAGAGCTGTCGTTCCAACCACACAAGTTTGCGATGCAGTTTAGGAATGTTCATTTGAACTATGGTTTGAACTTGAGCACATCGTGTTGACTGTGTCTACATGCCTAAATGCATTGAGTTGCATGTGATGATGATTAGATTTTTGCATTAACAAGCTGAATATGCGTACCTAATAAAGTGGCCAGTGAGTGTATGTATTTTTATATTTTATACAAGTGGGAAACTGTACTGATTTTTCTGTAATTTTCAACCTATTTTAACTTCCAAACTATCATTCTTGTAATTTCAACAAAACCTCATCAGTAAGATAGCATTACTGTACCTTGATGACTTATTTAACTTGAACAACTTGCCACAACAATGTTCAATTCATTGCCAAAAAGCTAAATGTTTTGTTTAGTTGTTTGAATGTCATCAAAAAACAAGTCTCCTCTCCACCAATAAGATGGTGTGTGGTGGGCGTTCTGGTGCAATATGGCTGCCGTCGCATTATCCAGGTGGATGCTGCACATTGGTGGTGGTTGAGGAGATTCCCCCTTCAATATGTAAAGCACTTTGAGTGCCCAGAAAAGCGCTTTTATAAATGTAAGGAATTATTATTATTAAGAATATGACCCTTCTGTCATCAGGTCTTCCTTGTTGTTGAGCTCTGTAACTGTATTCTGCTAAAGTCACATTAAAAAGACATACAATAATACTTTTTTTGTAGATTTTGTTGTGAATCGAGTCTGTTTTCAGTCAGGAGTTTGTGTCATTTGTCGGGTTATAGCTGATCCATCATTGTTTATACAGCGAAGGAACTCTGAGCATCTGTCATGAGTGTTATTTGTGGTTTGCCATTTCTGAAATCTCCAGGGTGTTTTCTGCACAGCTCAAGGCTGTTTTATTGCGGGTGAGATGGGCTGAAGTCCAAATCTCTAGAAAGAGATAAAAAAGAGCTAGTGGATCATGATGATAGTCAGCAGTTGTCATGTGGTCTCCATGGTGACGTTTCGTCTGCGACCCCGTTACGAACTTGCATGGCTGCAAACGCATGGAAACCTTAGGGTGGGCTGTTGAAGTTCATCCAGAATTGACATCATCTTGCTGGCTGTATCCTGGCCCGACAAACCCCAGCCTCCCTCATCACCACTAGCCATCTCACTTTCTGTTCCATTGCCAGTATTCTGGAAGGGTTGTGAACATGAAAGAAGCGGGGCGGCTCTAGGTCTTTTGCACTGCAGGTCCAGCGGTCTGGAAACACTACACATGCACCAGGGTGGAAAATGAACTGCACCCACCAGACACAAAAGCTGCTGAATGAGCAGTTCTAAATTATTTTTAAATGTCGAAGTTTTGCATATTTACCATGTAAACGTACACTCTTGAATATAAAGCTTCCAAAATGGGGTTTTCGCAGCAATGCCATAGAAGAAGCGTTTTTAGTAAATATTCTTAAAAGAACCATTTTTCTTAGTGTGAAGAACCATTTTCCACTATAAAGAACATTGGGTGCAATGGAAAGATTCAATGGATGTTAAAGATTCTTTGTGGAACCATCGATTCCAATAAAATAACTTTAAAAGAGTATTTGTAACTGCTTATAGATTTCCCTTTAATACAGGCAGGGCTTGACATTAACACCCGCCAAATGTGGGTGGATTTCAGCAGTCACTCCTACTAGCCACTTTGATTGGTTGAATATTATATATTTAAATATAGAATTAAAATATAAAATAGAATTTAGAAGTGTATAGAAGTAAATTTTTAGTGCTGAAGGTTTTAAAGCAGAGCTTTATGAACATTAATTGTTTGCTTAATACTATGCATAAATAATTATTAGATTGTGTAAAGGCGATGCAAGTGTATATTTTTTTAATGAATATCCACTGATGCAGCAGTGTTTTGTTTTGGCTTCTTCCACATTTTATTTCTGACATGAATGCATGGCAAATCATAATCGAGGAGCTTCTCGATGATTTAACATGTTGCTAAACTAAGTTAACAATAAGCCCAAAAATACATTGCACACAAAAATTGGTTGAAATAATGCCTTTTTAAAATTAGACATGTTTAGTTGGCATTAGCTCATTTTAGTGCTCAAGTTCCCACTGAGCTTGTGATCACTGATCTGTGATTGGCTTATCTGCAGCGGATACATGTGGTGCTGCTTTAGAACTTGTCGAGGCAGCGTCATTTTGCCTACCGTTTGGAAACAACCATTGCATCTGAAGCTCGTCTTTGAGGCCTAAAAATGTAGTCTTTTTAAGGTTTGGAATAGTTTTACTGTATGTTATCTGGTTTCTGAACTCTCAACCTCTGTTAAGTCAGTCCAATCTCAAAGATTTTTGTTTTCGTTACTGAGAAATGCTGTTATGTGAAAATTACAACAGAATGATTGATTGCTGTCATTAGTGCTTCTCCAGGGAATTCTCCACACCCAACAGTTATCTGACTTCCTTAAAAACAGTGTGTTCTCTTAAAAGAATCTGGTCTTTTCTTTCACAAATCCCCAGGACACTGTTCCAGGTTGCTGAGTTGCTGTTTTTGGCGGTTTCATTTTGTTCTTTGGCTAATAAATAGATGCAATCTGTTTTGTGTTATTTTTTTTTAGTGTGCCCATTGTGTTAATTCAGTTTCAGGTTATGGTTATGGATGTCATTTCTGCAGATGTGTTCAAAGCCATCTGAAAATATTCAGTGATTTGTATATTACAGACCTGCAGTGTTTGATCTCTTTGTTCGGTCATAAACGTCAACAAATGTCCAATAGCTGCATTAGAGATGAGTAAACTGACCATGCCATACCTTTTGTTTGTTAACAAGTTGATAATAAAAGGGTCATGACATGAGAAATCAAACTTGACTTGATCTTTTGACATATAAGAGGTCTTTGTACCATTAAAACATCCAGCAAATTTCATAGCAAGCATCCTTCTCATTATAAACAAAGCATTTATTTAATCAAGCTCCAAAAACGGCTCGTTTTGATATTGCAGGATCTGTGACGTCACACAGGGAAATACATTTGCATATGACCGCCTCCAGTGCAAGACATCAACGAATAGTTGTCATCATCACACCATAGGCCCCGCCCACTGGCATTCAGTCACTTAACGGCTGACATTTGCCTGCACTGGATGTGAGCGTCACGTAAAAAGCAAATAGAACCCATAAAATCCCTGATGCTGTCTACACTGGATACTAGGGGTGTGATGAGACGCTAAGCTCACGAGACGAGACTGGGTTCACGAGAATTAGATTTTTGCACAGTATTTTTAAGAAATCTTCAATGACAAAATTCATGACTGAAAAAATAGTCTGCAGGTGCATTTTGAAATGTTTTAACTAGTCATCATGTAATGAATGTCATTTCAGTTCTACTTTCTGAGCATGAATTATCATACGCATTAAAATATGGCAATATACAAGCACTGTAAAAGGTTTTGACTGGCTTCTCTCCTGTATGATTTCACATGAGTCTCTTCAGACCTTACTGTACATGAATTATGAGTTTCCAGAACTTCTGATTGAGGCTGTGTGTCACCTCCTAAATGAACTCTTTTCCACAAATTGAAAACGGTATAAATAACGTAATGTAATGTAAAAATATTGGTGGCATATTCTATGCTAATTTCAAGCTCCATCATGGCGATATCGCAAGACAGCTTTTCACTCGACGAGAAATCTCGTCACATTTTAATATTGCAATATCTGGTGGCACAAGATCTCGTCACACCCCTACTGGATACAGTATACAGAGCAACACTAATATATATATTTTTTTCTTTTCAGTTCATCTATTCACTGGGAATTGAACCCATGACCTTAGCGTTGCTATAGCGCCATGCTCTACTGTTTGAGCTACAGAAACTTATTGGCTGCATGGTGTGTTTATTTTGAACATTCCTTTCAAAAGCTGACTTTACATTGTGCCAAAACACTATTAAAAACATTACTTTTGCATATTCTGTGAATCATAGTTGATGGTGTGGTAATAAGAGATTACAGTTCAGTTTATTGGATTGTTAACAATGAGTCCCTTCTGTTCCCCTATAAAAACGTGAAATGTTATCGGCCCAGCAGATCCCATTTTGTCATGACTTGTAAAGCCAAATGTGAGCGTGTGCTGTGTGGGGGTGTTACTTCACCTCAGAGGCCTGTAAGAGCCGTTTATAGGAAAGGGCTTTTTGAAACGTGAAGTGGTGTTAGATTTGTTCGTCGGTTTGAAATTGGACATACATTGCCACTCATTAGAGCGGGTCAAGTAGCTGAACACTGACTGGGTGTTAATATGGAAATGTGAGTGGTCATATGTTAATGAGCTTGTTGTTTTGATGTCACAATTATGATGTCTTTTTTGCATTTCTTTTCAAGAAATGTTTTCATCCCACTGCTGTAATTGGCTGACATCTTTGCATTTGAAATAGCTAAGTATTACTCTTGAAAACTTTTAGCACATTTTTACTATTACAGCTCTCAAGGTTAACTAATTGTGAAAAGTACTGATTATAGCATTACATTTAGATCTATGGCACTATATTTAGATCGTGGCATGAAAGGTTGCAGTGATGAAGATTGTAGCCGATCACAGACATGAAAGCAGTGATCTCGTCATTGCAACTCAATTTCTGCACACTAACAAATGCTTTCAGAACTCAGTTACTAATAAACTTGTGCTGTTTGATTGACAGCTCCAGCGATTGTTACTTACATGTTGTTGCATTCCTGTCAAGTCCATATCGTAAGTCTGTTTGCGAAGCCTGCGCTGCAATGCGATTGATTTACCAAAGAATCCACAGTGAAATGTACTGAATACAAATAAATAATGCTCAACTGAGACATTCACATTGTTGAGAATAAATAACCATATTCCTAGCAATAGGATCCTTTGAAAGGTAATGTTATTTTTAGTCCGGTATCGCTCTTCTCTCCTCCTCATCTTACTAACACACCAGTGGGCGGGGCTAACGTTACAATGATGAAGTAGGCGTTGTTTTCTTCTGTGGAGGCGGCATTTCACCTGTCTATGTCATAGATAGGCACATTCCAGGATCAGTCGTTCACTGGGCCTGGTGTCAATAAAAGCTTTTATTGGACTAACAAGGATGTTTTCAGCGGAGATAAGGAGCATAAACTTATATCTTTTTACGCTGGTAAGTTGACATGTGTCAACCCAAAACAGGGAATTTACCTCATTTAATGCTTAAAATACCAACAACTATCCAATTTAATGCGCGTAGTCTTAATTAAGCCATTGAATGTTTTCAGTTATATGCAACAAAGACCCAGCTGGTTTAACGTCTGTAGTGGCGTAGGCTGTAGGGCGTATGGCACGTGAAAGTAGCTTTTGACGCGGGTTCGAATCCGCCTTTTGCCAAACTCGCTCTTCTCCCTTTTCATATCACAAATCAGAAAAGGCATTTATATTTAATAAAAATGAAGAAAGTATTTGAAAAGTTGAAATAAAGTGCCTAACAAGTATTTATTGGGTTGGCAATAGATTTGCTCCTCTCTGATTAGTTGCTGCCAACTGTCCGTTGCCTTAATCAGTTGCCCTGTGTCTCATCAGGTTGCTGTTGACTGCAACATTGCCCAGCAACATTGCTCAAAAAATTGCCACGTGTATCATCACCTTTACACCCCCGAAACGCGCGCACGCAGAGAGAGCGAGAGACAGTCAGACAGCGTTTGAACACCGAATTAATTCTTCTTTTGCATTTACTTGCGCTTGAACGGACACATACACTCAAAATTCTGTCAAAATACCTGTCTCGGAAAGTATTCTCTCGGTTGTGTCATAAGTGAACAGTTGAGAAAGAAACCAGATGTGTGTTAGTTCGTGCTTTCCTTCTTAAAGTGACAGCAGCCTAATATTCTTGTTTGCTAGTCATTAATGTTAGTAAAATAAAAAAAAATTAAAAAATCATCATCTGCCATGTTCGAGAGAAAAGAAGATAGTGAGGAGAGCAGTCAGGAGGAAAGGGATGAGGACAGCTTTTAGGATAAGTGTGTCACGTAAAGTGTGAGTACCAAGCAACATCTCTGGGTGCTCCCTTGAGAACCAGACCAAAAAAGTTATGTGCACCCCTGGATATTCTTATAGTACGATGACCTCTTGTATATCAAAAGCTCAGTTGATTTCTTAATTCATGACCCCCTTAAACTCTTTAATATAAAAGAGCAAGAAAAATCCTGTTTTCCATGATTTGCTTTCTCTAAATTCAAAGTGACATCTCTTACAGTTAAATAAATCTAAGTGCTTAAGGTTGCGCTGTTTTTTGAGGGTAAAATGATGTTATGATTTCACGTACACGTCTTATTTTGGGTTTATAGCAGATCCTATTCAACTAAATTCATGCTCAAAGCCTGTACTTTCAGCCAGACATAAGTTGATTTTGGAATATTAAATGCACCACCCTGAAGCTTCATGGAACTTGTGGACTGTTTTTGTGAGACTTTTGCTTGTTCTTTCCATTACAGACTGTCTCTGAAAATTGAACCAGGGAACAGCTCTCCACGCATGGCCACATCCAAAGAAGATCTTGCAGGTAAGACAGCTGGTGGTGTCTAAATGTGATTAATTTCTACAGTTTATATATATTTTTATTTATTTTTTAAAAAATTTTCCATGAGGCTGCGGGCCTTTACTGACCCCAAACTTTTGAATGGTAGCCTATGTAATAGAAGAACCCACCCCCCCACTCCTCAGCATCCATTATGTTGTCCCATCTGAATGCTCTAGGCTGGCTGGGGCCGAGGGGGACCCGTCCTCTTTGACTCATTAAAAGGGCAAAGGGAACTGGAATGGCCTCTAATGTGGGCTGAGAAAACAAACAGAACATAATGGCTCTTAACTGATCCCTCGTAATTTCAACATAGCAAATCAACATCACACCACCACATGGAAGCATCGGTCACTGAGCCCAGAAAACACAGAGATGAACTGTAGTCCTTGAGCAAGACTTTGAACAGCTGATTCAACGACCTTCTCAAGCTCCACCGACAGAGTTTTAGTACTGGACCAAACTATTCAGTATCATTTTGTTACGGTTATAAAATCAACCAGTATCTGGAATACTGCTTATGTTTTTAGATTTTATTTTTTAGCTTTTTACTTGATAAAATCCCACTCTTGTATCAGAGCTCTGAGAATGAGATATTTTTAATAGCTGATTTGAAATAAAATGCTGATGGAGTTTGATTCATTTCTGTGAATCAGTTCAAGTTCAAGGTTTTTGGATATTTTAATCCAAAAAATCATATTGTGTCTTTAAATGTATGCCAGAAGTGTTTTTTTTATTTATTTTTTTTATTAAGAATTAAAAATAAGTAGGTATATAATATAATAAATATTAGTAAATAAATTATATTTACTAATTATATTATAAATAAAATAAAAGTCAAATATAATTAGAATAAATGTAAGTATAATAAACTTATAAGTATTCTTAAAAAATTAAGTTAAAATAATGCAAATAGATGAGTTTAACAAACGCATAGCCGTAGGCTATCGATTAACAGCCTCACATAGTTACAGTAGGTGTGCTTACTGTAGGTCTGTCTTTAACAGTTTATACGTTTTCACTAAAAATAAATTTCCCTGTGGAGAAAATGAAATATTATGAAAATAGTTTCAGTTATGACTTTTTTTCACTTAGTTTAGTCTAGTTCATTTTGTATAAAGTACAATGTGATTTTCATTGATCGAAATCTGGCAGCAGCAGCACATTTTTCCTCTTGGGCGAGCGATTCACTTACAGCTTTCCCTGCGCATTAAATCCCCCATAGGCCAGCAAACCAATGAGAACGCGGGACAGTGATAACGATACATAACAACAGAGTGAAGGCACAAAAGCTGCTGTAGATGCCTCTGTAACTGGCAGATTTAAAGAAAATCACCGTCATTTGGCAAATAAATAAATTACAGACAGCTACATACGCATTACCATCATTTTATCTTGTAGGCTTTATGATACACCTCAAACAAGGGATTTATAGTCATTTATAGTGTGTTAATGTTAATCAGCAAGTCCACGAATGGCTTGGGTATGCAGAGCATTCGCAGCTTACATGGACCGCATGCCACTGATATATATATATATATATATATATATATATATATATATATATATATATATATATATATATATATAGAGAGAGAGAGAGAGAGAGAGAGAGAGAGAGAGAGAGAGAGAGAGAGAGAGAGAGAGAGAGAGAGAGAGAGAGAGAGAGAGAGAGAGAGAGAGAGAGAGAGAGAGAGAGAGAGAGAGAGAGAATTGACTAAAGTGTCATTTTTAAAGCTGCTGTCCATACTTTTTTGGTTAAAAATGATCCAGAATCAATTATTGAGCAAGTACATAACCAGCGAGTGATCAAAAATCTCTTCTTACCTTAGCCCGATTCACAACAGTAAGCTTGTAATAATGTTTTATAATTCGGGTGGTACTGGTGGGTTTTCACGGAAAATTCGAGCATGTCACCGTTTGTCTTTGCCTCATTACGTCACGTCTGTAAACAGAAAGGAAGGAGTCCCAGCTAACTAGGCTGTATCACATGTGAGGCGGATCATTTCTAGCCTTTTCTTACAGCGGCCGCAATAATTAAACTTATCATTTTGTTGGAGGACTGTATGGTATGACAAATTAATGTTAGAGATTGCAAATACACACTAAATACACATAGTCACGCAATGCTGATGTTGTTCACATTAATAATTTGAGAACAAAGTATAACAATAATAATAATTTGCACAGTTTGATGTGATATGAGCTAAGCGATCATTCGATTTAATCACCATTGGCAGCGCAATTTATTGTAATGTTTTTTTCCCTCAGTTGGTCAGAACAAAAGTGGCAGATTTGTTACTTGCTTGTTCAGATGACATTTTCCGGTGAAATTCTTCTTTTGGTCATACTTCAAGACGTAGAATCTGTATCCACTGTATCCACAGTATCCACACCGATGCGGTGACTGACAGAAAACATTAGATTCATCTGCGCTGAGGAGTCGTGCCAATGCACAACCCACATAAAGATGATAATTCCACAAATAACTGCAATTGCAGGTTTCAGACAGAAATGGCGACAAAGACACAAAACTTACGGACTGCAGCTTTAAGGACATAATTGACTAAAGTGACATTTTTGAAAATAAGGCATTTCAATAACTGATTAATAACCTTTTTGTTGCCATTAAAGTGAAATTACTGAACCTAAACATAGGAGCTTGATAAAAATAAATACTCATTTAAATATATATATATATATATATATATATATATATATATATATATATATATATATATATATATAATACACGTCACCCATCATACACATCTTATAATAATAACTTTAAATCCATCAGTGGCTGTTTGGATTGGTGTTTCCTCTAAAAAAATAAGCCTTTAAATAATTTCAGCTTTAAAAATATTCAGAATTGCCCAGAGCTACACTATATTAATTTCTTTTTATGAGTCATTTTTGGTGTTGAAATGCCTTGAATTTATCCTGATGGGCATTGTGGGAAATATTTCATCAGAGACCATAAAATTTCAGATCATATGTTATGCTCAGGGGTTTAATTGATCATTAATTTACTGGTTTCCAAGACAATCTGTAACCGTTCAGCCTCTCTTGCCATTTAATAACACGTTTATTCTTAATCCAAGGCCAGAGGTTAACATCTACAGCATTTGTAGTGATTGCAGTCCTAAAGTTTTTGATTGTTAAAAAAGACGTCATATGCTCTAGACATATTTCCCCCATGAAGCATCATGCCCATCTGAATATCACCACCAGATGATCTGACCGAGAGTGATATAACACAGCGGTCTTGGGATATTAGTACCATTTGGCTTTTCATTTGTCATTGTTTCCACAGAGTCCTCTTCATTTTATTGCCAAATGCCAATGTGTGACATAAAGCAATGTTTAAATGTTCATTTATTGAATGAGATGCCTGTGGCCACGTCTCAGCCACATGGTTACATCACATCAAGTATTGGGCGGACAAGGTCTTTCCTAGAGTCTCAGGGTGACTGGCTGTTACGTAACCCGGTAGATTTGTTTGTCAAGACGTCCAGCCGAGGAAATGAGATCCGTCCACAAAACGCAGGCCAGAAAACACATAAAAACATAGACACACCTCTTTCTTTTTTATGACTATTTTCCACATTTGAGAATAACAGTAAAGTCATCAAAACTATGAAATAACAAAAATTGAAATATGATGTAGTGCCTAAAACATGTTAAAGAGGGCTTTTTTTTTTACATTTTCAACTGTGTAATGTTGCTGTTTGAGCATGAAAAAGGTCTCCAAAGTCCCTCCAGCGGGAGTTATTCTCTTTATCAGTGCGCACTTGAAACGCCTTCATTGTAGTTTTGAGTTTTCTTCTGGGAACGAACACGTCGCAAAATTCCTAATTTAAATAATTCCCGCCCACTGCAAAATAAAGGGGCGGGCCTGGTTGAGTTAGTTAGTAGTGTGTTGACACTTGCGGTTATGATAAGGGGTGGGACATTTCCCAAACACGCTCAAAGCAGTTGACCAATCACAACACACTGGTCCAGCTAACCAATATATGATACCAATATGATATTGTTAAAGTTGCAGTCCATAAGTTTTGCCTCTTTGTCGCAATCTCTGTTTGAAACCTGCAATTTTTATCTTCTTTAAGTGGGTTGTGCATCGGCACGGCTCCTCAGCGCAGATGAATCTAATATTTTGAGGAGAATGTTTGGCAGTCAGTCACCATACCGATGGATACTGTATTTCGGAATCACAGATTGCAGTCTTGGAAGTATGATCAAAATAAGATCTAGCCTACTATGCTGGGACTTTGCAAAGACAAACAGTGGCATGCTCGAATTTCCTGTGGAAACCTACTAGTACCACTCGAATTAGAAAACATTATTACAAGCTTACTGTTGTGAATCTGGCTAGGGTAAGGAGGTAGTTTTGAACACTGGCTGGTTATGTACTTGCACAAAAAATAGATTTTGGATCATTTTTAACCAAAAAAAATTACAGACTGCAGCTTAAAACAAATCAACAGTTGTCTAGATTCCAGCTCTGCTCATTGTATACTGAAAAACATTGGTGTAGAAATAGTTTTCATAGTTTCAAAGAAATGGCACTGAATGAAATATGAATTTTTGAAGTAGAAATATTTTTAATGTACTTATTCCTGGGATGCTTTTAAAAAAACTATTGAATGAGTTCACATGTATGATAAGCACTTGATGATTGATTTTCATCCACTATCTGTACTGTAAACATGCAGATATATTGCAAAGAAACGTTTTATTGTATTATAAATGTGTTTACATGGGAAAGTACAGGGTGTGCATGAACATACCTATCGCTCTGTGTCACTCGCAGAACACAGATGCACAATATTTCTCAAATAAATTACTGCCAAACTGTTAATAGCTGGAAGCAGCCGGTTACATTCATGTTCGTAACAGCAGGTCTTAATCACAGACAGATGGAAGGCAGAAACGTCTCAATGCTTGGGATGTTATTCTTAGCTTTGCACATTGTGCTTTCCCTGTCATCATTTAGGTTTTTTTGTGTGTGTGTGTGTGTGTGTGTGTGCACTATACCATTCAACTGTTTGTTTGGGTTTTTTTTTTTTTTTTTAAAGAAATTAATACTTTTATTCAGTAAGGATGCATATATGAAGTGGCACAACTGTTTTCAACATTGATAATAATCAAAAATGTTTCTCGAGCAGCAAATCATCATATTAGAATGATTTCTGAAGGATCATGTGACACTGAAGACTGGAGTAATGATGCTGAAAATTCAGTTCACATTTTAACATATATTCAAACAGAAAACTGTTATTTTTGAACTGTAATAAAATTTGGTTTATAACATGACAAAATCTTACCGACCCCAAACTGTAGTGTATGGTATTGTATAGTTGTGGTAATGGTAATGGTAGTTATTGTATTGGTAGTGTATAGTTGTGTAAAGGGCAACCCTTAAAGGAATAGTTATCCAAAAGACTTCAAAAAGTAGCTTAGTTTGAAAGTTAGAAATTTAATTGAACTATTTCTTTAAATCAAGCTAGATGTTCTTCTATCCTGTGGACATCCACAACATAATTAGAAGTGCAGAGTTATGTAAGGCTCTAAAGTTAACTAAACCTATCTTTTATTAACAAAAATAAAATAAAAAACACATGCTGCTGCATAAGTTACGTTTTCTGTACAATTTGTCCCCCACACTGGAACATACAGTGCACAGCATAAATGAGTACACCCCCTCTGAACAAATACAAAAGATGTATTTTCTGTATGATCACTAATTCAATTCATGGAAAGATGGCAAAACTAAAATGTATTAAAGATATACATAATAAAAACTGAGAAATATATGTCATTAATAGCCATAAAATAAGTAAATTAGCCAACTTTGTTTAAATGAAGGATTGCAGAAATGAGTACACCCTAGATTTAATTCAACCAATGTATAATATTCTAGCACTTAGTATGCCCTCCATAATTTTGAATATACTGCTCTGACCCTTCTTGGCACGGAGTGTACAATCTGCCCGGTTTAACTCCTGGATGATGAGCTCCTTAAATGCCCTGATCTTTAATGGGGAGTGTTGCTCAACTTGTCTCTACAGAATCCCCCACAAGTGCTCAAGAGTGTTCAGATTGAGTGCAATACATGTCCACAGAAGGATTTTCACCTTGGGAGAATGCATATCCTCATTGTCATGTTAAAAAAATGCCCAACAATGCAGGGAATGAGGAAAGGGTAACATCTTCTGTTTCAAGTTTGTGTATTAAATTACACAGTGGTGTGGGAATTCATGACAGCATTGATAAAGCACAACTCCCTCACACCCTCAGCACTCATACATCCCTATATGAGCTTTACTACCACTGAACTTTACTGTGGGAACCAGGCACTTCTCACTGTACTCCTCCTCTAGCAACACCAGCACATTTTGGAAGCTGTTAGATCCAAAATGATTGATTTGGTCTCATGAGACCAGAGTACTGATTCCCAGAATCTATATTTTGTAAATATGGGCTTTGGAAATGGCTAACTGACTTTATTGTGCTTTGGCTACAGTAGGTAGTTCCAGTGAGAACAACAACCATGCATGTCATTTCTGCAGGCTGCATCTTACTCTGTCAGATAAACAGTCACTCTTTTCATAGCTTTTGCTGGCTCTGAGACACTCGTTTGGTATTTCTCCTGCTCTGAAAGCTTGAAATGAAGGCCTGATTATTTCAGGGGCCTTGTCACAAGTCCATTGTTTTTGAATTTCTGTGTTACTTTTGCTATATATTTTCACACTTAAAACAATGATTTGGTAATCCTCTTGTACCACTGTCCTCTTTTGTGCTAAGAAACGAGTCTCCTGACAGTTCTCTCCCAAGTGCTTCCATTGTTGTCAGCATTAAGTCTGACAATGATTCAGTGGGCTATATAACACTTTTAATTGTCAAGAAATTAATTCTCTTTAAATGTTTTGGTTCAACATTCTTACCTGTTGATCAAACATTGCCTTAAACTTACACCAGAACAATTTTATTTTGTTTTATTTAGTAACTTTTAGGAGGGTGTACTCATTTTTGCTACACAACATTTTATTACCTTGATAAGAAAATCTTATTTTCCTGAATAATTTTGACATGCAAAAATGGTAATTGATTAAGCATTGATTAAGCGATCAAGTTGGTAATTGATTGAGCAGACTTGCTGGAACATTTTATCTCTAAAGAACCCAAACATCTCTTCTAAGTAATTGAGTAATTGCTGACTTTCAGAAGTTTCAGAGGGGGTGTACTAATTTATGTTGTGCACTGTATGAGGCAAAACACAGGAATCGGCTTGTACAGACAGGGCGAGATTGATTGCTAACATGTTAGACTAAACTCAAAGCATCTGTCTACCATCTAATTTACTTTTAATAGGAGATGAAGAGAGATTTGGAGTCAGCAGGTACAAATATACTATTTTATACAGATTTTTAAATGAATGAAGGCTTCACGATGGTATTTTTAGTAAAAGTTTATTCATTCTATTCATATGTGGAAACTAAAGGTCATTAATTGAATTCGATCTATGAAATATTCTGAATAATCATTTCATTATCAATGCATCAATTAGCTTCTCAGTTGTATTATATCTTGTATGAAATTGAATTAACCTCTAAAAAGATACTGGGAATGTCAAAAGTTTTAGTAATTTATTCATTTAATTTGATTTAATACACAAAATGTTGTATATTTTAATAAATAATATATTTCTTTTTTTCATTTAATACATCTTGTTCCTAGATAAAGTATTAAAGTGTTAGTTCACCGAAAAATTCTGTCATTAATTACTCATGTCGTTCCACACCCGTAAGACCTTTGTTAATCTTCAGAACACAAATTAAAATATTTTTGATGAAATCCGAGCATTTTAACCAGCACTTTCAAGGTCCAGAAAGGTACTAAAGACGTAGTTAAAACAGTCCACGTGACTGCGGTGGTTCAACCTTAATATTATATAGCGACGAGAATACTTTTTGTGTGCTTGCGTAAAACGTAATAAAAACCAACAAGATGATATCAAGATAATACAGTTCCCACTCTATTCTTCTAGCACGATCATTTAATTTGCGAAATATCCCACCACTCACTGTTGTGTCCAGGTCGCACTCCAAATCGTATGGTCTAAAACGCAATTGTCATGTTTTGCCGCAGGACGGCAGAAATGTCATTGCAGAATATGATGTAATATGAAGATTCTACAAAGGAACATTTCTCTTTAGCATCACTATAAAAGTAAAGAGCAGGGTAAACAATGCCCGTATAACCATTGATATCTGTGGGTGCAATATGCGTCACATGACTAAACATGGAACATCGTTTTCGAATACCTCCATTTTCACAGTCCACACTCCAACGCAAAGACTGCGTTTTCAAATGTATCCACTTCGGAGAGCTTCTTCAAAACGCTCCGCCTCGGTGTAGACGGAAGGCCAAAACGGGGACAAAAAGATGCGTTTTCAAACAAAAACGTATAAGGCCTACACTCTAAAAAATACTGGGGTAAAAACAACTCAAGTTGGGTTAAATATGGACAGCGTTTGGGTTGTTTTGACCCAGCTGTTGGGTTAAATATTAGACCAACCTGCTGGACAGTTTTATTTAACTCAACTATTGTTTAAAAATGACTATATGACTGGGTTAAAATGAACCCAAAATAGGTTGGAAATTAAAAATCAGACATGTAATTACTAGAGGCAACAATAATAATCAAAAGGCGAACATTTATTAATAAGCAATTTAATAAATGTTTATTGTTTAATTATTATTTATTAAACTTGTTAGTTTCCAACCTATTTTGGGTTCATTTCAAACGAGCAATACAGTCTTTTTTAAACAATAGTTGGGTTAAATAAAACTACCCAGAAGGTTGGGTCATTTAACCCATTCGCTTGGTTTGTCCATTTTTAACCCAGCGTTTATGAGCTGGTAGTCATTAATGAAGGTTTTAACAAGAACCAGGTGAAGATCATTTCCTGAAACTCCCAATGTGGCGTTTAGGCATTTGCTGTGAGAAACATGGTGTGAAGTATTCGTCTGACCCGGACTGGAAGAGGCTGATCACTGTTTAAGGCTCCAGTCGTTCCATTAGTTCTGTCCATTAAGTGTCTCAGCATGCTGTCTTACATTGTTTCCTCTTTCCCTTTTTTATCAACTGTGGAAAACTTGGTTACGAGCCCTCGATTCTGAGACATTCTGACCGCCTGTTTTGACTGTTTCATGAGATAATGAAGTTTAAAGGAGTAGTTCACCCAAACAATTGCTCACTCATAATGTGGTTCCAAACTATGACTTTCTTTCTTCTGTGAAACACAAAATATTTTGAAAGAAAGTTCAGGTTCGTAACAACATTTTTTTTTGGATGAGCTATCCCTTTAAAAAACATTTGTGAACATGTAAACCATTCAGACATGCTCTATTTCTTCTATTTTAGAAAACTAATACAAATGACAAAATTATATAACTAAATGAATAAAACTAAGATTAAAATGAAAACTGGAAATATAAAAATAAAAGCTAGTAATACTTTACAATAAGGTTTCATTAGTTAACTACATTAGAAAATATGAACTTACAATAAACAATACTACTACAGCATTTATTAATCTTTATTTACTAACATTTCCTAATACATATTAGAATCAAAAGTTGTATCTGTTAACATTAGTTAGTGCACTGTGAACTAACTCGAATAATATTAATAAATGCTGTAAAAATATATTGTTAGTTCATTTTAGTTAATACATTATGTAATGTTAATAAATGAGACCTTATTGTAAAGTGTTACCTAAAAGCTAATTCAAAATATTAATAGTATATAAAATAACACTGGTTCAGTAATGCCTCTAAAGTTATAGAGCTACTTTTCATTGTGTAGTAGAAGAAAAACACGAGACTGAAAGCAGCATCACTGACTCACCGTGCCGTGGCGTTACTCTGGAGATCCTCTCTGTTTTCCTCTCTCAGGACTGAATAATCATCTCAACATTGAATCTGTCTCCCTCAAGAGGCCCAGAGAATGTTAACATTTATGTTGTGGCTTTGATTGCTAAAGCAGAGCCCCGCTGACAGAGTCTCCAGGTGTTTTCTTTCATTATGTTTCACTGAGTGCAATGCTGACAGCAATCAGGCATGTGAAGAGCAAAACTCATTCTTCTTTTCTCTTTCTGTCCTTCTCCTCCAGGTCCGTCGGAAGTGTCTCTCTTAGTGAGGTATAATCGACGGCCCACTTGCCCTGATGCCACCGTGGGGGTCCATATTCCCACCCCACCGCCCTCACGCCACAGAAAGAGCCACAGCCTTGGCAACGCGTGTGTTTTGTCTCTTCTTACGTATACACACACTTACATACTGTATTCAGATTTGCATGAAATAAATACTTTTATGCAGCAACTACACATAAAATTCATCAAAAGTGACAGTAAAGACATTTACAGTGGTATGCGAAAGTTTGGGAACCCCTTACAGAATCTGTGAAAATGTGAATAATTATAACAAAATAAGAGAGATCATACAAAATGCATGTTATTTTTTATTTAGTACTGTCCTGAGTAAGATATTTTACATAAAAGATGTTTACATAAAGTCCACAAGACAAAAAATAGCTGAATTTATTAAAATTACCCTGTTCAAAAGTTTGTGGACCCTTGGTTCTTAATACTGTATGTGGTTACCTGGATGATCTATGACTGTTTTTTGGGGGGATTTTTTTGTTTTGTGATGGTTGTTCATGAGTCTCTTGTTTGTTTTGAGCAGTTAAACTGAGCTCTGTTCTTCAGAAAAATCCTCCAGGTCCTGCAGATTCTTCAGTTTCAAGCATCTTTTGCATATTTGAACCCTTTACAACAGTGACTGAAAGATTTTGAGATCCATCTTTTCACACTGAGGACGACTGAGGGACTCAAACACAACTATTAAAAAAGGTTCAAACATTCACTGATGCTCCAGAAGAAAACACGATGTATTAAGGTCTGGGGGGTGAAAACTTTTAAACAGGATAAAGATGTCCACATTGTTCTCTTTTTGTTGAAATATCATTTTTTTCATTTAGTACTGCCCTCCGGAAGTGACAGAAGATACCTACATTTTTCCCGGAAGACAAATTATGTGCAATTTACCTTGATCTTCAAATTCACAATGTTCCCCCGCGCCGCCCCTTGTCTATTAATATATCATGTTTCTTTCTGGAGCATCAGTGAATGTTTGAACCTTTTCTAACAGTTGTGTTGGAGTTCCTCAGTTGTCCTCAATGTGGAGAATAAACAAGAGACTCATAAACAACCATCACAAAACAAACAAACAGTCATAGATCATCCAGGTAACCACACACAGTATTAAGAACCAAAGGTTCCCAAACTTTTGAACAGGGTCATTTTAATAAATTCAGCTATTTTTGTCTTGTGGACTTTATGTAAACATCTTTTATGTAAAATATCTTACTCAGGACAGTACTAAATAAAGAATTACATGCATTTTGTATGATCTCTCTTATTTTGTTAAAATGATTCACATTTTCACAGATTCTGTAAGGGGTTCCCAAACTTTCGCATACCACTGTATAATGTTAAAAAAAAAAAAAAAAATCTATTTCTAATAAGTGCTGTTCTTTTGAACTGTCTATTCATCAAAGAATCCTGAAAAAAAAGTATCATGGTTTCCACAAAAATATGAAGCCGCACGACTGTTTTCAACATTGATAATAAAGAAGAAGAGCAATAAATCATCAAATTAGAATGATTTCTGAAGGATCATGTGACACTGAATACTGGAGTAATGATGCTGAAAATTCAGCTTTTGATCACAGGAATAAATTACAGTTTACGATGTATTACGATAGAAAAGAGTTCTTTTAAATTGTAATAATATTTCACAGTATTACTGTTTTTACTGTATTTTTAATCAAATAAATGTAGCATTGGTGAGCAGAAGAGACATCTTTCAAAAACATTAACCTCAAACTTGAACACTAGTGTAAACATCAAATATGCAGCACTTTTATTTTGTCAAGTTTACCTAACTCATGCCTGGTTAATACAGTGTTGCTAAACCTCATGCCTCATGATGGTTTTCTGACTTTCTCTGTTGCAGTATGATGTGGCATTTCGGTGTGGTGGAGAGTAAAAGTGCGACGTTCCCCACAGAGAAACCACGTCACCTGCTGGACGACAGCTTCTTAGAGGCCCAGAGTCCGGCCCGGATCAATCCACACAACTCATCCGTGTCCAATGGCATCTCTATAGGTATCACAACAACCTGTTGCACTTTACCAAAACACTGCACATCTTATTTAAAAGGAATGTGCCAGGTTTGATGCATCTTAAGCATTTGTGGAATAATGTTGATTGATAGCAGGAAAATAATTTTTAATTATCCCTCCATGTCCGACTCCGGTTTGAACAATGTAAGGCTGAACACCGTTACTGACAATCCTCATTTTGGCTGCGTGAGATTCTCCAGCTTTGTTGTTGTTGAGCAACCGAAGTG
The DNA here is from genome assembly GCA_037101425.1 of Elopichthys bambusa. Taxonomy (NCBI): domain Eukaryota; kingdom Metazoa; phylum Chordata; class Actinopteri; order Cypriniformes; family Xenocyprididae; genus Elopichthys; species Elopichthys bambusa. The sequence goes on along the minus strand of CM074434.1, from coordinate 39,971,098 downwards.
TGAGCTGTTAAAGCTCCGCCCTCTTCTGGAAAGGAGGGCGGGAGCAGCAGCTCATTTGCATTTAAAGGAAACACACTAAAATGGCGTGTTTTTGATCACACCCAAATAGGGGCAAATTTGACAAGCTATAATAAATGATCTGTGGCGTATTTAATGTTGAAACTTCACACACACATTCTGGGGACACCAGAGACTTATATTACATCTTGTGAAAGGGGCATTATAGGTCCTCTTTAAGTAATTAATTTAAACTATTTGCAAAAAAATATATATATATATATTGTAAATATATATTCACTCTTATTTGTGTCTAATATGTCAAAAACGTAAAATGTTTCTTGTCTCCTCATCACATCCGGTTATGAATTACATTAATCATATCATATTAATCAAATAATAGCATGTTTTCAGTTAAAAACGGCAACATTTCATAAAAATGTTGAGTAGTTTGCATCACTGGATATTACTTTCGGTCGCTGAATATTTCAGCCATAAAACCGTCGTCAAATATTAATTGTTTAGCTATTTACTCGCCACATACTCTTTCACTGCTAAAACTAAAGCGTTGCATTGGAATTCGCACTCCTCTTCTGTGAACAGTAAGCCCCGCCTCCTTTGATTTGATTGGCCAGTTCACTCATTCTGACAGTGATGAGCACTGTTAGACCGCTGAGGCAGACCAGCCTAAAAATGTAACTTTTAAAACTTTTATTTGTCATCCTAACAACAGACAGTGTGGTGCATAATGGAATACAGCAGAGCAGCATCAATAATAATTGGGTGGGACAATTTGGCCATTTCTATTTATTGGGGGGTGGGGTACTTGTCCCCCTCAATGTCAATGGTGGTTACTTGCATGAATTATTCTGTAAAACTCTCTTTATAATTTGATCTGTAAAGCATCTAAATACTCATTTTTGAGGTGGGAACTTCTGGACTTCTGGTTGTGTGTTTCCGATGTAATTCCTGAGGGCAGATTTCAGGTATAATTGCATGTATTGTGCAAAAGGTACTATGTCACAATGGCAACAAAGTTGACTAAAAGACTAATTATAATTTTACACAGGGAAAATCAGCAAGTGATTCTGCCACACAAATCACATGCAACACACAGAATGAAGTCTTGTTTTTTTTAATGCCTGACTGACCCCATGTACTTCCATTGTAAGGTCCTTTTTTCTTTTTTTTATATCCTACATGCTGATTAGTCAATAAAGTGTACATCACTGTAGAGACCAACTATTAATCTGAGTTAGGGTATCAACATTATTTCCCAACTTAAAAAAAAAAAAAAAAAAAAAAACCCTAAAAGGTCATTATGTACAGCTTGTTTACCTTATTGCTTCATTATCGCTGTCAGAGATGAAAGAATGTCTGATTTGTACTCAAATGGAAACGGTAGTGAGGTTTGTTTGCTTTCTGTTTATCAGGCAGCAGTCAGAGCTCGTTCGGTGATGATCTTTCCCCGGGGCTCGAGAGGTGAGAATCTGTCAATATCATCTGCTCACATCTCAGTTTTATTATGGCTTACTCAGATCATTCTAGCGTAAAATTGAACTATTATGGGGGGGAAAAGGTCCCATTAGGTAATGCATTAACTAAGATTAACTAACAATGAGCAATACATGTTTATTATCCTTATTGTAAAGTGGTACCGTAAAACCCTGCCAGTTACATGGCAGATGATCACACAATACTGTAGGTTAAAAATGAAGGTACTAGAAAGAATGACTTTTATTTCGTTTTTCATTCAAATTTCAACAATACTGTTTTTGTTGTTTATTTGTTGTTTCCCCGTTATAAATGTTTAACATCCATTTATGTCCATTCCACAGGAAAACACATAGATATACATACAGCAAAGCACAACAACACAACTAAAACCAAAACAAAAACTGGTCTCAGTACAGTTATTAAGGTTTAAAGGGATAGTTCACCTGAAAAAGAAAAGTCATTTATTCACCCTCATGTCGTTCCAAACCCGTATGACTTTATTTCTTCTGTGAAACACAAATATATATATATTAGGGATGCACCGATACCATTTTTTAAGGACTGAGTAAGAGTAGCGATACTTTTTTTCTAGTACTTGCCGATACTGATGCCTATACATTTATTAATTTCTCTCTCTCTCTCTCGCTCTTTTTTTTTTGATGTTGCAGTTTTCCAAGCACAACACAGTGAGACTAATGAATGTAGGACAGCTTTTTTATTATTACTCTAATGAAAAAAGTAATAATTTTTATGTGTCACAAACTTAAAGAACAAAAATTTCACAGTGTCCAATAACCTTCAAAGGGCATAATTACCAATATCTTTAATTGTTGTTATTTAAAAAGAAACTTACAAACAAATTACAAACAATACAACAAATACTATAAATAAACTTGTTTTTCAGATACAGTAGGTTTATAGACCATGTATACATTTATTTAACATATTTTGTTGTTTTATTAACATTAATGACAAATATAGGCTACGGTCCCTTTACGACCAAATTCATGGATACTGACACATATCCTGTTTTCACCCAAATGTTTACGTCCACTTAAACCATAACCGACTGTATTTACGTGAGATAGTCCACACGATGGACATTTTGACAACTATGTGTGCATTTGACCATTCAGGCGCGAGGAGAACTGAACACACGATGTCTGAGAGAACTGGGATCGCACGCAAGAAAGAGAGAGAGCGCTTCTGGTCTGTGTCATTCAGCGCGATTCCACCTATCCCGCCTTCACTAATCGATAACGAATTGTGATTGAAAGCATGCAGTTCGCAATGTGTGTGTTGACATAATAAATTTTGAAGTATTTCCACACCTCTGAGGCTGACATTGTTTCTGCTGCTGCCACCGGTGTCTCTGTGTGCGGAAAATTCTGTCAGTTACGTCACGTGAGGTATCGGTCTTTGGTATCGGGGGTATTTTTACGAGTACAAGTACAAGTACATGAGCTTGGTATCGGGCCCGATACCGATATTGGTATCGGTGCATACATATATATATATATATATATATATATATATATACATATACATTATCTCACAGAAGTGAGTACACTCCTCACATTTTTGTAAATATTTTATTATATCTTTTCATGTGACAACACTGAAGAAATGACACTTTGCTATAATGTAAAGTAGTGAGTGTACAGCTTGTATAACAGTGTAAATTTGCTGTCCCCTCAAAATAACTCAACACACAGCCATTAATGTCTAAACCGCTGGCCACAAAAGTGAGTACACCCCTAAGTGAAAATGTCCAAATTGGATTGTGGGATTGTGGGATATCAAACATTGTAGCAAAGTGTCATTTCTTCAGTGTTGTCACATGAAAAGATATAAAAATGTGAGGGGTGTACTCACTTCTGTGAGATACTGTATATATGTGTATATATATATATATATATATATATATATATATATGTATGTATAGTGCACAAGTCAAATAAACTGTGAAATGATGCTGTTTGGAAGTTGAAAGTTTAATCACTTTCTCTTTTCCATGCAATTAAAACATGCAGTACAGTAATTACGATGAGAAAATGTAATTGTTGGGTGTACTATCCTTTTAACATTTGCACAGATTCAATCATAAATTGCATATAAAACTTTCATCCATTTTAATTACACAATTTTAACTAATAAACTTGATGTGATATATATTTGTCAGTCATACATAAATGAAATGGGATTTCTGTAATAGTATTAATAAACTGAATGTGTTTAAATACACAATAACCAAGTTTATGTATCTATTATCAATAAATCCAATTTGTTTCAATTTCATACATTTTGTTTGCTGTTCAGTGTTCATTCTTTTTAACTGAATAACAATGCACAGATTTATGCTTATTCTACTTAAGTTGAATAAATGCATTTTTTAAATTATTTAAATAAAATCTAATAGATGCAAATAGTTAATATAAACTAAGCCATGGTTTTCTTTTTTGTTTTTGAGTGCAGAAATCTCACCTGTTTTTTAATTTATGTATGACAGACAAATATGCATCACATTAAGTTTATTCGTTTATGTTAAAATTGTGCAATTCAAATGGATGGAAATTTTATATGCGATTCAAATACATCAATTTAGGACTAAATATTTTTTGAGTGCAGTATCGGCTCAAATTTGACGTTAAACTCATTGTGCCGAATGTGCAAACAGGGGCCGCATGTACGCGACTCTGGGCCCTAACTGGAGGGTCCCTCTTCGCAACTCCCCCAGAGGCCGCAGCCATGCCCACAGGTACCAACGTCCACCTGGGTCAAAGGTCACCTTCTCCATTCCTCTGGGGCATCGGGTTCACCTGTCTTGGCATGCAGCGTCTCTTCTTTAACATCACAGTTTTCCCTCTTTTTCTGGTTTAGACCAAAGACTGTCATGTCTGTCATCTGTTTTCTCTTTTTCCAGATGTCAGATTGTCATCATCTCAGGATGTTTATAGACCAGAATTACTATATTTATAAAAGAAAAAAGCTCTGTTCCGAAACCTAATGAGCTAGCCTGCGGTCCGCTGTCCTCTCTGTCTACCTAGACAGCTTCCTTTTGATGCAGCATCCTAACTGGAGTGACGCTCTATATGGGCAGCATCTTTCTGCATCATTCAAATAGAGCTTCTCACATTTACATTTACATTCATCATTTAACACAGGGGAGGCAAGGCAATGCAAGGGGGTAAAAATTTTATTAAAATAAATAAATAATAAAAAATATGATTAAACTAAATAAATAAATAATAACAATTAGGTTTAAATAAATAAATAATAAAAACATAATTAAACTAACTAAATAAACTCAATAAAATAAATAAACAATAACAATTATGTTTAAATAAATTAACAATAAAAAAAGATTTAAATAAATAACTAACCTGATTAAAAAAAATTAATAACAATTATGTTAAAATAAAAAATAATGTGCATAAAAAGCATACACTGACTACAACATAATCAGTTATTAATATTTCACTGGTTCTCTCTTGTTTTTGCATGTGTTCATAATTTCTTTGTATGACAGCCTGGCCAAAAATTATGTCGGCACAATTTGGCATGTTTCATTGCATTATCACAAATACAACAATTGACTACGCAATATGCTTTTTACATTTACATTTTTAGTAATATTTAAATAAAGGGTCAAGATGTCCATTTTCCTAAGTTGGACATCACTTTTGGCTGCTCTTCTATATGCAAATATATCAATAGTTTGAGAGAGTCTTCTCTGGAAATTAAGATATGAAATGGTATTTTAAATATTTAAAGTCAAATATTGGATAAAATAGCCCAGTTTTGTGTTAAATTAATTAAAACTTGTCCTTAGGAGGTTGCATATTTATGCTGTTTACCTTTCGGAACAGTGTTTACATTGAGAATCTGCATATGATTCCTTAACTTAAAAGGCTTCCTATGTAGGCAGCTCACTAGGTTTTGAAACAGAGCCGACATCTTTTGAGTGGGGTGTTTGCCGGGCGGAGGGGAACCTTTCTGTCCTTTTTACACTCTCACGTGGCTCATCTTTACTCCATCACATCCTCAGATCAGATGTGAACTGTAACTTCTGCTCTCTTAGGGCTCATTACATGGTTTGAGAAGCAACAATCACCATATGTCCACCGAACGCGCCAGGCTCTACAGCCACACACACATACACCACACACACACACACACACACACACACACACACACACACACAGGTTGGTTGTTGTTTTAAAGGTGTTCAGCTAATGTGATTTCCCACTGTGCAGTCCTTCAGTAGCAGAACCCAGTCTGAGTCACGGAGAGGCGGGTGGCGTCACAATGGAGGGGCCGTTGAAGAGGAAAACCCTGCTGAAGGAGGGCAGGAAGCCTAAGGTGAACAAAAATTAGAGTAGGATGATAACTCTACTCCTTAACAAAAAAAGTAACAAAATTTAAATGGGACCTATTATGCAAAATTTACTTTTATACAATGTTTGAACACAGATGAGGGTCCACGGTGTGTGTAAACAGCAAGCCTATAAAAAAAAAAAAAATTTTTATAATCCCCATAAATCATAAACAGTCTCCTCAAACACACGGTTCCAGATTTCCCCCTATTCTTACATAAGAGTAGGGGTAAGCCCTGCCCAAGGATTAACATGACGGCACATGCTAGTCAATGAGTTGAATCAACCCCACAGCAGCTATATAAATTTATCCACTAACCATTCAGAAACGTCTAGATTCATTCTAAAAGTTGTAACTTCTTCCTGAGTCTCTCCATCAGTGTCCGACTCCGGTTTGAACAATGTAAGGCTGAACACCGTTACTGACAATCCTCATTTTGTCTGCGTGAGATTATCCAGCTTTGTTGTTGTTGAGCAACCGAAGCACAAGCTGTTAAAGCTCCGCCCTCTTCTGGAAAGGGGTCCGGGAGCAGCAGCTCATTTGCATTTAAAGGGACATTCACAAAAATGGTGTGTTTTTGCTCACACCCAAATAGGGGCAAATTTGACAAGCTATAATAAATGATCTGTGGGGTATTTTGAGCTGAAACTTCACAGACACATTCTGGGACACCAGAGAAGACACATTATAGGTCCCCTTTAAATAATGAGCGAGTACTTCATAAAAGCATACTTCATACTTAATAAAAATTTATATTTTAGAGTTGTTGGGACATATTTCCTGGGAAACTGCATACTTTCATCATTTGTCCAAGCATGTTTATGTAATATACATAAATAAAGGAAAGAAAGGCAGGCTATATGCATGCGGATCACATACTTCTACAAGGGATGGAAATACAGACGGATAGCTCTTGAGATGTTGATTTGCTGATTTGACAACGTACTTTACAAATAAAATGAATGTAACGGGGCAAGTTTTTAGCTCCAGCTTTATTTGGTTAAAGGTTGCATGAAGTTTCAAGGCCTTCAGCAGACATCAAGAACATCTTGAACAAACAAAGTCTAAGAAAACATTCACAATTACCAAAAGGTGTGTGTCTGTGGCTTTGAATGGACTGAATAGATGACTCAACCACTCCATCTAGTGACCAACATCTATGAAAATAAAACTTTGAGAAAAGAAAAAAATATCATAATCTATTTCTGCATTAAGTTTTCTTGGAAACAATGTATCTAAAAAGAATATCCAAAAGGTTTCCCTTGATATAAAAATAATCAAGGCATGTTTTCCAATGACAGCTTTGTACTCATTTAAAGTATCAATATTGCCAAAAAGTCATAGACAGAATTGCTCAGCTCTGTGCACTTGTATAGTTATGTACTGTTCAGTTTGCATTATTGGGGTCTGTAATATTTTTAATGTTTTTGAAAGAAGTCTCTTATGCTCACCAAGACTGATTTTTTTTTTTTCTTCTTCAAAATGCAGTAATATTGTGAAATATTATTACAATTTAAAAGAACTGTTTTCTAGGTGAATATATTGTAAAATGTAATTTATTCCTGAGATCAAAGCTGAATTTCCAGTCTTCAGTGTCACATGATCCTTCAGAAATCATTCTAATATGATGATTTACTGCTCAAGAAACATTTCTGATTATTATTATGTTGAAAACAGTTTTTGCTGCTTAATATTTTTTGTGGAAACCGTGATACATTTTTTTTTTTTTCCAGGATTTTTTTGATGAATAGAAAGGTCAAAAGAACTGCTTTTATTTGAAATATAAATCTTTTGTAACATTATAAAAGTCTTTACTGTCACATTTGAACAAATTAATGCATTCTTGCTGAATATAAGTATTAATTTATTTTTTTTTAAAAGTCATAGTGATCCCAAACATTAATGTACAGGCAAAAAATAAAGGTTCTTTATTGGCATCGATGGTTCCACGAAGAAATTTTAACATTCATGGAACCTTTCCATTCCACAAAATGATCTTTATAGTGGAAAAAGGTTCTATAGATTGTTAAAATGTTCTTCACACTAAGAAAAAATGGTTCTTCTAAGAACTGGTCACTGAAAGGTTCGTTGGGGAACCAAACATTTTGAAACTTTTATTTTTAAGAGTGTATGTGGATTGTGTAATGTTTTATTTTATTATTTTTTTAGCTTGCCTCATGGACACGGTATTGGATCTCACTGTCTGGTTCTACACTGATATTCTACAGATCCAAAGCCCTGCGAGCCACTGAAAGGAAACATGTGAGTGCGTTTGCATATGGATCGTTCCATGATATGTGCTTAAAAGAATGTCACACTTCCACATTTCAAAAATAAATAAATTGTCAAAACATCGATGTAGGTTTATGTGATTGTTTTAAAAAGACAAAAATAATATATGGAATAAAAACTGCATACAAGATGAAAATAACATTTGATTAAATTACTCCACAAAACAGTACAAGTCGGCTCCGTGTAAGAAGGTGTCGGTTCTGGGCTGGATGGTGGTTCTTCCGGATGATCCGGCCCAACCAAACATCTTTCAGCTCAATGATCCTGACAAAGGTAATTCTCCTCCAGAGTAGTTTTATATGTCACTTATATGACATACTTGGTGAGTGTTAAATTAATGACAATGAATTATATATTTGTTTACAGTTTTTTATATACACAACTTAAGCAGAATCTCTTTCTTAGGGAATGTTTACAAGTTTCAGACTGGAGATCGGTTCTCTGCGATCATATGGCACAAACGCCTGGAGGAGGCGTGTCGGAGAAGACGACCACAGGTATCCAGAAATGTGTATTGATTCACAAATGTATTTACACACTAGCAATAAAAAAATTTGCGATTGGACTGGACAGTATGACCAAAATTGTTTTTGATGGAAGTTCAAACAAAACAAAAAAAGAAAGTCTGGTATTAATCCAAAAAGTTCAAATAAAAAGTTGTAATAATATTTTTTTATATTATGTTTTTAAATTGTAATATATATTATTTAATAATATTATAATATAACTGTTAAATGTTAATTTTAATAGTGTGTGTGTGTGTATATATATATATATGTATGTGTGTGTGTGTGTGTGTGTATATATATATATATATATATATATATATATATATATATATATATATATATATATATATATATATATATATATATATATATATATACAGGTGCTGGTCAAAATCATCAAAAAGTTGATTTATTTCACTAATTCCATTCAGAAAGTGAAACTTGTATATTATATTCATTCATTACACACAGACTGATATATTTCAAATGTTTATTTCTTTTAATTTTGATGATTATAACTGACAACTAAAAATCTCAAATTCAGTATCTCAGAAAATTAGAATATTACTTAAGACCAATACAAAGAAAGGATTTTTAGAAATCTTGGCCAACTGAAAAGTATGAACATGAAAAGTATGAGCATGTACAGCACTCAATACTTAGTTGGGGCTCCTTTTGTCTGAATTACTGCAGCAATGCGGCGTGGCATGCAGTCGATCAGTCTGTGGCACTGCTCAGGTGTTATAAGAGCCCAGGTTGCTCTGATAGTGGCCTTCAGCTCTTCTGCATTGTTGGGTCTGGCATATCGCATCTTCCTCTTCACATCTATGCGGTTAAGGTCAGGCGAGTTTGCTGGCCAATTAAGAACAGGGATACCATGGTCCTTAAATCAGGTACTGGTATCTTTGGCACTGTGTGCAGGTACCAAGTCCTGCTGGAAAATGAAATCTCCATCTCCATAAAGTTGGTCAGCAGCAGGAAGCATGAAGTGCTCTAAAACTTCCTGGTATACGGCTGCGTTGACCTTGGACCTCAGAAAACACAGTGGACCAACACCAGCAGATGACATGGCACCCCAAACCATCACTGACTGTGGAAACTTTACACTGGACCTCAAGCAACGTGGATTGTGTTCCTCTCCTCTCTTCCTCCATACTCTGGGACCCTGATTTCCAAAGAAAATGCTAAATTTACTTTGATCAGAGAACATAACTTTGGACCACTCAGCAGCAGTCCAGTCCTTTTTGTCTTTAGCCCAGGCGAGACGCTTCTGATGCTGTCTGTTGTTCAAGAGTTCAAGGAATGCGACAGCTGAAACCCATGTCTTGCATACGTCTGTGCGTAGTGGTTCTTGAAGCACTGACTCCAGCTGCAGTCCACTCTTTGTGAATCTCCCCCACATCTTTGAATGGGTTTTGTTTCACAATCCTCTCCAGGGTGCGGTTATCTCTATTGCTTGTACACTTTTTTCTACCACATCTTTTCCTTCCCTTCGCCTCTCTATTAATGTGTTGGACACAGAGCTCTGTGAACAGCCAGCCTCTTTTGCAATGACCTTTTGTGTCTTGCCCTCCTTGTGCAAGGTGTCAATGGTCGTCTTTTGGACAACTGTCAAGTCAGCAGTCTTCCCCATGATTGTGTAGCCTACAGAACTAGACTGAGAGACCATTTAAAGGTCTTTGCAAGTGTTTTAAGTTTATTAGCTGATTAGAGTGTGGCACCAGGTGTCTTCAATATTGAACCTTTTCACAATATTCTAATTTTCTGAGATACTGAATTTGGGATTTTCCTTAGTTGTCAGTTATAATCATCAAAATTAAAAGAAATAAACATTTGAAATATATCAGTCTGTGTGTAATGAATGAATATAATATACAAGTTTCACTTTTTGAATGGAATTAGTGAAATAAATCAACTTTTTGATGATATTCTAATTATATGACCAGCACAAGTATATATATAATATAAATTATAAAATATTGAATAATATTGAGTAATTTTATATATTTTTATTATATATATAATAAAAGTATATAAATTATAATATTTAATAAAATTGTGTAATTTTATATATACATATATATTATATATTACAATATAGTTATTTTTGATGAAATTTGATTTGATATTATATAAATAAAATACATAATATTGAATATTAATTTAAATATTATATTATATTAATTTTAATTTATATAAAATACATTAAAATACAATAGCACAGCAACTATGATCATCTTAACTCCAGCATCACACTGTCCAGCCCTAATCTATTATCTCAGCATGCCATAATTGTATAATGCCATAATTGCTCTTTCCACTCTTTTAGATACCAGCAAATCTCATGTCCTTTGAGTAAACGGACTCGCCTGAAGATGTTTATAATGTGCCAAAGGCCCACAGAGATCGAGAAGAACATGTTTGGTTCAACAAAAGGATGAAGAAAGAGCAAAAAAAAAAAAAAAAAAAACTTCCACATCGAGGAGTCACTGAGCCAAAAGACTCGTTCTGTTCCACCGGCCCTCCGTGAGCCCCGACGTCCACATCTAAGATCAAGATGTTTGTTACAGACCTGGACGTTGAGGATTGCGCACTAGTTCTGGTAAAGGATGTGGTCGGAAAGAAGGTAAATTTCCCCCCCCGTTTCAGCTCCATCATGTCTTCTATATGGAGACTTTTGGATCTCAAGGTGTTGCCCAGATATTTTGGAAATTAAATTAAACACAGAAGCTTGAGATGAGCATTGCTGTGCTGATATAAATTAGTTTTAGGGGGAAAGAGAAAACCGTGCCACTCGTCTTGAAGTGTCCCCGTTGGAAAAAGACTAAAAAGCCAAACTAACAGGCATTTGCTCCCACAAAGAGCCGTAACAAACAAAACACATGTGGATCAGCACAATTCCTCACGCTGAAGACTGATGAGGCTGTTTAAACCAGATAATAACTCGCACTGTTCATGGTTTAGTTACAGACACATAATGGTTGCCAAGATATCTTTTTAGCACAGTGATTTTTTTATTTTATTTTTGGTTAACGTTATGATGTGAAAGTGATCTGTTGAAGGATATTTGTGAGTGTGACTTGTTTACATCAGGGATTCTGAATCCAGTTTCAGTTTTAGCCATTTTATACTCGTAAAAGCTAGTTTTGGGCTTTAAGTATTAACTAATTCTAGTGACTTTTCTGTCAAATGAAGGTTTTGCCTGATTTTAAGTAGGTTTTGCAAAATTTGAGTTTGTCACATTTATTTTTCTTTGAAAGGGTTCCTTATAACAGGACAAAATGATCACTCAAAAACACAACAGGATACCACACTTACTTTCCATTTAGCTCATCTCACAAGTACAAGAACTGCTTCTTTTGAATTGTGAGATCATTATCATTAAAAACCTAAGCGCTTACATTCACTTACTGGATGAATCACACAAAACCCTTCAAAAACATGTCCACGTCATACATATCTCACCCCCCAAATTAATAGAAATAAATAGGTTGTGATATTTTGCTGCATTGTGGCTTTATTTTCATGACAATTTAGCACATTTAACCCTCAAATTCTCATTACTGTAGGGGAAAAACACTGATATATTATTTAAATTGTAAGTATTTATACATCATGGTCATATTTATTATATCGCCTTTAATTTATGCTTATTGATTTGTTTTTGTTTTTTAATTATTAAATGCTTTTTATACTGTAATGCAGTTAAGTTGTGCTTAAAATGTACTTCATTGTCATGAAAGGGATTTTAAAAAGATGAAGTATAGACTCAATTTTCTTTATGCAAAACATAATTCATTTTGAGTTCTGGTGTGAAATGTGACCTGGACATGTTTTGGTGGGATTTATCAACGGAGCAACTGAATGTTTGAATACATGCAATGACGTGCAGATACAACAGCTGTAATTAACTGAAAAGAGTTTGATTTTTGAAGAGATATCTATTCTTTTATGCCTGATTATCAGTTTAGTTAAGAATGTGAACCATCTGATGGCAGCCAACGATGTTAGGAGATGCTGTTTTAGCATTTAGTATTGATTTGAGATCAATTCAGATCGAGTGAAAGAACAGCACTGGTTAATAATGTAGTTGTCTGTACGTTTATTTCTCATATTTCTCATAGCTCTGTGCAGGACTGATGATTGTAATGAAGTGTGTGTGTGTGTTTTATAAGCATGTTTGAATGAAGCTGAAGGAGAAACACTGGACACACAATCCACAATACAACAGTACATTCATATCAGCTTCAGAAATCTGACACGAAGCAGAATCAGAGGAATAATTCTCTTCAGAAGGAAAATTCTCATTATTTATTCCTCATGTTGTTCGCTCCAGTATGCTGATTTATTGTCTGTGGGACAAAAGAAAAGGACATAAAAATGCTCTATGTGCATCATGCTCTGTATTCTGGAGTCATAAGATATAGAATAGAGAGCATGATGCACATAGAGTACTTTTATGGTGTTTTTCTAATCATTTTTGGGGGTTTAATTGTCAGTGTATGGAATAAGAATTTTGTGTACTTGGAATATAGTGTACGATTCTATGAGACTACTGTACTACTGAGCTTGATAGTGAATCACAATGATCTGTAACATGGAAAGAGCTGATCAAAAATGTCTCATTTTGTGTTCTACGTAAAAAATAAAAACATACAGATTTGGAACGTCATGATGAGGGTGAGTAAATAATGACAAAATCTTCCTTTTGGTACAAATTTATTCCCTTTTTTTTTTTTTACATTGAATTGTCAGATTTATTTAAAATACTCTTCTGAGTCTAATATATCACTGCACACAGCAAACTGACTCTTGATGGCGATTACTAGTTATTTGTTGCGAGTATTATTTATCTAGCATCAGTTTTGCCTTTGTGTATGAATTAAAAAACTGTTTTTTGTTGAAGAGACATGTTTTTATTTCTGTATTGTCCGAGGAGTGACTGCTTTTATAAACACACAGACACACATGTACAGCATGTACGTTATGACTGTGAAATAACTCTTGTGTTGCCATGTAAATAATATGTTGCTAAATTATTTCTTGTTTGCCATCGTGGTACATTGCGGTTTATCAGCTAAAGGATGATTTTTCTGTACAACCATTAAATGCAGTGAACACAGCTTTGTCTTCGTCTAAACTTTATTGTCATTTTTCACTTGATTTCTGGAGGAAGTTAACGTTGACCATTTGTGGTTTGAGAGGATCTGAATGGGAAGGATCTGTGGTTATTGGATATATCGATGGTTACTGCACTCTAGTGGCATGTAGGTGCAACCCTATCTGCTAAAACTAAAGATTTCACTCATAGTATGATATTATATATACACTGAAAAAAGCACAATGACAAGGTTAAATAGCATTGAAAAATTAATCATAATGTATCATTTTTTTTTTTTTTTTTTTTTTTTTTTTAAATAAGCCTGAGGAATGAAATGCGAGTTAAATTAAAGAAAAATAGGAATAAAGGAGTTTTAAGCCACTTTTGCTTGTGGATGAAAAATGTTGCATACAAAATAAAATAAAAAAATGAACGACATATTCAAGAGATAACGATTTTGGGGTTTTCGTTAGAATAAAAAAAAATGTCTTTAAAGGATAAAACTGTGGGCCACATTAGTAGGGTTAAATATATAAGAGCATAAATCAACCCAAAATGTATTGGTTATACTACAATCACAAAATAAATGGGCAGCTGTTTCTTCAACAAGACCACAAAATGCGCAAGTTTCATCAATATTAAGGTATTTACAGATTAATTAAACCTGTCGCTCATGCGCCTCGTGATAACGCCAACATCACGCTTTCAGGCTATATAGTACGTACTATTTAAGTGCTCGTTGAGTAAGTAGTTATTGAAATTAAGTAGAATAGCTACTCGGAGAGTATGCGATTTCGGACGCAGCCTGGAGCTTCTTTGTTTACGGTTCTTCGGGGATCCTCGCGCAGGTTAGTGAACAGCTCATCTGCGCACACAGCGCCACATGCCGGCGCGGATGAACTGCCAAAATGTTTTCGTTTTAACAGCCCAAACATTTAATTTTTATTTTTTTAGGTGCAGCAAAACACTTTATAGCAACTATAACCATAAATTAACAGCACTTTAAAAATTAAACATTTTTTAAGCTTTTTCTAGGATTTTTTTTTATTGAAATTAAATATCGTGACGCGGATAATATTGTTGGCTCCTTATAAATTGCTTCTGATTCTCCTCATTTGTTTGTAGTGCGCTTTGGATAAAAACGACTGCTGTGTGTGTGTGTGTGTGTGTGATATTTATTTTATTAAATGGAGTCAACTCTCTACATTGGCCTAGTTTTGTGTTTTTCCGCGTTTCAGTGTCCAGGCGACGGATTAACTCATGAATATTAGTTAGGTTAAGAAAGTGACTGGCAGCTTCAGGAAGTTTACGAAGCACGTCTCCTTTACCTAATTAATATTCATGAACATCAACGTATTCGTAATTGGCGTCCAGGCAACGCCGCGACGCGCTCCAGTGACTGGAATTTGTCAAGCATAGACTGAAGTTGTGAAGTGACTGAAAGACGCTTCACTGCTCTCATAATGTTACATTAGTTAATTAAACAAGTTTCATCAATGTACAATATAAATAATTAATCAACATGTATGATCGAGCTCCCAGGTTTACACATTTGACATTAAGGGGCACTACGTCTGATATTGGACCAGGATCTTATAATATCAATAGGTCTCTGAGCGGCAAATACAGTAAGTTTCATTTTAACATGAAATAAAGTAATTTTTTTAAAAGCCTAAGACCAGTGGCCGTCTAGTCTTAAAAGTTAGTCATCTAAATTTCGGTCAAAACTTTTTACATAAGTTACATAATTCAAAAAATTGAATTGGAAAAGCGAGATGGAAATTAACCCTTTGGTTAACGTTAACTGCTAGTTGGTCAAACGCAGTCTTAACATAGTGACTAAATTTATGCAACTGGCCTCAAAATTGACCATAGTTTTAATACAAATAAAACTATTGTTATTGTAGTTAAACCATGGTAACCACAAATTAACCATAGCTTTGCTACACTAACCATAGTTTAACATGCTATTTGTAGTAAAACTGTGTTTATACAAATGGTAATAAGAAAAAAAAACGTTGTTACTACACTTTTACTATAATAAAACCATGGTTAATTTTCGTGAGGCAGTTCTAAACCTTACCAAGAAGCATATTACAAAAAAGGTTATTCAATGTTTTTTTTTTTTTTTTTTGCAGACATCTTTTCTTACCAACAACCATTTCTCTGGATAGTTTTCTTGGGTTGCTATAGTTCTTGATGTTAAATTAGGCTCTTCAGACCAGTATGTTGTTTAATTTAAAGTTTTCTAAAGAACTAGACTAGAGAATAAAGTTTCTCATATGGCAGTAGGGTTGTGCAACTCTTTTTAGTTATTATTTGAACCTCTATTTTAATAGTTTAGGCACCTGTAATCAATCTACTAGGCTATTGTATTTGTATTAATACTAATATAATAAAAATAGTTATTACTATTTGAAAGAGTTATTGTTGATGTATTTCTGCAGATTCGTATGCCCCGTTCCTCTCACTGTCCAGTAGAGAGTCTGGGTTCCTGGGGTCGGCCAGTGGTCTCCTCTCTCCTGGACCAGGACAGTATAACAGTGACATTACCAGGGTACGTTATGGTTTTAACATCACTGTGCAATCAGTTAACATGTCAGTGACGAGTGCAAAATTACTGGAATATTGCAGAATCATATTCTGGGAGGAAACAGTCTGCAGAATCGATCCAGGCGGTTTGATGACGTGGTGTCAGATGTGCCAGGGCCGGGAGCGTACAATGTTACGGATAATGTTTCACCTTCAGAGAAAAGAACAACCAATCCAGAGAAGAGTGTGAAGGTGAGATGTTAGTTTGGATTATCATATAGACTATAAATTAGTTTTATTGTTATGAGTTATGAAGATCATATCAAGTGTTGTTATTAAGGCAAGACAAATTTGAAAAAGGAGAATCTCACGAAGAAATGTCCGGGTTATATTTCAACCCAAAATCAGAAGAAAAATATAACAAATAATATTTTGCAGGGTAATATTTCTATTTTAATATACTTTAAAATGTAATTTATTCCTGTGATGCAAAGCTGAATTTTCAGCATCATTACTTCAGTCTTCAGTGTCACATGATCCTTCAGAAATCATTCTAATATGATTTTAGTCATCAAAGAATTCTAAAAAAAAAAGTATCACAGGTTATAAAAAGATATTAAGCAGCACAATTGTTTCAACACTGATAATAAATCAGCATATTAGAATGATTTCTGAAGGATCGTGTGAAATATTAAAAATAGTAAAGTTTCCAAACTTTTGACCGGTACTGTATGTTTGTAGGATCATTGGATCTTTTCGAATTGTGACATTTTCACAGCAATTATGTAACAACATTTAGACAGTGTGTTCAATAAAAACACAAGATTTTAGTTCAAGATCAAATGAGATTTTATGAGCAATTAATGCAGATATCCAGTTAAATCCAAAGGGTTCACATACTTTCCCCTTGCAGCTGTAATGAATCTCTGTTACTGCTCTGATTTGTTATTTGACTAAATGTCTTGATGAATCCTGCAGGCCGTCTTTAAAATGGTGAAGATGCTGCTGAATCATGATGCTCCATCCATCCCGTCTCCCGGACAGGCGTTCGGATATGAAGAGGATGCTCAAGGTGTCCTACACAGACACAAACCCCCCACCAGAGATCAGACCCTCGGCCCGGCCTTCTACAACCCTGTACCGGTCAGACAGTTTTCGAGCAGTATGTGTAAATGGATGTGCACTCAGTGAAAAAGATACAGGTCTAATGGAGCGGTTTGAGTGTGCATGCTTGAGTTAGTGTGTGTGTGTGTGTGAGGTCAGATGTGTCCATTAACAGAAGACCGTCTAATGCCCCTCCGCTCTGCATCATTAGTGCCGAGGCTATTTCCATTACTAATGATCGCTGCATTATTTTAAAAAGTCACAAAGCTCAGCACTCATCCATTTTACTGTCAGGACCGAAAACCCTGGGTAATTATTCTTTACGTTATATTTCAATATTCACTTACAATAATGCAGCAGATGCTGGACTCAGCTTTAATCAAATCATCTTTCATTGGCCATTGAGCTGCCAACTTCCTCTAGAGGGGGAAGAACTCTTTATCAAAGCGCAGGGCCATCCGTCATGGTGCATCTCTGTTTCTTTCTCTTGTCAGGGTTTACTCGTTGATTACACATATTCTGCCCATTTTTATGTGTTTTTCTAAATTAAAATGGTCACTCATGGTTCTACACTTTTGTAACATTTTATGTTGTTTCACTGAAGTTCACTGATCGGCTCTGTTTCAAGACCTAGTAAGCCATAGTGTACGTGACACATGCAGCTCAATGAGGTTCATCAACCATTTTATTAAGATTTCATTATCAGTGCATATCAATGATATTGGAAATTTAGCTGATACATATTATACATTTAGTATATACACACACATATATATATATATATATAGTTTAGTTTCAACAAATGGACTTTGAATGTTAAAGTATGCTCTATGACATATGACCAAAACATAAATGTGTATTATGTCCAGTGAAAATGCTGATAATTTTGAACTAATATTTGACCTCAGGCACAATGCAGTGCAAAATAGTCTTATGTGAAAGGATTGAAATGAAAATTTTATATATATATATATATATATATATATATATATATATACAGTGGGTACGGAAAGTATTCAGACCCCCTTAAATTTTTCACTCTTTGTTATATTGCAGCCATTTGCTAAAATCATTTAAGTTCATTTTTTTCCTCATTAATGTACACACAGCACCCCATATTGACAGAAAAACACAGAATTGTTGACATTTTTGCAGACTTATTAAAAAAGAAAAACTGAAATATCACATGGTCCTAAGTATTCAGACCCTTTGCTGTGACACTCATATATTTAACTCAGGTGCTGTCCATTTCTTCTGATCATCCTTGAGATGGTTCTATACCTTCATTTGAGTCCAGCTGTGTTTGATTATACGGATTGGACTTGATTAGGAAAGCCACACACCTGTCTATATAAGACCTTACAGCTCTCAGTGCATGTCAGAGCAAATGAGAATCATGAGGTCAAAGGAACTGCCTGAAGAGCTCAGAGACAGAATTGTGGCAAGGCACAGATCTGGCCAAGGTTACAAAAAAAATTTCTGCTGCACTTAAGGTTCCTAAGAGCACAGTGGCCTCCATAATCCTTAAATGGAAGACTGAGCTGGCCTAGAGCTGGCCGTCCGGCCAAACTGAGCTATCGGGGGAGAAGAGCCCAAAGATCACTGTGGCTGAGCTCCAGAGATGCAGTCGGGAGACGGGAGAAAGTTGTAGAAAGTCATCCATCACTGCAGCCCTCCACCAGTTGGGGCTTTATGGCAGAGTGGCCCGACGGAAGCCTCTCCTCAGTGCAAGACACATGAAAGCACGCATGGAGTTTGCTAAAAAACACCTGAAGGACTCCAAGATGCTGAGAAATAAGATTCTCTGGTCTGATGAGACCAAGATAGAACTTTTTGGCCTTATTTCTAAGCGGTATGTGTGGAGAAAACCAGGCACTGCTCATCACCTGTCCAATACAGTCCCAACAGTGAAGCATGGTGGTGGCAGCATCATGCTGTGGGGGTGTTTTTCAGCTGCAGGGACAGGACGACTGGTTGCAATCGAGGGAAAGATGAATGTGGCCAAGTACAGGGATATCCTGGACGAAAACCTTCTCCAGAGTGCTCAGGACCTCAGACTGGGCCGAAGGTTTACCTTCCAACAAGACAATGACCCTAAGCACACAGCTAAAATAACGAAGGAGTGGCTTCACAACAACTCTGTGACTGTTCTTGAATGGCCCAGCCAGAACCCTGACTTAAACCCTATTGAGCATCTCTGGAGAGACCTAAAAATGGCTGTCCACCAACGTTTACCATCCAACCTGACAGAACTGGAGAGGATCTGCAAGGAGGAATGGCAGAGGATCCCCAAATCCAGGTGTGAAAAACTTGTTGCATCTTTCCCAAAAAGACTCATGGCTGTATTAGATCAAAAGGGTGCTTCTACTAAATACTGAGCAAAGGGTCTGAATACTTAGGACCATGTGATATTTCAGTTTTTCTTTTTTAATAAATGTGCAAAAATGTCAACAATTCTGTGTTTTTCTATCAATATGGGGTGCTGTGTGTACATTAATGAGGAAAAAAATGAACTTAAATGATTTTAGCAAATGGCTGCAATATAACAAAGAGTGAAAAATTTAAGGGGGTCTGAATACTTTCCGTACCCACTGTATATATATATATCTGTTTTTGATGTTTTGCAGGAGGAGCTGTCGTCCTCTCAGAAGTATAAAGGTGTACAGTTCGGAAAGATGTCAGGCCGGAGAGAGCAGGTAAAGGGTGGAGACGGACCTGGACCAGGACAGTATGAAATACAGGAGTAAGTTTGATTGATGCATTTGTTCTCAGCTGCAACACAACATCATTTACATTGTCTTGCAAAATTTATTATAAAGCATCTGGACCTTGTTTGTCATATGTAGATGCTTCAGAATAAATTTCATATGGTCTCAGCCTCAGACGGCACACCCACAGTCTGTTCAATGACCGTCTGATGCATACTGCACACAAAACTTGAAAGCACTTCCTTGATCTAATAAAATCTTATCTGCTTGACTGACTTTTCTGCAAATTATGCGTGTATGTCACACTTACATGGCACTGGGTTGATGTAATAATCTTTTTGAGGAAGAACAAATCACTGGATTTGCCAGTGTTGAGAGTTAGATTGTCAGTGCTGCATTGATTAAATTTTTTTGTAGGCCAACCCGGAAGTCACCCTGGTTCCCTCAACAAAAACCCAATAAGATTTTTCTGCTGGCTTTTGTACTGTTGCAGAAAATAAGCTCTGTGATTTGTACACATATTGTCCATCATGATATTCTTCACAAATACACTTTTTTTGAAGCCTGAATACAATCGCCGGATATAAAAATCTAAATGTAGGCTATAAACAAACTACACCACGGTCGCATGACTTCAACGTCACCATCACTAAGCTTCTCTAACTCTTTATTTAAAAAAATATCTGCAAGAGTGTGATTATACACACAATGAGGTTGTGAAAGCGGACTAGTGAGTAGATGAGTTTTCCTGTTCGTTGTGATGATGTTTAATGTCCCAGACAACCTCTGTTGTCCCATTTAGACACTTGTTAGCAAAGTAAAATCTTTTAAAAAATCATAATTACTGATGTATCTTATGTCATAGAATAAAACGTGAAAATATCCTGAGCTTGTGTTCACCACAGACCTTTTTTCCAAGCATTTGACCAAAAACCCATTCAAAAAAAGCAAAATTGACTTCAGGCTGATGGAACTGGAAGTGCTAAAATGCTAACTCGTTTCCGGGTTTCGGCCTACAAAATTACATCATCCCTGCAGAACTATGGTGTTTTTTGAAAAATTAATTTTGTGCATCTCTGTGTGTGTTTGTGTGTGTGTACCAGGGATAACACAGTCCACTATGAGAATGTGAATCTCATGCGAGAGCAGAGAGGCCGTTCAGAGCTGGTCGTCCCTCGATACCATGAGCTGGTGGCTCTGCAGGAGGAGAAGAAGGTTAAAACCTCATAATATAATTTTCTCTTTAGTCTCTGTTCTATACATTTAGCTATTTTTGGATCACTTGTTCTGGACAATTTTTTAAGACATTTGACAGCACTAAAGCTGCAAATTAAATCTAAATGTAAATTAAAGCTACTGTAAAATATATAAATAAATAATAAGATTAAAATAAATAAGTAAATAAATACATTTGCTTAAAATAAATAAATGAATAAATAAGATTAAAATGATTAGAATAGATTAAAAATAGAAACTAATTTTTAGAACTTTATAATATTCATTTTTAGTGTATAAAATGGGTGTAGAAATAGATGTGTTTTAAAATTTAGGATGGGGTCCCTCACACGAGGATGATTGTATTTAGGGGTCTGTGGCATCTAAAAGATTGAAAACCTCTGTCCTAACACACCAAAGTGTGTAAATTTGACATGTAGAAGCTGTGTTTAGCCTGTAGAGGGCACTATTGCAACAAGACTTGAGCTCAAGGTTAGATGCATTTCTGCATGAATGCTTTTGTTTTCTGTTGTCTTATGTGTGCATCTTTGTGTATGTGTGTGTGTGTGTGTATTTATAGGGTGTCCCGGGTCCAGGGCAATACCACATAAAGAGTCAGTTTGCGACACCCAGTAACCCACATGGTCCTGTGTTGAGCCCACCCTTCCTGTCTCAAGCTCAGGCAACAACACTCTGCTTTATTTTTGGACATTCATACATAAGGGATAACGTACCTCCAGCCTGATGTTATCGCAAAATAAACTCAGACAGGGTGATCAGCATCCTGACGTGAAGTGAAGGGCTCTTGTTTTGAAGGGTTTTTTTGTGATAACATCCGGCCGGATGTACATTATCCCACTTATTACACGGCTACTTGTCACAGAAGTAAATAATTAGACAAAAATTTGGATTTGAGTTAAAATATTTTATTAGCTTACTAAACGCAAAGCTTCCACAAAGAAAAACAGTTCCTAGTAAGCAGCTTTGAGTCTAGTTGAATGAACAAGTTCAAACAAGATGGACATTTAAGGGAAAATGTACCGTGTGGTATCACTTATTTCACAGCTTTTCACAAAATAAATAATGACAGGGACATGAAATATTGATTTAAGAAGAAGCCGTTTTAAAAGCTGTACTTGTTTATTATCTTATAATCTATTGTATTTTATTCTAGCAACAAAACAAACACTTCAACAATATTATCATAGACCTACTATTAATACTGAAGTACAGTAAATACAGTTGATAACTGCGTCACAAGATGCCACCAGCATGTCCGTGGGAATAACTGACCTCGGAATGTTGTTTCTGACCAATCAGAATCGAGCATTTCAGAGAGCCGTGTAATAAGTGCTAATAAAAGCTGCTCTGGAGTAGTCACATGAAATCAAAATGGACTTTATTTACTTGCCTAATACATGTTTCTGGTCTTGTGTACAATTCATCAGGGCACAGTCTTCATAATCTTTTAGCAAAATGTAATTGAGTCAAAGATTAAAGTAAAACAGGTTGTGCTGGTTCTTGCAGCGGTTCAGTCCAGTCAAGGATGAAACGCCCCCTGTAGGTGCATACGATGACCCGCGCTGTGCTCTGGAGATCCTGAAGAAAGGCAGAGGGGTGAAGAAGAATCCGTTTGGCTTGACAGCTGTACGCTTCCTGCCAGAAAACAAATCGAAAGCTACGCCAGGTGTGTTTTTCTGTGTGAATGTGAATCTGGGCCACATTCTGAATGCAAAATGTCTTGTATCTGTGAAGTGCAGTCTGAGGTCAGATTTGGACTGTGCTTGCTAGAGGGACAAACATGAGGTTGGCAAAGATAGATTTCGTACTACTACACAAATGCTATAAACAACAGCAGCCAATTAGGTTTCAGACCACTCTCAAAACAACCAACTAATCAGATTCTATGCCACTTTAAGACTTTCAAGATGCATTTTAATTTGCATACTGTCTGTCCTAAATAGTGTGCAAGAGTATAATTAGTGCATGCCGAATCAACGTCAAGTCACATTTCTTTTTATAGTGCTTTATACAAAAGAAATTGTTTTAAAGTTGCTTCGAATAATAAACAGGAAAGTACAGAATTACGATGCAAACTTTATCAAATAAGAGACAGAAGCACAATGAACTACACTGTAAAAAGTGGTAAACTGCAATATTAAATAATATTTGACTTGACTAAAACCAGTTCATTTACGTTTTCATTTTTTTTTTGTTATCAATTCGGTGTGTCTTCAGAGTGTCAAATCAGTTTTCTTTATCAGTCTTAACATGCAAAGTGGTCGAAATGCAATGAACTATTTTTAAGGCAGCAATTAAACTTAAATTTTAGCAGCTTGAAACATTTTAGTATATTGATACTAACATATAAATATTATATAAAAAAATAAATATTTCAGTGTAGTACTTCCCACTCCTGGCATACTGCTATTATTACTGTAGCAAACCACATGGACTGCATTAAAGCAGTAAGATTTTTTTAAAAGAAATTAATATTTTTATTCAGCAAGGATGCATTAAATTGATCAAAAGTGACAGTGTAGACATTAATAATTAACAAAATTATTTCAAATTTCAAATGAATTATTTTCTTTTGAACTTTCTAAGAAAGAATTTTAAAAAATGTTTACGTTACCTCTAAAAAAATCTGCACAACTGTTTTAAAATAAATGTTTCTTGAGCAACAAATCAGCATATTAGAATGATTTCTGGAGGATCATGTGACACTGAAGACTGGAGTAATGATGCTGAAAATTCAGCTTGGACATCATAGAAATAAATTATATTCAAATAGGAAACCGTTATTTTAAATTGCAATAATATTTCACAATATTACAGTTTTTTTTACTGTATTTCTGATCAAATAAATGGTGAGCAGAAGAGACTTCTTTCAAAAAACATTTTACCGATTCCAAACTTTTGAATGGTAGTGTATGTAAATTAGGCAAAGCCACAATTATCAATATCAAACAGACCTAGTTGGTAGTACAACAATAGTAAATAAATGTCGTATTCATACATGTATTTGCTGCAGAACCTGATTTCACCAAGTGCAACATATTCCTGGATCAACATCTTTGTTGATCCTAGAACAACATTCCAATCAACCAATCAGATTTGAGGGGCAAGTTTATAGTTTCTGTCAAGTTTAGGCTTAAAACCAGGGTTAGGTGCTTCTACATCAGTGTTATTCACCTGTCATTTCACTTTGATTTTAGGGATGACTTATGGGTAGGGTTAGGTTTAGGGGTGGGGATATATGGTTAGCATTACATTTTTGGACAGGAATGTTGTTCCAGGATCAACAAAATCCTGTTGATCCAAGAACTCGGCAAAATCAGGACGTGCTGTATTTGCTAGGTCCTGGTGCCTATAACGTGTTTGACTATGGCCTGGCTCAGGAGAGTTTGAAGAAAGCCTCTCAGAAAGGAAGGAAGGACGCAAGGAAGGGCGCCTTTGGCTCTGTTGCACCACGCCGGCTTTTTCTCCCCAGCAAAGAGGAAATGAGCACCCCGGGGCCGGCTCACTACAAGGTGAGCAGTTCTTCAACCCAGAAAGTGTGCCCTCATTGTCTATTGTACACTAATCTGCCAGCGCCCTTGGGAGCTTATTCAGACTTTTCAGAGGGCTTCATCCAATGAATCGAATAAATCTTCCATAAATCCCCTCCAACTAAATATTTCTCAGCATTCACTAAATGTCAATTTTGCCTGGAGTCTACAACCTAAAGCCTATTTTTTTCTAAATGTACCATGGAAACCATAGTTTCAGCCAAAATGCTGCAGTTTCCGCATTTCATGCCAAACTCCATTAATTACGGCTACTCATACTCAGGATGAGGTATTTGAATGAAGTATCAATCATTCATGCTACAGATGTAAATGCAACCTTGAATTGCTTGTTGAGGAGAAGTGTGCTTTTAAGTGATCAGACATTTGCCTGGTGGATGTTAAAACAGGCAAAAGCATACACACTTACACTGGTCTTTTGGCAAACTGTGGTTACCATGGTACATATTTGTCAGAATAACAGATTCAAATTTATAACAGTATGTAGCTGGCAAATCCTCCCTGTATTTCACAGAAAACTTGGGACATTTGGATCTGCTGTTTTTTTTTTATTGAAAATGTCTATTATTTCCAGTGTGAGTGTCCAGTTGGCCTGCCTCCTGAACCAAACTGTCCACAGTGGAGATCTTTTATGGATGCTCCTCTCCTTCTGTTCCTTGTACATGGTCCCTGCCTGCATAGATATGAGCAGTGAACGTGTCCTACTTGACCTCAAGATTCACTGAGACTTTCGCTGCTCACTTTTTAATGTTTTTGAAAGAAGTCTCTCACTAAGGCTGCATTTATTTGATCAAAAATACAGTTAAAACGGTAATATTGTGAAATATTATTACAATTCAAAATAACTGTTTTCTATGTGAATATATTGTGATCAATGCTGAATTTTCAGCATCATTGCTCCAGTCTTCAGTGTCACATGATCCTTCAGAAATCATTCTAATATGCTGATTTGCTGCTCAAGAAACATTTCTGATTATTATCAATGTTGAAAACAGTTGTGCTGCTTCATATTTTTGTGGAAATCGTGATGCGTTTTCTTTGATACTTTAATGAATAGAAAGAACAGCATTTATTTGAAATAGAAATCTTTTGTAACAAATGTAATAGCAACCACAAATTTCCTTCTTGATTCATTGTATATGATGTCAAATGCCATTTTTACACAACACTGGACTACACCGGCAAAATAACCACTTCAGTTTCATTTCAATTTAGTGAGGTTTTATAAAAAAAATAGTAAGCTGTATACAGTATATATTGTGTAAAAAGCTAGTATTTCATTCTGAACATAACCTGCAGTCTGAGATGAGGACCTGGTGCATCTTATCTCTAGCTTCACGATAGCGGAGATTATGATTTTTCATTATAAGTAGAACCAGAGAGCAGAGACCACACAGGCTCATAATTAAAAGAAATAGTTCACACAAAAATCATTTATTCACCTTCATGTTGTTTTAAACTTATATAATTAATTTTCTTCTGTGAAGAGATGTTTTGTAGAATTTCTAACCTGCTGTTTTTTCATACAATGAAAGTAGAAGGTGATCAGTGGCTTTCATGCAGCTAGTGTGTTCTTGTGTACTATATTCTAATTATGAGAAGAACAGGCCCCCAATTATTTGAATATCATGAATCAGTCATTACACATCAGTATTTGACTGCATAATGCTGTGATTGACCAGTCAGAATAAAGTATTCCAAAGAGGTAATATTAATATTGTATACTGTCTTTCTTTTGTGTTTGCTGCAGGTGGAGAAGACAAATGAAGCATCATATAAGAAACAGAGTACAGCTGCTTTTAAATCTGACTCTGACAGACTTGTGGGTTCACTGTTCGCCAAAGTAAGACACACGCAACACTCAAATTTCATCTTAAGACTGTCACTGGGGAGAAAAATCACAACTGAGATCTCTTTAATATCTCAAGTGTTTTTCCACATGTGTCTCCTTTAACATATCAGAAGAGAAAAATCTCATCGTCTCACACTATGCTCGGATTTGCCTAAATAATAAAATATAATGCCCCTTTTACAAGATATAATAATGTGTCCCCAGAATGTGTCTGTGAAGTTTCTGCTCAAAATACCCCACAGATCATTTATTATAGCTTGTCAAATTTGCCCCTGTTTGGGTGTGAGCAAAAACACGCCGTTTTTGTGTGCGTCCCTTTAAATGCAAATGAGCTGCTGCTCCCGACCCCCTTTCAAGAAGAGGGCGGAGCTCTAACAGCTTGCACTTTGGTTGCTCAACAACAACAAAGCTGGAGAATCTCACGCAGCCAAAATGAGGATTGTCAGTAACGGTGTTCAGCCTTACATTGTCCAAACTGGAGTCGGACACTGATGGAGAGACTCAGGAAGAAGTTACAACTTTTAGAATGAAACTGGACGTTTCTGAATGGTTAGTGGATAAATTTATGTAGTTGCTGTGGAGCTGATTCAACTCATCGACTAGCATGTGCCGTTGAATTGACTCTCGTTTGTGAAGCAGTCTGGTGTAAAATGACGGCATGACAACAACACTCTACTACAACAACTCTTCCTCTTCTCTAAAGCAGCCCAACATGGCCTCACCCCCTTTGTTGTGTGTTCTCGGGGGCGGGGTTTATGTAAATTCGAGTGTTAGTGATGTCACCAACACGGAAAGAAGCTCGCTGTAGTCCCTACCAGCCATTTGTTGTAGTCCTTAAAAATTAAACTTGTTTTAAGCTGTGAAAGAGCAAAGTCTGAGGAGTCTTAGCTCAGTCTCAAGGCATTTTCAGCTCCATGATGTGTAATGACAGGAATTATCAGCTCAGTATTCAGAGTCAAACAAAGCCTGTTCTAGAAATTCAGGTTTTTAGCGTGTATAAGCTCGAATTCAATGGGAAAGCCCTGATATTTGTTTCACTCTATGGAGAGTTTAGATTAAATCCTGTCCATATCTAAAATCAGTAATTATACTTTGCAAGATATGAGAATTCAGAAGTGTCCGTATGTGGAGAGCATGTATCATAGAGAGTGTTTGAGTCAGACGCTCTGATGCAGATGCTGCAAATAGTTTATTATGAGCTCAGCACCTCGCCTCACGTCTGCTCCGCTTCTTTATTAGACACGTCTGCTCCTTCACAAATAACACACAATACACACAGCCGTCTGCGGGAATCTCACCAAATCACATTTCAACCCAAAATCAAAAGAAAGAAATAAAACATTTTATGTCACATGTCGAAAATAAAGCTTAATTTTAGCACCATTATGATGTTTTTCATTGTGACGTTATTTTCATGACATTTTCACTAAATTACCACAATGCATCTGTTTTTTGTTTTTTTTTTTGTAATTGTCATTATTACTGATGATTTAAACATTATATTAAGCATTATATTAGGTATTATATTAAGAAATGTGCATTGTGCAATAAAGAAGTATACCAAATAAAGTTTAATTGCAATATTTATTCCAGTAAGTCTCAAGCGATATGCCAGTAAATATATTAATAGATTTGTACTATTCATAATATGAAATAAATGTATTTTAAATCCAGTGTGGTCACTAGGGAGTAATGGGAATTTAGAATTTTTTGTTTAATTGTCATGACAATAATGTCACAATACAAAACTTCTTCCTAAAAATAGTCTTGTTCCTGATAGGTTTGGTGAGATGTACCCATCTAGATGTTTCTGTCTCTCTGTTTTTGTTTCTGATGTCTCTTTACAAATACAATTACACATATAGCTGGTTAGTATTGCAAAATGCAAGTGTTACATATATAAATATGTATATGTACATATTGATTCTATACAGTTTCATTTCAATGTACAGCATCTGTAGCATCCTGGCAGTTAACACAACTAAAATAATTTTGAAAATTGTGAAATAATTGTGAAAACAAGCAAAAATTGTGTTTGCAATAACACTCCTACAGCTCACACACATATACGACCCCCTGGCTCATTTGTACCTGCTGTAAATCCATTGTGCAGATGATGTTTATGATGCTGTGGTTAGATATTACATTGCTCTTGGCAGGATACTCCTCCGCCAGGCTCATATAACGTGAGCGAATCTTTCGAGAAGACACACGGTCTCCATCGCTACAGCGAGCCACGAAACGAGAAAGCACGCAGGCGACAGAGCTGCTTCCTGTCTGCCACCCCCAGAGACCCTGCCTTCCTCCACTACGACCCTGAAATCCCAGGTGACTCACACTTACTTGATCTCTATGGGCGCCATTTGCGGCCTGCTGTCGATTATCTGTCCAGTTTGTAAAAATAAACAAGTGATTTATATTAGAAGTCTATGGAGCTAAACATTCAAAAGTAGGAAGCAACATTAGTGAATTCTTACTCTCTTGATTATTAATTAATAATTAATATGAAGTATTACATGAATAAACTCTGTAGATCTAGTTTGGTCTTTCATATATATATATATATATATATATATATATATATAATATAAAATGAAGTGTCAGTAATGCA
This sequence comes from Elopichthys bambusa, assembly GCA_037101425.1. Classification (NCBI taxonomy): domain Eukaryota; kingdom Metazoa; phylum Chordata; class Actinopteri; order Cypriniformes; family Xenocyprididae; genus Elopichthys; species Elopichthys bambusa. The sequence continues at coordinate 39,941,734 of CM074434.1, read as the reverse complement.
TAATGCATACTATATATATATATATATCGACTTTTTAGAGACTTTTTAATTTTTTTAAAAACAGAAATGCGAAGCTTGTATATTTGTTGTTGTATTATAATTTCGCATTGCTTTAAAAGTTGTTTAAATAATCCTTGAGTTGGGACTAATATTGTAGGCCTAGAAACTTGCTTTACCAACATAATGGTGGAATTTGCTCAATGAAAACAGTGTTTTCAGGGATTTATGTTCAAGTATTTCAGCTAAACTAGTTGTTTCTTATTTGTGGTTTTGCAGGTCCGACTCATTATAGTCCAGATGTTAAGTCTGGCTCTAAACTTGCACTGATTGTCTCAAAGGAAGATCGCTTCAAAAGCCCTAAAGACACGACCCCTGGACCCACAGCATACGAGGTATATACCTCATTCATTTATAAAACGTGTATATGTGTGGTTGAATTAAACATTTTTACTTATTTAATTGTTACAAATATATTTAAAAAATAATTTAAGAAATATATATGTTAAACATTTCTATTACTATTATTATTTATATATATTTATATATCAGCCACTTTATTAGGTACACCTGTTCCACTGCTTGTTAATCAAATATCTAACCAGCCAATCACATGACAGCAACTCAATGCATATAAGCATGTAGACACAGTCAAGATGATCTGCTGAAGTTCAAACTGAGCATCAGAATGAGGAAGAAAGGTGATTTAAGTGACTTTGTGTCATGTGGCATGGTTGTTGGTGCCAGACGGGCTGGTCTGAGTATTTCACAAACTGCTGATCTACTGGGATTTTCACACACAACCATCTCTAGGGTTTACAGAGAATGGTCTAAAAATATAAAGTGAGCGGTAGTTCTTTGAGTGAAAATAACTAACCAGACTGGTTCAAGCTGATAGAAAGGCAACAGTAACTCAAATAAGCACTTGTTACAACCGAGATCTTCAGAAGAGCATCTCTGAACACACAACACGTCCAACATTGAAGCAGAGGATCTACAGCAGCAGAAGACACACCGGTGACACTCCTGTCAGCTGAGAACAGCAAACGCAGGATAAAATTCACATAGGCTCAACAAAACTGGACAATAGAAGATTGGAAAAGTGTTGTCTGGTCCAATGAGTCTGGATTTCTGCTGCGACGTTCAGATGTTAGGGTCAGAATTTGGTGTAAACAACATAAAAGCATGGATCCATCCTTCCTTGTATCAGCGGTTCAGGCTGCTGCTGGTGTAATGGTGTGAGGGAGATTTTCATGCCACACTTTGGGCCCTTTAGCACCATTTGAGCATCGCTTAAACTCCACAGTCTACCTGAGTATTGTTGCTGACCATGTCCATCCCTTCATGACCACAGTGAACCATCTTCTGATGGATACTTCCAGCAGGATAGCACACCATGTCACAAAGCTCAAATCATCTCAAACTGGTTTCTTGAACATGACGGTGAGTTCTCTAGACTCAAATGTCCTCCACAGTCACCAGATCTCAATCCAATAGAGCAGCTTTGGGTTGTGGAGGAACGGGAGATTCACATCATGGATGTGCAGCCGAAAAAATGTGCGATGCTGTCATGACAATATGGACCAAAATCTCTGAGGAATGTTTCCATGTTGTGTGTGTGTGTGTGTGTTGTAGCTGAGTCCGGTTATCATGGACACCGTTCTGAAAGGCACCTTCAATGTGACGCTTCACGATCCTTTGATGTCCAGCACGAGATCTTTATCTTCACGCAAGTCTTTGAGAAAACCCCCTACCCACAGCAGTGCTTAACTCAGGTCAAAGGTCAGTGACCCCTCACATTATATTTGACACTTATTATGGAGGTTTAGTTTCAGTAATAGAGGCTTTCTTGAGGTTTTCAGAGGTCTACTCCACTCAGTAAAGAGAAAATACGGCTCTCTCCAGTCTGTCTTATTAAAACTAATCGCTCTGTTACACACACACAGATATTCCATAGGAGCAGCGTGAGCTCATATTGTATTCCCTCTGAATGGCTGATTCATCTCCTAAAACCAAATAAAACATTCAATGTATTCTCTGATTTACAAACACTAATTAGATGACTCATTAATGGCATGTGAGTCTGCTCACTGCATGATGAGTAACAGGAGATCTGGCTTTTAATTTAGCATGCTTTATTGGTGTGACACATATTCATTTCTACATACATTTTACTTTTTTGTAATGTATAAGCATTAGCTCACCTGAAAATATGTCTGTTGCTCAAAGATTGTTCATTTGTTGTTCAGGAGGAGATCATTGACATACAGTGTACGAGTAAAGCCATAAACGTAATGCAGCGGCCATTTGCACTAAGTGTAAATAGCAATTAGATGCTATTTACACTAGGTGAAAATAGTGATAGATTCTATTTACACCATGTAAAAGTATCAGTTCTTTGCAATAAGAGTAAATAGTAATTAGATGCTATCTATACTTTAAATTGGCAGATACTATTTGCATCTCAGTATTTTTCTGGATGCAGGTTGCAATAATATCATGTAAATGATTATATTTCTTAAAATTATTAAATGGATGCTGCCTTATTGTGAGAATAAAAACCCTGCCTACACCTTCCCCTAACCCTACCCAATTAACACTTTTAATATTATTAAACACTCGTTCACAGTTTATTTCCACGTTTAGAACATTATTTTCATTTTTATGGAAAATAAATGCGAGCTCGGCAAAAGGCGGATTCGAATCTGCGTCGATCGCGTTAAAAGCCACGTCTGCGAGCCTTACCCGCTACTGCTGCACCACCAAAGGGGTTGAATTCTGCGCATCTTTTTTAAAACTTGAGTGGCCCAACCAGACATTGATGGGCGGAGCTAGTGTAAATAGTGTTTGCCAACAAGGGACACTATTTTCACTTAGTGTAAATAGACACTCTGTAAATGGCAAATGATTGGAAGCACAAATCATTTGCTTTTGGGAGAATTTGATGACAAATGTTGATTGCAGACTTTGATATCATAGACATAATATGAGACGTTGTTGAGAAAGTCTAGCAATTAAATCACATGAGCTTATTTGGGCAAAATTCTCCTTTTGCTCTCCATTTGATCTCATTTCTGTATAGAGATATTAAATAAATCCCATTTGTGTTTTTGTGTTTTACAAGAAAATACTATTTCAGTCTTTCTAAATGTCACATTTAATTAAAATGTGTTACTTGCTATTTCTTTGCAATTACTTTACTAGCAATTTCTGAGTGAAAATTGTTTGAAAGTAAGTCATAATGTTAAATAAATACAGTTATTACATTTTAGCACAAAATAAACTAATATAATTAACATCAAAATAAAAGTAGCAATCTGTGATTTGAACCAATTAAAAATTAAAGAAGCCTTGTAATTATTAAATTGAAATTATTGTATTATATAAATAATCTCTAAATCTAGTGGCAAAGTGTCTCATTGTACACAGTAAAATAAATTACTTTATAAAACGAAGTAATAATAATAAGAAAAATATAAAATATCAGTAATGCTAAACTAAAACAAGAATACTAAAAGTATTCTACTGTGAAATTTATGACCATATTTAGAGGCAGGTTCAATATTTTAAGGAAATTTGGATCAGTCTTCCTTGCATGCAATTTTAATATTTTTCTTCTATATCATGTCTTACGGTTTCCTTCTGTATTCTAATTTGTTTTTCAGGTCACACACTTTCAAAAAGACCTCGGCTAAGCCTCTCCTATTAAACACATGCTTCCCAGGAGTTCCTGTCACACACACACACACACGCACACACACACACACCTCTTTATGGGTGATATATTTCCCCAGTGCTCACAGAGAATAAATCAGGATTCTTTAATGGGTTTGATGTTTCAGGGTTTTTGTGCATCATAAATTCTCAGCCCTGCCCACAATAACACAGCGCTAATGTAGAGAGATCTGACGTACACACACACACACACACACACAAAACATCTTGATATCGTTATACACACCCTTTTAATCTAATTAAGCATTTACACACTCTCATTATTCAGCAGAGAGGGGGAGGTCGAGGGAGGAAGGGCGAGAGATGTCGAAGAAGAGAATGAACGGAAGAAAGAGAGGTTTTAGCTCTTTATTGAACTGACTTGTTTTACATTTGCAAGCTAATTGAATCAGATAAATCACTGTGGCGGCTCTCTCGCCGCGCGTGTGTTTTTGTCTCGTGGAGTTTACAGATGTTAGAGTGTTTTAAAGTCAATGTGAAATCAAAATTGAACCCATTTACTTTCTTAATGCACATTCCTGGTCTTATTGTGAATGATTCATCTGTGCAGGTTACTCCAGAGAATTACATTTTGGTGTAATCTTTAATCAAAAAACTTTTAGGTTAACATCACCTAGGCTGTGCGGGCTATTGGATAGTGTTAACCAGCAGTCAGGTTCCAGAAGTAAAAATCCCATTCATTTTCTCCATAGGGGAAGTGACTTTAATGATAACTTATGAGGTCATTGCTCTATGGTACAGCAATGCTTTAATTGAAGCCATCCATTCGCATTAATAATTGTGATTAACTGGTGAAAAACTACATTACCCATGATTCTGCAAAGAAATCTCCACTAATCAGAGAATCAAAATGAGTAAATTACACCAGAAGAACTCTTTAGCTTCGCCCACTCTGATGAAGCAATGATGAAACCGAGTCAGTTTCCCCTACGCTCTCATAATACTTAAATATTTGTATTTATATATGCATATTTTGCAATAAACTTAAAATATATTGTTTCTGTATAATCAACATCTTTAACCCTCTGGTGCTGCTCACGTGGCAGACAAAAATTACCATTTTTTCTTATTATTATTTCAATAAAATGAATGTACTATATTTTAGTTTTTATAATGTTTTTAATTTAATATTTTGTATTTTTAGGGGATTTAATAGAACTAATTTATATTTGTGCAGTAGTTATAATCCATTTATTCACTTTTTGAGACCTGAAAATGAAATTTCCAACTTAAACTGTCATAAATCTTGAATGCTTTGGAGCACAGACTTAAGTTTGGTTTTTTTTTTTAAAGAAGACGCTTGGCAGATTATTGCTGAAAAAAAGTTAAATAAGTGAACGTGAAAAAAGTTATAGAATTTTAAATTTATTGTTACGGAAAATGCACAATCATACTATATTCATTATATAAAATATATATTTTGCAAAACATGCTTTACTCTAAATCTGCAAGAAAATCAATACCATAAATTGAAACAAGTTGTGTTACAAATTTGATGTTGATACTGTATCTCAAAAACTGAGCTTTCAGTAAGATTTTGTTTGGGCGCAGTACTGAAAATTTCCACTAGATGAAAATTAGTCTCCTATTCATTTCCAATGCATCATTTTTTACCTTGAGTACAAGTGTGTGTGTTTTTTTTTTTTGTTTTTTTTTTTTTTTCAGGACCATTTAACCTGATTTTTGTGTCTGTGTGTGTTCACATAGTTTCAAGTGTCAAAACCTTTACCAAGTTTTGTAACATTCTGATGAAGTAAAAAAAAAACTGAATAGCACCAGAGGGTTAAATCAGTAGTTTTATATTTATCTATAGTTTTTAATTCAAATTTTTACACAGTCTTGTACCTTTCTTTGTCTAATTTTCAAATATTTTTTGCTTAAATTCAAAGTTTATAATGTTGTGATTCACGTAGCAGGTTGGTTTGGTTTGTTGGTATGTTTTTTTTAAATCCCTATGGGGAAAATGAATGGAAAAGTACCAACGCCACAGCAAAAAGTGGGAGGGCACTGTTGCACTGTATAGATAAATATAGCTATTTAGTAGAGATGCACCGATGTATCGGCCAACAATCGGTATTGGCCGATAAAAGCTATTATTATCACTATTGTCCATCGGCCGATTGTTTAAAAACCGTCGATGATCAGGGCCGATTATATCCTGTCAATTAAAAGGGTGCGGAAAAATGTGTTCAGACTGCAACTCATACCGTGTGTAAAGAAAATCACTCGTGTTGAATTTTAACACATTAACCGATTTAAAATAGTGACGCTAAAGCAGGCTCTTTTTGACCTTATGAATCACCCGTAGTTCAAGCTAAGGTTGCCAGGTCTACGTTTTTTTTCCTACATCAAAAATTATTTGTAGCGCCTCCCATCCAATAATTGCAAAAAGCTTTGTGCTTTTGTTGCTTCTGATAAGAATAAAAGTTTTCAAATTCTGTCCATTTTTTTCATGAAATTCAAACAATAAATGGCGTTTTAACGCTCTTAAATGTGATGTGTCAGATCGCTGTAATGCGCAAGTCTTTTCTTCCTCTCAATACAAGTTATATCTTGAAAAACATGCATGATCATCAAGAGGTATGTCGAAAGATATAGTACAACTTACCGGAATGTATCAAGTCTCGTAATCACTTTATTTGTGTTTTAACCGCGGAAAGACGTCAGTAAAACAGCTTGAGTAGAAGACTATGTCACATCATGTCACAATTACCTCAGGAATGTTTTCCAATGTTCAGTTCCTTAGCTATCTATCTATCTATCTATCTATCTATCTATCTATCTATCTATCTATCTATCTATCTATCTATCTCTCTATCTCTCTCTCTCTCTCTCTCTATATATATATATATAAACATTAGAGAGGAGCTTATTTACTGTTAATTATATGTTTGTTTAAATTCATAAGCAACAAGTGCTTATGAAAACTACCTTTTGTGATACTAATACAAACATTTCAGTTTTTATTTGAGTGTAATTATTATATCTGAAAATAAACAGCAACTGAATATAAAACTTCTGTTGTTAATTGTAACCTCTAATATAGTGTACCAAATGAGAGGGTTCCCTGTATAGTTTGTGACATTATTTGGGAGAGATTTCTTTTTCCTTAAGAAAAACCAAACTATCGGTATCGGCATCGGCCGATATCATTCTGAATAATCGGCTATCGTATCGGCGAGAAATTTAGTATCGGTGCATCTCTACTATTTAGTAATTGTTTTGTTTTTTTTACTGTTGTTGTAGGCGATGCAGCACTTTGCCAATCATAAACACAGTCATTTTATAATCTGAAAATAGTGTATAATTAAGATAGATCTTCCACAATTACCTGAAACACCCACCTTAACTATATATTTACAATAACCCCCCGAACCCTGACGTTTAACCATGGCAACCCAAAAATAGTCAGTTTGGCTGAATGTGCGACAAAACTTTTACTGCAGTGAACTCAGTTCCAGCTCTCTGTAAGCATATGTTAATGATTATGAGTGGGAGAATGTGATAGTTTGTTCTCGGTGGACTTATAGAAACGGAGCTGAAGACTTTGAAAGGTAAACACCATATTGCGAGATGTGTTAATTGGGGAGTTAATTGTCGTTAAGATGTCTTAATTAGTCATTAAGCCAAGCTGTTCCTCCTGCTGAGGTCTGGTTGGCCCCGTGCCCACGACTCTCCCATGGAGGACGAGAACTTCTGCTTCTCCATTATTGTCTTAATGTTGAAGAACTTCCATCTCTCTCAAACACACCCTGAGGAACATTTGATGGCTCAGATGTCTTTCTTTTATATAATAATTCTAAAAGTATTAATTCAATTGTTGATATTAGCATACATATATAATTATGTTGCATTACACACACATTTCATTTAATTGCTGTAAAGTGATGCCATTTTATAGTAAATATTTCAAAATGTTTAAGGAAAAATATATAATGCAGCGAAATCTCATTTAAGGACCAATTTGACTAAACTAATATTTATTAAGAGACAAAAAAGAGCAAAAAAGAGAGACCTGTTGTTTTAGTATTATATATTATTAGTATTTATTAATATTTTTAAGTATAGCTTTTATTTTTATATTTTCATTTTTGCTTGTTTGAGTCATTTTTTTCCCCTGTGTTTTTAGTCCTTTTCATTTGTTTGTTTTTTTTTTGTAGGTTTTTGTACCGTTCAAAAGTTTGGTGTCAGTAGATGATTTACTGGTTTTGAAAGAAGTCTCTTCTGCTCACAGAAGCTGCATTTATTTGATCAAAAATACAGTAAAAAAAAAAAAAATGTATTGTGAAATATTATTAGAATTTAAAATAACTTTTCTTTTTGAATATAAATAGAAAATGTAATTTATTCTTGTGTTTAAAGCTGAATTTTCAGCATCATTACTCCAGTCTTCAGTGTCACATGATCCTTCAGAAATCATTCTAATATGCTGATTTGCTGCTCAATTATTATCAATTATTATTGGTGCTCAATAATTAATAATGGTTCTTATATAAATGTTTTATGTATAAATGTCTTACTGTCACTTTCGATCAATTTCGATCAAAGGATCCATTGATTTTACCTTTGAACGTTAATGTAGATCTATAAAATGATTGTGAGATTATATCTCACAATTTAGACTTTTTTCTCGCAATTTTGAGAAAATAACTTGGTGAGGAAAAGGGTCTTAATTGTGAGATTAAAAGTCGCAATTGCTTTTTTTATATACTGTGGCGGAAACAAGCTTCCATACAAATCACTAACTCTGAGAAATATTACTAGCAAACAGCATTAAATCCACACTCAAAGACTTGTAAGCGAGCACCTCTGTGGTAACATGGAAGGGTGGGCCTTGGGGTGTTTAAGGGGACGGGGCTTGTGTTATCAGTCCCTCGCACTCCCTCCTACTCCAGCAGGGGGTATAATGATCCTCATGCACGTATAATCATGAGACTCCAGTAAGCATGCTTAAATACACCCTCTGCTATCATCACAGAGAGCAGGTATAGAACAGACAGAGAGAGAGACCTGTAGGGTCAGCGGTCCTGTGATTAGACTTTTATCGGCACGCTCATCGCTTCTGTGAGAGAACGGCCCCAATCTGAAGTTTAATTGAGTTGAATGTTGTTATCGGAGTCGGGCTGCAGTATTGCTCTCTCTTTCTCTCTCTGTCTGTGTCTCAGAGGGAGATGTTTTTTTCCTCTCTCTCTTTCTCAAGGCAGGAGGCTGCTTTATATGGAAATAGGCTGCAGAACGAGAGTTCATACGGAGAAGAAAGCTCAAAGTACTCTGAATGTCACACTCATTTCTGCTCATGCTCTATGCATTTTTCTATGCTTCTCTTGCAGTTTCTAAATAATGTGCTTAATGTTTGCTGTTCTGTTCGGTGTCTTTAAATGAAAGAACGAAAAACACGCAATAAGACACTGGCTGTGTGTGGAAGGGAATATACTACGTACTGCCTACTGTTTAGTAAAACAGCAATGAGAAACGGTATGCAACAAGTAAACAGCACTGCATTGCATGTTAATTTGGAAATCATTTTGCATGCTTTACTAAACAGGGCAAATTTGCGTGAGAAATGCGATGGAGTGGAAAGTTCTGCTCGTGATCTACTGACGACTCAAATTAAAGAACACAGACGGATCATTTCCATAATGACCAACGCAATCTAGCAAGAGCAGCGCAAAGTAGCGTCTGGTTTAAGACATGCTTTTTTTGGGGCGGTAAATAATGGCGCAAATACCAGTAAATTGACTAGCGCAAACCTTAGTAAATCACCTTGCATGATTCATTTAAATACTCTCCTCCCATAAATTTTGCGTCTGAAAGGGAAACTCCTACAAATGCATATGCAATAAGATCAGTTGCAAAAATAACTGTCCACACCTTTTCAGCACAAATTTTTCACTGCGTGTCTTTAGTAAATCCTGACAGTAATTTTTAATGCCAAAATAGGGTTTGTGCTGGCGCAAGCTGTTAGTTAATCTGGCCCTTAAACGTTGACAAAAAGCCAATCTGCTTGTTATATCATGACGTAAGGAATACTGTTTTCGGGTCCAAGTCTCTACTCATTTCTCTTGAGAATACTGTCTCAACAGCCGTTTATGATCACTATTTATTCATATTACACATTTAAGCTGAGGTCACGGTGTACACTACAGCCTCTGTGCTCATGGCATCCCAAACGGTGTTGAGGAAAGTATACGATATTGCGTTACTCTCTAAAAAAGAAACTAATTGCATTACTTAGTTACTTTTTATGGAAAGTAATGTGTTACATTTGTGTTACTTTTTCTCACCTGGGATTGGCTCACTTGTTTGTTTTTTAATAATAACAAAAAAAAAAAAAAAAGTTCTATTTTTGGCAAATGTAAAGGCCCTTTCACACCAAAAGTGAAGTGAATAAATGTCAGGCTGAAGGAAGTACAAATTCACGTCTGTACGGTTAATAAAGAGATTAAATACATAAAGTATACTGTATGCTTTATATTTTATTATTGCAGGTTTGTGTAATATTTTGAGTTTGCATTTCGCTGTTTTTATTAATTTTGAGGGATACTAAATCTGTTTTTGTGCAAGTGAGATGAGTAAATGTCTGTTCACATTCAGTCTAGAAGTACAATAACCATCATGTTTACATACAACGCACACAAAACCTCTACACATTTCTCACAATTTCTCTCAACATGTGGTCAGAGAGCTGTCAGTCAATAAATGGGAAAATGAAGTAACTTATGTTACTTATTTTAAAAAGCATCTCAGATATTTGGTTTAAAATGTAAAAGTAATCCATTACTTTACTAGTTACTTGAAAAAAGTAATCTGATTACATAACTTGTGTTACTTGTAATGTGTTACCCCAACACTGGTCCCGAACACCAATATTTTAACAAAAGATGAATCACTGTCTGGCCATCTGGGATTTTGTTATTGAGATAAAGGTTAGATAGTATAGTTAGGTAGTATTTGCTGTTTGCTTTTGGCATCTGATCAACAAGTGGATTGGACTTTTCAATTGGCTTTTGGATCCATGTAGAAAATAAGCTCTGTGACCAACAAACATTAATGAGTCTTAAACGTTTTGTTCATCAAGATCATTTTTACAAATGAACACAACTTTTATGAATTTTGAAGCCTAAAAGCAATCACCACAAGCTAAAGTTAGTCTATAAACATGGTCACATGACTTCAACATCACCACTAAACTTATGACAACTCTTTAAATCTTTATTTAAAATACAGTTACAATAGTTTGCAAGAGTACTAGTATAAACACAATGAGACTGTGGAAGCAACTAGTGAGTTTTCCTGTTGAGAGTGATCATGTTTAATGTGACATTATTTCAGGCATTTAATCAAAAACTTATTCAAAAAGTCCATGGACTTCAAGACGATGGAACTGGAACTTCTAGAAGTACAAAAATGTGAACTTATTTCTGAGTTTTAGGACTCTTTAGTGTAGCACTGTATACTTTTGGTCATACTTACAGATCAAATAATATGTTATAATGATAGCTAAGCAGGCAGTGTTACTTTGGTTCATTTGTCACACTTGAAATGGGAATTGGGCGCATTGCATGGTGGGATATGGTACTCAGCACAGAGTGTTCTGATTATATACTTCACATTTTGGTAGATATAATGTATTCAGTGCATATTTTGGATAGGGTGCTAAATGTAACCTAAATAGTAATTACGTGACAAAAAATGCAGTGTTTCATGGCAAAACAAAGCTTGGTGTGTGTTTTCAATAGAAATGTAAAGTCAGCACATCATTTTTTGTCCATAAAATTATAAACCTATTCATTCACAAAATGCTTATTCGGTGACTGGAATACAACCCAAATACAATGTTTGTTGTTCGTCGACTTTTTGTGTAAAAAAAAAAAAAAAAAAAAAACTGCATTGTCATGAAATACTGAATTTTGTGTTACATAATTTAAAAGTATCCAGCTATCTATTGGAGTTATGAATAGTGTGTTAGTCAGACAAACCAACTTTATCATACTGACATACAAACCTCTGACTGTCCTTTTTAAGAGATTCTGTGTCTGACTTGACATTCACACAAAGGACTAGAACTATAACTTTTTAATAATTGTAATTTCATGTGAATAGGGAAGTCCACAACTATTACGACAATGAAACAGAGGAGCAATACTGTTGAAATCACTTCCAGAACGATTATATTCCCAGCCGATGAACGATAAAAACATTGACAGCCAATCAGAATCCATCCTGCTTTAAAGAGCGCGCGCTTTTAATAATAAACAGTACGTTATCGTGCGTTGATGTGGATGGTAATAGGCTTACAGTTATCGTTCTTGGTGTGAATAGGCCTTAAGCAGTGATAATGACCCTGACATGGGAGGGACACATTGCCAGATCTACCCCTCTAACACAGCACAAGGCCAAGGTCCATGTGTCAGCCAGCTGGCTCGTCTCTTCTGGCCTGTGGTCGACAACCCTGGAGAACAGCGATGACACCGCATGAGAAGTGACTAACCTGGCAGTTCACCCAAAACAGTCTCAACCTGGTTATGTGTCACCCGTACACAAGAAACGTTATGGAGAAGCTATTTGGTTCCTATTATGTGAGTGTTTTTAAAGTCTATTTGTTCCTACTTTCTTACATCTGTCGTGATGTTGTGTGTCAGATTTTTTTCCCAGGATATTACAGATACGTGTTTTCATGTTTCAGATGTAGACTTGTCAAAATGCATAAGCTTTTTGTGATAAAAACAGCTGTCATGAATTACAGGAGGAGGTTCTGGATGTTCTGGGTCAACATGCTTTGTAATGTAAACCAAAGACTTTATATATAGAAAGAATGTGCTCTAATAGTATTATAGGAGAAAGTGCAACGCGCAACATGGCGGAATATGTCTGAACTTCCGTTTTTGCGGTAGCTCTGTATAGTTCTATGGCATCGCTGTCAAAGAATAACTAGCTGGTGAAGTGGATTTACTTGTTGTAGAGTTATTGAAAGTTATCATGAGCATTGTAATGTTTAAAAAAGATGTCTTAAGAAATGTCAGTAGACCGGGAAGATTTTAAAACGAGCAGTTCATTCATAAATACGTAAGATCGCTGTGGAAATACAAACCGGAACGAGCGCAGTTCTGAAAAGGGACGGGGCTACACAAGGTCTATAGAAACAGTGAGCGCTTCCTATTTAGGACTGTGCACTAACTTGATCAAGCCTGAAAAATGGAGGAGGTCTCTGCGGAACAAAAAGGGGCGTTTCCCAATTTGGGGTGTTTTCTCACGGGAATAGGTGTTTTTCAACCTCTTTACCTGATTTGCTCAAATCGAATGGGAGATTTCCAGAAAAACAATAAGAGTCTTGTATATGAATGGAAGTGTATTGTTGTAAACTAGCAGTTGTTTAACGTTTCTTTTGCGTGAATATGCTTGCTAGCCTGTTGTAAAAAGCTCCAAGCAATCTACTTCCATTCACTTCTAGCGATAACTATTATTAGCTAACATTCGAGTCATAATTTCAGGTTTTTATTTATTTTAATGCTTGTACGAGGTCAGTAAATAGTCTCATTAATGCATATAAAGCTCAAACGTGTACAATATATGCTGAGGCAGTCATGTGTTTCTTTGTGGTTGATAGCCTATAAAAACAATTACACTTACAATTAAAGTTAATTATAAATCACCAAATGGAAAGCACTGTCTAGCCTATGTATTCGGCTCTCTCTGCTGGTCTGTTGACTATAGTCAAAGTCCCTTTAAGGCAAGTCATTTCACTCGGCGGCCATCTTTGAAACGCCTCTCGGGCATGCAAGTGTAGCTCCTATCTCTTTGAATGGGGAAACATCAACTTCTCTAAAGCTATTTGCCAAGTTTTTAATTAAATGTAATATTTGAAATGAAATCTGACAACAACTGTCTCATAAATTTTGTTTCTGAACGCTTAAATCATGACATAAAAAGGCATTTTTTTTCAGGCTAGATCAAGCTAATGCGCATGCGCAGTCCTAACTGCGCGTCTCTATAGGAAGCGCGCGTCTGACTGTAGGAACCGGAGCTTCTAACGGCCGCTGCAGTGACGTGATGACTTTACCAGTCGGCGATTGGCTCATCAATTATTATACAAGACTTGTAGCACAAGAAGGTGAAATATCTAGCCTTAAGAAACTATTTGACTAATGTTAATTCTTGTAGCATCCCAGGTGAAAAAATACTATAATTAATATTACAATATGCTGTAGCATTCATTAACAAAGTGTTGTAAATACTATATTATATACAGTATACTACAATTTCCTATGGTATGGTTCAAAAACACTATAGTATCTAAAGTATTTTTTTACCTCGGCCATGTCCAACCTCAAATGACGCCGATTGGATAAGTTCAGACAAATGACGAATAAAATGTGTAGCCTAAGTTAAAATATAAACTACAGTAATTGCATACTGTGTCATTATAATTTGTAGTTTATGCAAAATAATAATAATAAAAATAAAATAAAAAGCAAACAAAACAAAAAAAGGAGTAATCTTTAATATAAAAAAAAAACTTGCATAAATCATATTTCATCTTCTCGAGCTATAAGCTATAGGTCTTGTATAATAGTTGATACTCTTCAAAATATGTGAATATATTAGTAAAATGTTTCCATATATCTTTGCAGGCACTCGGGGGGGAAAACGCATAGTTTCCCTGTTACGGAAGTCAAGCATGCAGCATTATTTTATTTATTTATTTCTCAATATCTCGACATAAGTTGTTTCTCGTGATCTAAACATTAAAAAAAGTAGTTGTGATCATGAGATAACAAGAAAAAAATAAAATAATAATTAATGGCCTTCCCGGACCTGTACTTGGAAAAATGCCGTATTTTTGTCATGATTCCAGCGTTTAGAAACAAAATTTATGAGGAAGTTGTTGTCAGATTCCATTGGTGATTACAAATATGAAATTTATTCAAAAGCTTGGCGAACAGCTTTGGAGAATTTGATGTTTCTCCATTCAAAGAGATAGGAGCTGCACTTGTATGGCCGAGAGGCGTTTCTAAGATGGCCGCCGAGTGAAATGACTTGTCTTGAAGTGATTTTGTTGTAAACAGAAGAAACTGGAGGAAATATGTGTAAAGAGATATTGTAATCAGAAGTGACAATTATGTTACAATATTTACAGTTCTGTCCATGGATATCTAGGTAATTTTCTACTACTGTAAGTAGCTCAAACTAAACACTAGATTTTATTCAAAGGTTTGGTGCCTCTAACTTGATAATGTAGTGACTAGTTCATCCTCAAATGAGCTTATTTTGTCAAGCCAGTGTTTTGTAAACATGATTTAGTGCTGTTGTGAGTCAAGAGCGTTTAGATAAGGATGTTGATCCAGGAACACGTCCTACATCACCCAGATAAACACAAGCTCAGTGAAGGTGAAAAGTTTGTTGTGTGGACAGATGGATGAGCCGTCTGAAGCCTGCTCCAGTGTGCCTGATTAAACCTCCCTGATCTGTTCCCTTACCTCCTTATTACTGTTTACTCACCCACTTCCACTTCCTGCTGAGAGAGGAAGTGACACAATCTGTCGGACACAGCGGTGCGCAGCGAGTATGATCAGTGTGAATCGTCACCTGCCTGCCGTATGACTTACCTAAGATCAGAAGTGTAAAACTACAAAACTAGATGTGCATTTGCTGAAGGAAACAGCAGAGTTTGCAAGGCAGCAAATGAATCATGTTTGAGTTTTGGGTACATTTTAGGTTTTAGGCTTTAGTTTTGTATAAATGAATGTCACCTCAACACTGTAAGGCTGGGTGAGATATTGAATAATATTCATATATTGAACATATTCACATTTAATTCATTTCCATGAATCAGTTCAAACTGACCATTTCAATGAATTTATTCCAAAGTCTGATTCAGTGATTTGTTTTGTCAGTATTCAGATGTTCTCAGAAGTCCCTGCATTTTTCATAAATTGTATAAATTAAAAAAAAAAAAAAAAAATGTATATAAATATTGCAAATTATTACTAAATCAAAAAATATTTTAAAATATATTTGACCTCAAATAAATATGTATTAGTGTAGTTGTGCATTCACTTAAAAATTAATCAAAATTTACTATTACTATTTGCATCTGTTTGATTTCATTTAAATAACCGTGTTTTCAAAAAGCATTTATTCAAATTGCTCAGAATCATAAACAAAATCTGTTAATTGTTGTAAAAAAAAATAACATTTAATCAGTTAAAGTATGAACATGGTTTAAATACGATTATCAGTAAACAAGCAAGATTCAATTAGTTAAAATGTATGAGATTTAAAAAAAATTGATTTATTGATAATAAATATATAAACCTGAGTTATTGTGTATTAAAACGCATTCAGTTTATTACTATTACAGACATTGCATTCTTTTTTTTTTATGTATGATGGACAAATATGTATCACATTAAGTTTATTTGTTTATTGTTAAAAATGTATATGCAATTCAAATCTAAAAAATATTTTTTGAGCGTATAAATGAAAATGTTTATTGTTTATTTTAGTGTTGTCAAAAGTACTGACCGCGATACCAAGTCGGTACTGACATTTTAAAAATGTGACTCTTTGAGCGCTGTTGAGTGGATTCGTAAACACCTCTGATTGGCCATTGTGTTCACGCACTCATCAGATATGTCTGTGATTGACTACAATGATCAATGCTTCAAAAACATGTTGCAAATAGACATCAGTGATGCTCTTTACTGAGCGCTTACACAGATACACACGGGAGCGTTTAAAAGCAGGCATCTGTCAGCGGCCGGTCCACTGATAGATGCCTGCTTTCAAATGCTCCGGCTTTCAAAATGCTTTCAAATTCAAAAGCTCCCGTGCATTGATTATTAAAGCCAATCACAGACATATCTGATGAGTGCGTGAACACAATGGTCAATCAGAAGCATTTATGGATCGGCTCAACTGCGCTCACAGTGTCACATTTTTAAAAATTCAGTACCAACTTGGTATCGTGGTCAGTACTTTTGACAACACTAGTTAATTGAATTAAAAACAGTATGGAAAACATGCCTTGATTTTATTACATTTTTACTGTTTTAGGTTTTGCTACACTGCACTGTAAACCCAAATAAGTTGGCAAAACTTTTAGGTAATCAGTTAAGTTCCAAATTTAAGCAAGCAAAACTGGCAGATTTCAATTACTTAAAATGATCACGTAATCTCAACTTAAATGTTTTTAGTAGTGGAAATTTAGCTAGCTATAACTACCTAATGCTAATCGGTAAGACAACGCTTTGATGAATAGCATAGCATAGCAATTACTGAAATAGTACAGCAATATAGAACATTTAACATGTACCTGTTCTCAAACCAAGTTAATGCTCCACTTGTCACCATGATGGTAAACCCCTGGAAAAAACCCCACATAACAAAAACTCTTGTAAATTAGCATAGCAAAGCATTAAACGCTACTAAATCCCCCATTTAACATTAATCTTGCTCAAAAAACATTATATAACACTTAATTTTAGCATTTACTCTCCTATTCGAGTGTCATGGCAAAGCATACTGGGAAATAGACATCCCAGCCCAGTTTCAGATAAATTTAAATTTATCTCAATTAAAAGAAACAAGTTCATAAAACTCAAAACAATGAAACAATTCAGATACTTAAAATGTGTCAGTTTCATGAACTCAAAAGAAAACTGAATTTTGGCTCATCAGTGTATATTAAACATTGCTAAAAATGCTGCTCACTACGCATGTACCTTGTTTTTGGTTTTTTATCGGCAATGACAGATATGCATTACGTAATGCGTATAAAGCATGCAAATATATGTAAGACAGACGACCATTCGTAATTCAGTAAAATCAGTATGCAAATGTTACAATGACATCATCTAAAAACTTCAGTTTTTCATTGTAGCGTGATATGTTGCCTTGCAAACACTGTAATAATTCACTCTAGGATGCATCTGAGTGAGTGTTTGAGCATTTGTTGTGTGTGTAGGTGGAGATGTTAGATGAACCCAGAGAAAACACAGTGTGAAAGTAAGCTGCCTCTCAGCCCGGTGCATTGTGGGATGTCTTGAGTTAATTACACGCAGATCTCTCTCTCTCTATGCTTATGGGCTGCAAGAACTGTTGACGACACGCAGCTAAATTACAGGAGTCCATTATACGGTGCGAATATCCCATAATGTGTTGTGGGTGTTTGAATGGGCTTTCAATGGAAACCCGACATGAGGATAAACCATGACTCCGCTCGCCTCAGACTGCAGAGATCTATACCCCGCATTAAACAATGCCATTCTCACCCTCGTATCGTTCCAAACCTCTATGGTTTCCTTTCATGTGTGGAGCACAACAGGAGGTTTTGTGTTCTCCTTTTGTTTGTGTAGGCGCCCTAAACCTAATGCCTGTTTCTCACTTATAGGCTCTCTTCCAAAACCTAGCGAGCGCCCACATGCTCCTGATGTTCCTAAAGGTAGGCAGCGTCATTCTAAGATACCTGCTTTTGAACCGATTCTGGTCCTTTTCTTTTTGTTAGTTTTCATTTATATACTATTATGGTTTATTAATATTTTGAGTTAGCTTTTAGTGGCAACACTTTACAATAGGGTCCTTTAGTTAACATTAGTTCATACATTAACATTACCTAAAATAGCAATACATTTGTTACAATATGTATTTATCTTTGTTAATATAGTTAATAAAACACAACTGTTCATTGTCAGTTCATGTCATCTCAGGTCCATTAAAGGGGTCATGAACTGAGAAATCAAATTTTCCTTGAGCTTTTGACATATAAGAGGTCATCATAGTATAAGAATGTCCTGTAAGTTTCAAAACTGAAAACTTCCTTGTTAGTCCAATAAAAGCTTTTATTGACACCAGGCCCAGCGAACGACAGGATTTATGACGTCAAAGGGCAGCAAGCACCGCCTCCGCAGAAGAAGATCAATGCCTACTTCATTACTGCCTGTTTAGCCCCGCCCACCGATTCGGACATTACAAAAGGATTACAAAATATTGTGCAGTGCCTGGACTCGACAGTAATGCAACAACATGTAAGTAACTGTGTTCATTCTAATGCCTGGTCCGATATGTAATGATTCATGTACAGTCAGATGTTCTTTGTCTATGTGTCAGTAAATCAAACCTGTGACTAAACGTCAACTTCCGTTGTTTCTCTTAGTAGGATGAAAATAATCTGTTATTTAACGGTCATTAAATTATATAAAGAAAGCATCAAAGAAAGCTTCAATTTTCAATCGTTGGAGCAGCGCGCACTGAAGCTGTCAATCAAACAGCGCGAGTTTATCAGTGACTGACATGCAAAACTACCGTTTTATTCAACGAATCTCTTAGTTATATCACGTTTGCACTGTTAGTGAAGATAAAAGCATTCGTTAGTGTGCAGAAACTGAGCTGCAATGACGAGATCACTGCTTTCATGTCTGTGATCGACTACAATGTTCATCACTGCAACCTTTCATGCCACAATCTAAATATAGTGCCATAGATCTAAATGTAATGCTATAATCAGTACTTTTCACAATTAGTTAACCTTGAGAGCTGTAATAGTAAAAACGTGCTAAAAGAGAGTCTGAAAGCTCCCACAAGTATCACGTGGCCGCTGTACCACCTGACCGCTGTAGATTCATTTAGGCGTTGATAGTGGTGCCATAGAAACGCATAATTCCCAGTCAAAGGATGTGAACAGCTCCGAATATAACGTCACGTGTTGTCATCTCAAGATTCCGGTAAATACAAGGTGGTGTGAACGCAGCATAATTTCGAATGGAAAGATGTCAGCCAATCAGAGCAGTGGGCGTTTACACTGAAGTCTCACAGCAGACACGCCCCTTAAAACAGAGCGTTCAAGGAGGGCTAAAATCAGGGTAGGAAAAATGCCTTTTATTTCTAAATTATGACAATTTTTAATGTAAAAAGCATACTAACCTTTATAAGTGCACCCCAGGAAACATAAAACAATAAAACAACGCAGTTCATGACCCCTTTAAATAATATTACCAGACAGGAAATTAATATTAACTAAGATTAATAAATGCCTTAGAAGTATTTTTTACTGTTAGTTCATAACTATTGTTAACAAATGAAATGTTTTACCCTTTTATTTTTATTCTTTCAGTTATTATTTTAATTTTAGTTTAATTTTAGTATTTTTATGTGATTTAAAAAAATTATTATTACAGTTTGAGATTTATTTTTCTTAGTAATTTTAATAATTCAAATTAAATTTATTTCAGTTAGATGCCAAGGCAATATTTCAATTTTAGATTTCATTTTATATAAGTTAGTAATTTAATTGAATTAGTACTTCAACTTTAATATGGCAACATTTCTAATTTTTATTTAGTTTAAGTTTTTTAAATAATATTAAATGGTATTATTTAAATATGTATACATTTAAATATTTATATATAAAAATATTTATTTATTTTTGTTCCAATTAAAAAAGATTTTAATCATGTTTTTTTAATCATTTCATTATTGAAAAGTACCATAAAACATACTTCAAGCTAATTATAAATGCAACATTTTCCAAAGTTTTTGTGTTTGTGTGTGTGTGTGTGCACTTACGTATTTTTGTGTAATGTAATATCACTTCATACATTTAGCAGTGTTATTTTAGTATCACTGAGATACTGTTATAGTTTTTATTAATTTTTTTTTATATTTTCTGTTTTAATTTTAAAGTTTTAGTAATTATGTTGTATGTTTTCGTTATTTTTAATAGTTTTAGTTTTTTAAATATCTATAGTTTTTTTAATTAATTTTTCTTTTAGTTATTTTAGTACATCAACTTAAACTAAATGGAAATGAGATGTTTAAATAAAATAAACTGAAATAGTTAAAGTTAATTTTATTTCAAGTAACAAAAGTTTTTATTATGTTTTTTATTATTATTTAGTTTTGGTGGTATGGTATCTTTGTTGAAAGTCATTTTAAGTCAAATATAACAATTCCATGCCGCTCACAAGGTTTTGGCACAGAGCCTTAGTGTGACAAAGGTTGTGTGTGTGTATCTTGTGTGTGTGTGCTGCCCTCACTGAACCCATTTGTGATGTAATTGCATATTAGATTCATTTTGCAATATTTAAATCTGCTGAACTGAATAATGAACATAAGTGAGTTTTAATATAAGCTATAATAACAGCAAACACAAACCCTCCTTCCCCCACGTTCTCTGTTTCTGTCTTTAATCGTTTCTGCGTTTAGATGATTGCTTTCTGAAATGACCACTGCATAAATAATACCGGCTAAATTACTTGTAAATGACACTCGGGGATTGTGGATGTGAAATACAGGTACTTGATTCACTCAATTCAAATTACATGGACAAACAGAGCAAACACACACAGACACTCAACTCTGATGTCTGTACGACAACATGTTATGGAGGATTTATGGGGCCAATATGAATGATGTTTAATATAAGTTCACAATCTGTGATCCAACATAACTGCACTTCATTATTAGCCATGCGATTTATTGCTCGTGTTTGTCTGAATGTTTATGCATGATGCTGCAGTTTCTGCTTGTCTTAATGTCTCTGGTTATTTATTTGTGTTCTGGCTTATTGCCATACATAAATCCATATGTAAGAGATCATGGATGGTTATTTAGCATTTATCTCTTATATGAAAAATATTGTGTGATAATGCACCAACCGATGTTTGTTTGTGGTGTTTAAGCAATAAGAAATCGCACCTTTAAGAGGGTTATTCTTCACTTTTGTAGCCTTTCCCCTTTGAATTCAATTCATAATGTTAGTCAGTGTTTCCTGCATCAAAAACAAAAAATCTTTCATAATTTAGTTTTTCATTGCATTTTATTGCTACTCTCTCTCTCTCTCTGACCATATGCAATTGACTTTGTGTTACGTGATCCACATGCTCAAAACTGCTCATGTCCTCATGGTTATGATATCATAACAGTGATGCGATGTCTTATTGACTCTTTTTGCTGTTTAGTTTCAGTAAAAGGTCTGGTTGAACTGGGTAAGCGCTTGTGAATGTTTATATCGGGTTTCTTTTTCAAAGTGCTGGGGAAATCCAGTTTTGCATACGTCCCCTTTAAAAAATGATCACTAAGTAATGCAATTTAGTTGACAAACAGAAACACTTAACTTGTTTATTCCAGCAGGCCACAACCACCTTCACTCTCTGACTCCTGATATTTGTGCACAATGTTTTTGTCGTTCTTCCTGACTGTGTGTCTTCATGTTCCTCTGTAACCCCTCACAGCAGGTTTATGCTTATTTTAAAGGGGTCATGAATTATGCTTATTTTTAAGGGGTCATGAACTGCGTTGTTTTATTATTTTATAATGTTTCCTGGAGTGCACTTATAATGTTAGTATGTTTTTTACATCAAAATTGTCATAATTTAGAAATAAAAGGCATTTTTCCTACCCTGATTTTAGCCCTCTGGTTTTAAGAGGCGTGTCTGCTGTGAGACTTCAGTGTAAACGCCCACTGCTGTGATTGACTGACATCTTTGCATATGAAATAGCTAAGTATTAGTCTCTCGAAAACTTTTAGCATGTTTTTACTATTACAGCTCTCAAGGTTAACTAATCGTGAAGTGTTAATTATAGTATTACATTTAGATCGTGGCATGAAAGGTTGCAGTGATGAACATTGTAGTCGATCACAGACATGTTGTTGAGCGCATGAAAGCAGTGATCTCATCATTGCAACTCAATTTTTCCACACTAACGAATGCTTTAATCATAACTAACAGTGCAGACGCGATGTAACTAAGAGATTTGTTGAATAAAATGGGAGTTTTTAGCACAAGTCCAGAACTCACTGATAAACTCGCGCTGTTTGATTGACAGCTCCAGCGATTGTAAAGGAAGCGTTCTTTGATCGCTTTCTATATATAATTTAATCACTGTTTTTAGTCCTGTATCGCTCTTCATTTCTTCTGCGGAGGCAGTGTTTCACCTATGACAACCAGTGGCACAGCTCCTCAACAACCGTCCATACCGGTGTGATGAATACGATCCTCAACTGGATGGAACTGAATTAAATACTTTGAATGTTGCGATCCTGACTTATGATAGCAACCTGAGTCGTAACAAAGCACTGTTTGCCAGAGGAGAACTGGCCCCCCGACTAAGCCTGGTTTCTCCCAAGGTTTTTTTCTCCATTTTAACACCTGTTTGCCACTTGATGTCACCTGTTAGATTTTGGGTTCCTTGATGCTGTCGCCTTTGGCTTGCTTAGTTGGGGACACTTGACATTTGATATTCAACAGTGCTTTGATCTGCCTGCATTGACACTATTCTTTAAGAGCTGCTGTGCAGCCAAAATAATACCAAAAGTACCAGTTATCAATGTAAAGCTGCTTTGACACAATCTACATTGTAAAAAGCGCTATATAAATAAAGGTGACTTGACTTGACTCGACTATTAATGTCATAGATAGGCACGAGTCGTTCGCTGGGCCTGGTGTCAACAAAAGCTTTTATTGGACTAACAAGGAAGTTTTCAGTTCTGAAATTTACAGGATATTCTAATAGTACGACAACCTCTTATATATCAAAAGCTCAAAGAAAAGTTGATTTCTCAATTCATGACCCCTTTAACTACAGGAGCTGAATCCAAATATATTTATTTCCACAAGTCAATAGCCAGAGTGTTCTGCCATTGTTTTATGTTGTTGTTCAGGGGACCAAGAACTGGATGTTATTTTGTAGCATTGATATACTATTATAATTTTTGTTAATATTTTGAATTAGATTTTTTTTTTTTTTTTTTTTACATTTAAATTTAGTTTTAATAATTTTGTTGTCACTTTTATACTTAAAAAAAAAAAGTCAAGTTTTTATTAAGTTTTCAGATTATTTAGTTTTAGTTATTTTATACTTGAATTTAAAAACTAAATTAAAATGAGAAATGTTGCCTTGGCAACTAGCTGAAGCAAAACAAGTTTGTTATTTCTCTCAAAATGGGGACAGGAGAGCTGTCAGTCAATAAATGGGAAAACAAAGTAACTTATGTTACTAATTTGAAAAAGTAACTTAGACATATGTTTGTAAATTTAAAAGTAATTCGTTTCTTTACTATTTACTTGAGGAAAGTAATCTGATTATGTAACTTGCATTACTTGTAATGTGTTACCCCAACACTGATCGTTATAGTTGTGGTGTGGACTATTCTATTCTTTTATGTTCAGAACTATTCAGGGCTTGACATTAAACTCTCCAAATGCAGGTGGATTTCAGCAGTGCCGTGTAACGCAGTCACTCCTACTAGCCATTTTGGCGGGTTGAATTTTATATATTATATATAATTTTTTCAATTGTAGTCTTTTAAAAAGGCATCTGATAATAAACTAAGTGCAATGTTGTCAAAAATATAAATTTTTCGATATATATCGATAATGAAATACTGTATCTGAAACACTTCCAATATACTCATTTTCTGCAGAATAGATACACGTTACCAGCTGCGCTATCTTTCTTTCTCATTTCTCAGACAGCGAGTTGACACACATACCGCCTCCCCTCACTCACTAGTTTCATTTGCTCCAGATGAATATGGGATTGCGCATATAAATTGGGCATTACAGTTAAATACTACGGTGGCTCAGTAGTGCACAACACAACTAAATTAAAAAAGCAAACATAAGTTCACAGCACAACGAAATAAAGCCACAGCACAACGAAATCAAGCCACAACACAACGAAATAAAGCCACAGCACAACGAAATCAAGCCACAACACAACGGAAATGCTCCCGACCACTAGGGGGCTCTTGAAGCTATTGAGCACGTAGTTGATTTTGAATTAATATTTTTATGTCGATATACAATCTTTACATACTTAAAACCAATCATGGTATTGATATCTTTGTAAGACTGTGTACTTTATAGAACAGTGCCAAGGAAAACTAACTTTACCGAGCTTTGAGAGCCCCCTAGTGGTCAGGAGCATTTCCGTTGTGTTGTGGCTTGATTTCGTTGTGTTGTGGCTTGATTTCGTTGTGTTGTGGCTTGATTTCGTTGTGTTGTGGCTCGATTTCGCTTTGTTGTGGCTCGATTTCGTTGTGTTGTGGCTTGTTTCTGTTGTTGTGGCTTGATTTCGTTGTGTTATGGCTTGTTTCCGTTGTGTTGTGGCTTGTTTCTGTTGTTGTGGCTTGATTTCATTGTGTTATGGCTTGTTTCCATTGTGTTGTGGCTTGTTTCCGTTGTGTTGTGGCTCAATTTCGCTTTGTTGTGGCTTGATTTTGTTGTGTTGTGGCTTGATTTCGTTGTGTTGTGGCTTGTTTCCGTTGTGTTGTGGCTTGATTTCGTTGTGTTGTGGCTTGTTTCCGTTGTGTTGTGGCTCGATTTCGCTTTGTTGTGGCTCGATTTCGCTTTGTTGTGGCTTGATTTCGTTGTGTTGTGGCTCGAATTCGCTTTGTTGTGGCTGGATTTCGTTGTGTTGTGGCTCGATTTCGCTTTGTTGTGGCTCGATTTCGCTTTGTTGTGGCTGGATTTCGTTGTGTTGTGGCTCGATTTCGCTTTGTTGTGGCTCGATTTCGCTTTGTTGTGGCTTGATTTCGCTTTGTTGTGGCTTGATTTCGTTGTGTTGTGGCTCGAATTCGCTTTGTTGTGGCTGGATTTCGTTGTGTTGTGGCTCGAATTCGCTTTGTTGTGGCTCGATTTCGCTTTGTTGTGGCTGGATTTCGTTGTGTTGTGGCTCGATTTCGCTTTGTTGTGGCTCGATTTCGCTTTGTTGTGGCGGCTCGATTTCGCTTTGTTGTGGCTCGATTTCGTTGTGTTGTGGCTTGTTTCCGTTGTGCTGTGGCTCGATTTCATTGTGTTGTGAACTTATGTTTGCTTTTTTAATTTCGTTGTGTTGTGCACTACTGGGCCACCATAAAATACAGACAAAATAATGTAAAAATGCCAGTCTTGGTGAGTATTCACATAAACACAGTCAGTTTGAAGTTAAGAACAGTTGAGAAAGAAACCACACGTGTAACAATATAATCAATGGATCCATATGTCAGGTCTTAAAGTGACTAATATATCTCAAATTATAAGATATTAAAAAATATCTATATGGCAGTTTTCCCCCATATTATCGATGTCAAAATTGTAGCCAGTGAAAATGCTCAGTGGCTAGTAAATAGTTATAGTCATCATCCTTAGTGTGAACAGGCCCTAAATGATGTAATGTTCATTTTTGTGTTAACCATCTCTTTAACGGTTGTTTTACTGGTTTTATGTGAAAATGTCTCTTTATTTTATACTGTTCTCATTGTAGAGTATCTGGGTGAGGAGTGAACACTATTGTCTAGGGTTTGTCGTGTTATTTGCTGGCAGATGACACAAACTCTAAACACTAAAACCTAATGAAGGGAGAAGGTTTTCTAAACAAGAGATTTATGGTGCATATTATTTACTTTTTTATTTCTTTTCTTTTTTTATGTGTTTGATGCTGTTCAGTTTTATAAACTGCAGATGTTACTGTAGGCAAGAGTTTGCGGCTATTGCGGAGCTATTTATTAAAGTAAAAACATGAACTAATTAAACAACGATTGATCGATTGAATTAAACAAGAGATTGATCACTCTCTATCTTATGTATATTTGAGATTAGGATTAGTGAGTCCCAAATCACAATACGCCAGCTTAGTGTAGTATTTTTAGTTTTAAAGTAATTAATGAATTACTTAATGAATCATCCCATTACTATCAAGAAATGGGAGGCTAAATATTAAATAATAATAATACATTTTAAGGCCATGAATTGCTATGCACTTAGATATAAATGCACATTTTAATATGTTAAATGCAAGACATGTATGCTATTACTGGCAAAGAGTATGTACTTTGTGTAGAAGTATGCGAATTTGGATTAAACTAGCAGTTCTAAGAATGGTGCTAGTATACTGAATAATTGTGCAGTATTCTTACTATTTATATGAGACTTTAAACATTGAAAAAATCTTACCAACCCCAAACTTTTGAACAGTCTATGCAGTATGATGTAACAATAAACATTTCAACAAAGCATCTACCATAGAGATGAATAAGAATACTAACAGACAGCTCCCTCCGGGTACACACCTAACTGACTACAAACAAGCCAAATAATAGAACAGTAAGGCCAGAAATAAAGTGCTTGAAATCTTGAGTAACTCATCCGCTCCTTTATATTCAGTAGATTGTGAATGGCTGCAGGTGCTATAATGCCGATGAGCCTCAGGTGTCCTTCTGGGCTCTGGCTTCAGGGTTACTCTGTAGGGTGCTGAGATACTTTTGTGCTGGCTTTTTGGAGATTGTTGTGTTGTGTTATGTGGTTTGTGCTGTACCGAACTGCATTACATGCACCATTCTGTTGTGTCTGTAATGACTGTGATTGCGCACTAAAACGGGTTGTAATGTGTGACAGCTGGAACAGTTTGTTAATCTAATAAACCAGATGTCAAATGATCTATGATCAGTCTTGCCACATTAAGCGTAACTACAAACCCGTATGCCACTCCAGTTTTTTTCTTAAACCTGCTCTGGATTAATTAAAAACAGTATATTTTAAGCTTTTGAATCCTTTTTTTCTCTCTCTCTATCTTCTTCTGAAAGGTCCACTTATAAATGTTTATCAAGGTTTCTTGGTCTAAAATTTTGTTTTTCATGACAGGCTATTTTACCAGTGTTATTTTAGTATTTCTATACTATTATAGTAATAATTAATATTTTGAAAAAGCTTTTATTTTTATATTTCCAGTTCCCTTTCAAAGTGCAACTTCAATGCTGCGTCTTGGTATTGACCATAGACTGTAAAAAAAAATGGATGACGCACCCTCACTCTCTTCCATTGTAGAGAAGTGAAGCTGCCAATTTCCAAATATGGCGCTGACTTCTTGGAGCCAGAGTCTGCGCAGTAGTGAGCATGAAGTGGAGCCACGGTATCAAGGCCCCGCCCACACTTCCGCAGAATCGGTTAGTACAGTTTACTGAACAACTCATTATGAAATAAACAGTTATGGAAATGTAGCAATTAAAGTTAAAGCTCCAACCTCTCCCAAAAATCCAAAAAAAAGTCAGTTGGTGCTTCATAGACTACTTCGCTCAGAGAATCTGTCAGTCATGACGTCACACCTCTATTTTTATAGCATCAAATAACTAACTAAAACCAAACTTTTTAAAACAACGTACACTTGAATTTACATACGTGTGATTAAAAACTACCTAAAATGACAGAAACCATCTTTGGAAAAAAAAAAATTGAAGTGTAATTTGATTCTTTAGTTCGTCTCACGTCCCCTTACATTGCATGGAGAGGTTTATGAGCTATACTGCATCTAGCCACCTGGGGGCGATCGAAACATTTTGGTTTCACTTTTCAGGACTTGTGCGGCACACTTGGTATTGATGCTATGGGGAACGCCATCAGCGTGACTGGTGTCTGATGCCTGCTACAGACTGTGTGATTTTGGCAATCCTCACACTGTATGACATGGATCTAATAAACTTGGGTACAACATGTATGTAGACTGTACGATAATGACACCTATTGAATTGTAGGCTATGACGCAATAATAAAGAAGAATAAAACGTCATCGGCATGAGCTAGTGTTAAACAAATAGAGCAAGTTGAATCACACTTTGGCAATTCAGGAGACCTGTTACCCCAACTTAAATAAATGCAAGTTAAAAATTCTGATTTATTGTTTTAAGTTGCAAACATTATTTTGTAAAGTTCTGTTGACATAATAATATTGATTACATCAACTTAATATCATCTTTAATTTAAACTCAAATTTAATTGGCTTTTTAAAAAAAAATTAAGTTGTGATAACTTAATGAAATTGGCTGGATAACTTCGGAAATTAGGCAGTGGATTTCTAGTTCCCAGCATGCTTTGCATAGGACTGGATTAGGAGAATAAATGTTGAAAATAAGTGTTATTTTGTGTTTTTAGTAAAGGGAAAGACCTGTTAATGTTTAATGCTGTTATGTTTGACATTTAAAAGAGTTTCTTAAATGTTTAAGTTTTTGTGGTTACCATTGTGCTGAAGAGTAGATATATGAAGATAAACACTCTTGACTCTATAAGCAATGACTGCGCTAATGCCAGTGACAAGTAATATCTTACTTGTTCTTTAAATATACATGTTAAATTATGTTAGCATGTGTTATGATAGCTATTGATTTGAACTGAAATAGATAAGTTTAATTGAACTCTGGTAGTTGGAGCGATTTAATTTTTTTGCGTAATCAACTTAAAAATTTGTGTTTATGCTACAAATGATAAAGATCCTCTAACTCAATGTAGTGTGTTGGTTGAATGTAAATTCACTCAAAATTGCTCAAACTGTTGCATTTTTTTTTTTTTTTTTTTTTGATGTTGTTTACACTGTCAGAAAATTATCGCAGGCTATCTTTGGTCACAAGACTGTGACAGCAGCCATCTTTTAACCTCTCTCTCTTTACGCCGTAGAACCACCGTTTAGGAGCCAAGACCACAGAAATCAAAATTGTACAAAATTGTACAATGTGTACCGGGGATGAGGCACGTGTAAACAAACACCAATCATTGGCACCAATAATCATTGGCAGATGGTAGTCCATGACATCACACTGTTGGAGTGTGTTCAACTCTTGAGGAAACTCTTCGGTACCTAGTCAACAATGAAATTTAAAAAATGTGACACTTTGAGCGCTGTTGAGCGGATTCGTAAACACCTCTGATTGGCTATCGTGTTGACGGGCTCATCAGATATATTTGTGATTGGCTTCACTGATCTACTAATGATGATGATTTCTAAGTTTTGTGTTGTGAATGTCTACATAGTACATCAAAATCACTTATTTCAAAAAAGCAAGAAACGTCCTGCTTTATATGATATCTACACTGTTGTTCATGTTGTTCCGAACCTGTATGATTTTCTTTCCTCTTAACAGAAGCAACTTTCCAAGCAACAACAGTAACAACCTCAGGCTGTCGAGCTCCAAAAGCATGAAAAAGTACCATTAAAGCAAAGTCATAGGTTTTTTTGGATAAAGTATGATTTCTCCTATTTTAATTCAATGTTTAAAGTCTGTGTAAGTCAGCCATTTTTGTTTTCCTAAACGGTGTGGATCTGTGATGATTTTAAAACATTAATCTGAGAGAAATTAACAGTAAATCTTCACCTTTAACTGTTATGATATACAACCCCATGTCTCATATCATTAAGAAACTGCCTTAAACAAGAGCGAGTTTGCAATAGCTTTCACTCACGACCGTTGAAGCATTATGTTGTGTAATGGTGTATTAGAAATAGATGACAGCTTTAATCTGCTGTAGCACACTGTGCTGCCAGCCTCACTGCTGCTGTGGTACATATTCTGATGTCTGTTAGCATCGCTCAGATCCAGCAGTATAAAACTGCATCCACTTCAAGACTGGCAGCTGATGAGAGACATGAAACGCACAATTTATCAATAAATCACCAGTGATGAATAAATCTGTTTATGTGGAATATGTGAAGTAAATATGATTTTCTAAAATATGTTTTATGTAACACATATCTGTTCAAAAGTTTGGGTTCGGTAAGATATTTTTTTAAAAAAATCTATTCTGCTCAACAAGGCTGCATTGGATTAAAAAATACAGTCAAAACAGTAATAAAATAAAAAATAAGTGTTTGAATATACAACTTGAATTCCGGAAATGTTGGGACGTTTTTTAAATTTGAATAAAATGAAAACTAAAAGACTTTTAAATCACATGAGCTAATATTTTACTCACAATAAAATATAGATGACACCTGACATCTTTAAACTGAGAAATTTTACACTTTTATCCACTAAATGAGCTAATTTCAAATTTGATGCCTGCTACAGGTCTCAAAAAAGTTGGCACGGGGCAACGAATGTCTGAAAAAGCAAGAAATTGTGAAAAGATTAAGCTGGGAGAACATCTAGCAACTAATTAAGTTAATTGATATCAGGTCTGTAACATGATTAGCTATAAAAGGGATGTCTTAGACAGGCAGAGTCTCTCAGAAGTAAAGATGGGCAGAGGCTCTCCAATCTGTGAAAGAGTATGTAAAAAGATTGTGGAATACTTTAAAAACAATATGTTCCTCAATGTCAAAATGCAAAGGCTTTGCAAATCTCATCATCTACAGTGCATAACATCATCAAAAGATTCAGAGAAACTGGAGAAATCTCTGTGCGTAAGGGACAAGGCCCTCAGATGACACTGCATCACTTATCGTCATGATTGTGTCAATGACATTATTAAATGGGCCCAGGAATACTTTCCAAAAACCACTGTCGGTAAACACAATCCGCTGTGCCATCTGCAGATGCCAACTAAAGCGCTATCATGCTAAAAGGAAGCCATATGTGAACATGGTTAAGAAGCACGGTCGTGTCCTGTGGCCAAGGCTCATTTAAAATCGACTGATTTCAAAGTGGAAAAGTGTTCTATGGTCAGATGAGTCCAAATGTGACATTCTTGTTGGAAATCACAGACGCTGTTTCCTCCGGGCTAAAGAGGAGGGAGACCTTCTAGCGTGTTATTAGCGTTCAGTTCAAAAGCCAGCATCTCTGATGGTATGGGGGTGCTTACGGTATGGGCAGCTTGCATGTTTTGGAAGGCACTATGAATGCTAAAAGGTATATAAAGGTTTTAAAGCAACATATGCTCCCTTCCAGGCGATGTCTATTTCAGGGAAGGCCTTGTGTATTTCAGCAGGACAATGCAAAACCACATACTGAAGCTATTACAACAGCATGGCTTCGTCGTAGTGTCCGGGTGCTGAATTGGCCTGCCTGCAGTACAGATCTTTCACCTATAGAGAAAAAAAACTAATAACCTCAATGCCCAGATGTCTTCAGACTGTTTTGTAAAGAAGAGGAGATGTTACACCATGGTAAACATGCCCCCGTCCCTACCATTTTGAGACCTGTAGCAGGCATCAGATTTAAAATGAGCTCCTTTTGTGCATAAAATTGTAAAATTTCTCAGTTTAAACATTTGTTATCTATGTTCTATTGTGAATAAAATATTGGCTCATGTGATTTGAAAGTCTTTAGTTTTTATTTTATTTAAATTTAAAAAATATCCCAACATTTACCACAAACTTTTGAATGGTGAAGTATAAGAGAGAAGTGTGTTTGCTAACACACACACACACACACAGAGAAAGAGAGAGAAAGAGAGAGAGAGAATTCACAAAGCTTTTATTTACAAAAATTCGTTACAATTTCATAGCCTCCAAAAAAAAAAAAAATTAGTTAACAACTCCATGCAAATTAATAAAGTGAAAATTAATTCATCTTCAAAAATGGCACATAAAGCATCATTATAGCACCAAATATTTTCAAAAGAAAACATCAATACAGATCATCAATACATTTATAGTAATAAAAATCAATTACAATTTTAGATTGCACTAAGTTAAAAAAAAACAACACGACAATCCTCTTGAATTTTCTTTCTCCTGCTCAAATAGATGGCCATTTTTGCTTGTCCCACCACAAAAATTAAGCAGTTGACACACAAATTTTTTCTTTAAAACATATTTGCATCCTAAAATGAAAATCTCTTGTGAGAAAGCCTTCTTTTAAACATTGCAAATGCATGAAAAATAGTATTATCATCACAAAAAGGACACTTATCAGTACTTCCAGGATTTAAAACAGAAGTAAAAGCAATAACACCATGAACAATTCTCCATTGTAAATCCTCTGTCTTTTTGGTCAACAGTGGTTTATAAAAAATTATCCATTCTGTTTTTTTTGTCTTCATTCAAATGGAAAAAAAAAATAATAATAAATCACGCTAAGGTGTATATATCCTTTTCTTGTTAAAAACAATGAAACAGTATTTATACAAAAACTTTCTGTCACAAGAACTTAAGAGCAAAAATTAAACCTGGAAAAAAATCTTCCAAGTCTGGATTACACAGTCCGTTATTATAGTCCAATAACAAAAGTCTCTCTTGATCACTTAGAGCAGATTCCCATCTCCGAAGAAGTTGTGTTACAACACAAGTAGAACTGATTCCAAGATGTTGAGATATTGCTTCTTTGTTTTTAAAATCAAGTCCAGCTACTTCCAGTAAACGGCCAAGAGTCACCATCTTGTTATCAATAAGTGCTTTGTTTAGTCCGGGAAGAAAGAAATTGTTTGTTAAGTCTCTTACCATGGATTAAAGGTTCTTCTAATAGCCAGTGAAGAGATTTTGAGTCCTCCACTATTTGAAAAGTGAAAAGATTCCACACTTTAAAAACATTCTTATAAAAAACAGGTAACATAGGAAAATTAAATTTCAATGGATCCATCAAAAAAAAAATTGTCCTGCCTAGATTAAAATTACCCAATTTATTTAGAATCACTCTGGCCACAGAATTCCAGTTAAAAACATCTGAAACAGTTAAAATTCTTTGAACAAACTAATCTAAAAGCAGCCATTTTACTTTGCAGATGTATCAGTCCCTGACCACCTTCTACTTTAGGCAAAAATAAAACACTTTGCGGGATCCAATGTAGCTTATCTCAAAGAAAATTCACTAACAGTGCTTGTAATTTTGTTACCAATGTTAACGGGGGATCCAAAACAGCAAACTTATGCCACAGCGAAAAGGCCACTAAATTATTAGCAATTAAAACTCGCCCTCTAAATGACATTTTTGGAACCAGCCATTTCCATTTTTCAAGTCTACCTTTAGCTTTCTCGATTACACCCTCCCAGTTCTTTTGTGTAACCACTTCATCCCTAATAAAAACTCCTAAATGTTTAAAACCGATTTTTCTCCACTCCAAGCCCATAGGAAGCTTTGGTTTATAATTTTTTCCAATCCCCTATTAAAAAAGCTTAACTTTTTTTCCAGTTTATGTTAGCAGAAGAGATTTTTTAAAAAAAATGTTTTCAACAAATTTAACAAAGCCTGAATATCATTTTGTCCATTAATACACACTGTCACATCATCTGCATAGGCAGACAGTATAAATTTATTCTTACATTCTAGTAAAATTACACCTTGAAGCTTGCACCTTATCTGTTGTAACAAAGGCTCAATTGCTAAAGAGTATAACATACCAGATAATGCACAACCCTGTCTTATGCCTCTAGAAACTTTAAAAGGAGTACATAAACCACCATTGACTTTAAAATACTCTTCACATCACTATAAAGGACTTTAATGAAGTTAATAAAACTCTCACTAAAGCCAAATGCATTTAAAACCTTCCATAAAAAACAACGTTCTACCCGATCAAAGGCTTTTTCTTGATCTAACGAAATAAAACCACAATTTAGGTTTAGCATCTTGGAGACTTTGATAAGATCATGAATAAAAGCAATGTTGTCAAATATAGATCTACCTGGGACACAGTAGGTTTGATCAGGATGAGTAACACTATCCATTACATTAGCCAATCTGTTAGCTAAGACCTTTGATAAAAGCTTATAGTCGCTGCAGAGCAAAGAAACTGGAAGCCAATACTTTGTTTCCAAGATCTCCTCTTTTCGGTAAAAGGGTCAGCACAGCTCTTTGGCAACTTTGAGGCAGTTTACCCCTTGCCAGACTGGTATTTAACACTTCTAGGAGATCTTCTCCTATCGTTGACCAAAAAGACTTATAAAAGTCCACTGGTATACCATCAATGCCTGGTGTCTTTCCAGACACCATTCCTTGAAGTGCTTTTTGTAGCTCACTCATACTCAGAGGGCCAGAAATTCCAACGTTGATGCTTTCAGGCACCTGAGGTAAGTTTTCAAAGAAAAACTCCCCCTCGTTTTCTATCTCTACAGCAACTTTGCTTTTATATAAATTTTCATAAAAACCAACCGCCCTTTGGCGAATATCCGAAAGATCTGTCAAAAGAATACCAGTGTCAGATCGTAAAGTATGAAAAGTTCTACTTTGACCGTTCTTTTTTTCCAAATTAAAAAAGAATTTTGTTGAAGCATCCATTTGATTCTTACTCTGGAATCTTGACCTGACCAATGCCCCCTGTGTCCTAGAACCAATCAGATCAGCTAATTCTGTAGTGTTTGTTTTTTTGTTTTTGTTTTTTTAAATCTAAAAGTAAATCTAAGAAACCTCTTGTACCAGTAGACTCCCCCAGTTCTTGGAGTTTTAAAATATCAGCCTCCAAGACACTCATTCTAAAATTAATCTCTGTAGTGATGTTTCGAGTAAACTGTAAACAAAGCTACTTAATTTGGTCTTTTCCTACATCCCACCATTGTTGTACGGAGTTATAAAAAGCTTTCTTAGTTTTAAAATCCTCCCAAAAAAAATTCAACAGTTCTTGAAAATGTTTGTCCCTTAATAACGTAGTGTTGAATTGCCAATAAGCACTTTTGGGTTTTAAAAGATTAATGAAAACCGAACATTTGACCATACAATGGTCAGAAAAGCTAACAGGTACAATATTATAGTTCTTTATGATATTGTAATGGTGTTTAAAAACATAAAATCTGTACAATCTTGCCATATAGATGACTCTATCACGCACATAAGTCCAAGTATATTGTTTTTGCGTAACTTTTAAGTGTCTCCAAACATCACATAGCATCTTAACAAGTTGAATCAATCTATTTCTAGAAGGCATATGAGGTTCTAAATTAGATTCAGTGCAGTTAAAATCACCTCCCAAAAATAAAAACTCTTCTTGATTACATTTTTGTAATACAGAACACAAGATATTTAAAAACACCATTCTCTATTGCTGACTGGACAGTACACGCAAATAAAAACAAAAACATTCTTTTCATAGTTTGCTCTTACTTTTAAAAGTCTACCTTTTACTATTTCTTCTACTTGAAAAGAAAGTGGGTTAAAATCTTTCGCAAAAAGAACGACTGAAGTATTATGACTTAAAAACTAAAAACCACTCCACTCTCTAGCCCAATCAGAAGCATTATTTAGATCACTATGAGTTTCTTGCAGCATCACCACATCTAATTTATGTTTCACAAATTCATAAATTTCCATTCTTTTCTTAAAATCTCTTGCCCCATTAATATTCAAAGAAGCAACATTAATGTCATTCATTTTTAAAAGAAAAGAGGAGGGAAAAAAAACAAGCAAAAACTGCTAAAAACATAACTAGGAACCCATAACATGTCTCTTCAGGGTTTTTTTTTTTCTTTTATAGCTATTTTCATTTACAAGATCAGGGTTTAGAATTCTTACAATTTATTCTTACAACCTATAAATTTCCTTGTTTGTGCACTGTAAAAAATAAAATAAAATAAAAAATCCTGTAAAAAAGTCTGGCAGCAGAGTTTCCAGACGGATTCCGTTAAATTACAGCAAATAACCATTTCACAAAATACATGCAAAAACTGTAAAAATAGAGAACAGACTTTACAGTCAAAATTAATTAAATTACAGTACATTACTGTTTTATTAAACCGTGGAAAAATAGATAAATTATGTCAAATTACTTAGAAAACAACTAACTTTCAGGTTAACCTCTGCGAATTTAAGGTTCCCTTTCAAGGGAACTCGCACTGCGCCAAGCGCTTTGGGAACTCCCAGTCCAATGGCGTGACAGAACGTCATAGGCGGGTGACGTCATGACCAGGAAACTATAAAGCACACCTGAACCAAGCTTCTGTGTCTTCAGTAAGCGCTCTCTGTGAAATTGTCTGTCTTATTTACTGTTGTTTGTCTATTACGCTATTCAAGCACTCAGAAAAAAGACATACAGTATATATATATATTATGGTGAGTAAGCAGCAATTCAAGCCTTGTGTTTCTCCCTGCCTTCGTTACATCACGGGTGGGGATTCACACAAGCTTTGTGTTGTTTGCTTGGGAGCAGAGCATGCCCAGGCAGCCCTCGAGGGGGCTGGCTGTAAGCATTGTGAACAGCTGTCTCTCAAGACGCTCCGCTCTCGCCGGGCGCTTTTCGAGGAAAGCGGTTCGGCTCGCGTACCCCGCGGCTCGGGTCCCACTACTGCCGAGGCATAGCGAAGGCTTGCGTCGTGGGGCTTGCAAATCGATCTTGCAGAGGGGTTAGAGATGGGCCCCGCCCTTTCTCTGTCTTTATCTGCTGGATCCAGCGCTTCATGCCAGGAGGTAGAAGCACGCTCTGCGGTTTCTCTGCCCCTGGTACAGCGCCGGTGCTGCAGCTGTCTAGTTCTGAGGAACTGGACGTTGTCAGCATCGACCCCTGTGATATCGAGGGCTCGCCACCTCACACACAATCATATGAGGAGCTCATGGATATTGTGACCAGAGCTGTTGCCAGATTAAACATAAGCCGGCCAGCTGAAAAACAAGAAGCCCGTCAGTCAAGTCTATTAAACGAGCGCTTCTTGCCGTCACGGTCACAACCTCCACGCCGGGGCTTGCCTTTCTTTTACGACCTCCACACCGAGGTGTCTAGGTCGTGGAATAGACCTGCCTCCTATCGGGTCTTTAGCCCTCAGATATCCGACTACAGCAATATTGTAGGGCTGAAAAAGTACGGCTATGGGGAGATGCCTCGGGTGGAAGAGACGCTTGTGAGCTATCTCTCCCCGAGTCGGCATCTTCCCTCAAAGCCCCGAAGTTACCCACTAAGCCACTAAGAACGTCATCTACTTTAGTAGGTAAAGCGTACTCGGCAGCAGGTCAGGCGGCGGCTTGTTTACATACTATGGCCGTTCTCCAAGCATATCAAGCCGACCTGTTCAAGGACCTTGATGAGGGTGGGGAAGTTAGTCGCGAGCCGTTCGCTAAGCTCAGGAAAGCCAAGTCTATTGGGCAGTCTATGGCAGCCGTGGTAGCCACGGAGAGACTTCTCTGGCTCAACCTCGCAGACATGAAAAATCTTGTCAGATCTTTTTTTTTTTGATGCCCCGCTCAGTCAACACAGTCGTCAAGGGGTTTCTGGAAGCCAAGAAACAGGCGGCGGCATTCCAAAAGTTTCTTCCCCGCCGCTCTCAGGTCCCAGGGACTGCTGGGCAGGAGCAGTCCCAACCGAGTGCGAGTTCCTCACACAGGGCGCAGCAGAAAGGGAGCATTGCTTCCCGTACTCCCCCACAGAGAGACTGGAGGGCGTGGCAGCGCTCACAACCGAAGCCTTCCAAGGGTAAGAAGTGGCCAGTTCAGTTGCTCCCTGAGTGTTGAACTACATAGACGACTGGCTCATCCTGGCACAGTCAAAGGAGTTGGTGGTTCAGCATCGAGATGCTGTTCTCGCCCACATGAAGTGTCTGAGATTACAGCTAAACACAAAGAAAAGTGTGCCATCTCCAGCTCAGAGAACCTCGGTCTCGATGCAAGTACGTCTATCTCCGGCTTGCGTAGAGGCAATTCTCATAGCCATAAACAAGCTGAAGCTAGGCCAGTCACTCACTGTGAAACAGTTTCAGAGACTGTTAGGTCTGATGGCAGCTGCGTCCAACGTGATACCTTTTGGCCTGCTGTACATGAGACCTTTGCAGTGGTGGCTTAAAACCAAGGGGTTTTCCCCGAGGGGAAATCTGTTTCGCATGATCAAGATCATGTGGCGATGCTTTCGTGCTTGTGTCATGTGGAAAAAACCTTGGTTTCCTTCCCAAGGGCCGGTGTTGGGAGATTTTTGTCGTTGCGTAACGCTTACGATGGATGCGTCCCTCACCGGCTGGGGGGCGATCATGAGTGATCATTCGGCTCAAGGTCTGTGGAGGGGTCATTATCTTTCCTGGCACATAAACCATTTGGAGATGATGGATGTGTTCCTGGCACTCAAACACTTCTTCCCAGATCTCAGGGGCCATTATGTGTTGGTCCACATGGACAATACAGCGTTAGTCTTGTATATAAACCATCAGGGGGGGTCTGCGTTCGCACCCCTTATGCAAGTTGGCACACCAGATCCTCCTGTGGGCCCAAGGGAAGTTACTGTCAGTCAGGGCAGTATACATTCCAGGGCGTGTGAATCAGAAAGCAGACATCCTGTCGAGGCAGGGGCTGAGGCCCGGGAAGTGGAGACTTTACCCCGAGGTAGTGGAGCTCCTTTGGGAGCGCTTCGGGAAAGCGGTAGTGGATCTGTTTGCGTCTCGAGAGACGACTCACTGTCCATTGTATTTCTCCCTCACGTATCTATCCCCCCTGGGGTTGGATGCGATGGTACAGACATGGCCGAGGCTGCATCTGTACACCTTTCTTCCGATTGCTCTGCTTCTGGGAGTTTTGGAGAGAATGCGCCGGGACGGGGTCCAGTTGCTACTAATAGCCCCGTTCTGGCCGGGCCGAGTTTGGTTATCAGAACTGATGTCTCTCCTCGACGGCTCTCCCTTTGAGAATCCAGTCAGGAGGTACCTACTCTCACAGACGGGGGGCTCACTTCTTCAAACCCCGCCCGGAGTTGGCGTGGCCTCTGAGGGGGCACAGCTTATAGATTTGGACACGTTCTTTTAGACGGTGCTTCTCTGGGAAGACACCCATGGGTTACTCGCTTACTTCGTGGTACTTTGAGGCTGAGACCTGCGGCACGTCAGAGAGTTCAGACTTGGGATTTGGCCATAGTGTTGGAGGGCCTGTCCACAGCTCCGTTTGAGCCCATTGAAAAGGTTTATGAGAAGTTCCTCGCTCTTAAAACTCTTTTCCTCACTATCTTGTCTCTTAAAAGAGAATTGGAGACCTCCGAACCCTTTCGTTCTCTCCTTGCCTAGACTTTACGCCGGGCATGGTTAAAGCCTTCCTCTTCCCTCGGGAGGGCTACGTGTCCCCCAGGCCTTCTGTCCTCCTCCTTTCCAAGATCCAGACCAGGATCCTTTTAATTGGAACTTTGAACTCAGTTTTATCTGATTCTAAATCAACATCATCACAAGGTTCAAATGATTGCCACTTCACATGATCACTTCCACCCTTTGCCAAAACTGGCTCAGTACTGAAATCACTGACTCCTTCACTCACTACAGCAGTAGCTTCCAACCCACCTTCCTGCAAAGACACAACTAGTGCAGTGGCATCTGAAACTACATCCTTAGCCTCAGAAACACTACCATTGTTCTCCAAAACATCCCGATTCTTCACACTCAAAATGGGATCATTAGAGGTCCCAGCTTCAACCCTTTCCTCATCATCACTATTTAGATTAGTCTCCCTCATGGTTTGCTCATCAGTAAACAGATGATCCTATTTATTTCTTTCAGGACAGGCTCGAATTAGATGTCCTACCCCACCACAGCCAAAGCATTTCATCTTATCAGTTGTGGCATAGAAAACATAATCAAAGTTGTCAATCTTAATATTAAAAGTCAAGTCAAGTCAAGTTCTTCACTGTCTTTCAAAATCATGTAGACAAATCTTCTAAAAGAAACTACATGTTTTAGCAGTGGTGAAGCAGTACCAATGAGGATTTTCTTAAAAAAACAGCTTTCCATAGCGGGACAAGATCTTAACTAATGTATCATCAGAAACAAAGAGTGGAATATTAGACAATGTCACCTTTTTTGAGGGTGTTGAAAGCGGAAAAACAGGTGTGAAAAGATTTACAACAATTCCCTTCTCCACTAACCTTTTTCACCGAATTAAAAAAACCCACAAGAAAAAAAAAAACAATAATTCAAAAGAAAAAAGGAGGGAAAAAAAGCACTCAGAAAAATACGCTCCACACTCACGCCACTCCAAACACTCACACCGGAAATGAAAGAGAGAGGTTAGCATGAAGGTCTTCTGTCTAAACTTCTAGAATCAGGTATTAGGGGTAAAACATACAATATTATAAAAACAATGTACTCAAACAATCAATGCGCTATTAAAATTGGCAATAAACAAACAGAGTTCTTCACTCCAGGGCAGGGTATGAGACAGGACTGCCCACTATCACCGACCCTCTTCAATATTTACATTAATGAATTGGCGAAACAACTAGAACAATCAGCAGCACCTGGCCTCACACTACATGACTCCAACATAAAGTTCCTCCTGTATGCAGATAATCTGGTTCTGCTGTCTCCAACAGAAGAGGGTCTACAGCAGAACTTGGACATCCTGCATCGGTGCTTTCAGACCTGGGCCCTGACTATTAACCGTTACAAAACTAAAGTACTAACATTCCAGAAAAGACTTGGATGTCAGGTAAAGAGACACAATTTCACCCTTGGTATGACCAAAATTGATCATGCCACAAACTACACATACCTTGGGCTGAAAATAAGTGCAACTGGAAAGCTAAATTTGGCTGTGAAGGAACCGAAAGAGAAAGCAAGATGCCATCAAAAAATCAATCCAAATTAAAATACCAATCAGAATCTGGCTCAAAATATTCCAATCAGTCATAGAACCTATTGCACTATATGGCAGTGAAGTCTGGGGTCCTCTTCTAAACCACAAATTTGACAAATGGGACAAAACCCCAACAGAAGCCCTGAATGCCGAGTTCTGTAAGAGTATCCTGAGAGTACAGAGGAACACGCCGAACAACGCATGCAGGGCAGAATTAGGCCTATACCCTCTATTAATCCGCATTGAGAAATGAGCCATCAAATTTTGGAAACATCTAAAAACGAGTGATCCCAACTCTTATTATTTTAAAGCCTTTAAAGACCATGAAGTGAACATTGAAAAAGGCCCCCTGATTCAGATGGTCCTGAGGCTGCAAAAACAAACTAACACGACTAACAACAGTCAGTCTCAGGACACCGACACCCTCATCCACAGAATTAGGCCCGACCAAATTACAAAAGCATAAAAAGAAAATGACCTGACCTATTGGACTGAAACAACATAAAAACAAAGTAAACTTGAATGTTATTTGGCCTTAAATAGAGACTACACCACAGCAGAATATCTGAGTACAGTGAAAGACTGTAAATTAAGAAGTATAATGACGAGGTACAGACTGAGCAATCACACGCTGACTATAGAGACGGGCAGATACAGACAGAACTGTCTGCCCAGAGAGAGACACATCTGCCATACTGTGACCTGGGCGAAGTAGAGACTGAGCAACACTTCTTCACCAGCTGTCCTAATTATGAGGAAATCAGAAAGACATTTTATCCAAAACTTGAATTACTTTGCCCTAACTTCATAAAATTAAACAATAAAACACAAATTCAACATTTATTAGGTGAAAAAAGAGATACATTGATGCCTGTCACAAAAAGAGGGATTTGACTAATCAGTAATGCGCTCACACACACACACACACAGAGTTTTTGTTTTTTGTTTTTTTCTTCTGTATATGTACAGGTGCTGGTCATATAATTAGAATATATATTCACTAATTCCATTCAAAAAGTGAAACTTGTATATTATATTCATTCATTACACACAGACTGATATATTTCAATTGTTTATTTCTTTTAATTTTGATGATTATAACTGACAACTAAGGAAAATCCCAAATTCAGTATCTCAGAAAATTAGAATATTGTGAAAAAGTTCAATATTGAAGACACCTGGTGCCACACACTAATCAGCTAATTAACTCAAAACACCTGCAAAGGCCTTTAAATGGTCTCTCAGTCTAGTTCTGTAGGCTACACAATCATGGGGAAGACTGCTGACTTGACAGTTGTCCAAAAGACGACCATTGACACCTTGCACAAGGAGAGCAAGACACAAAAGGTCATTGCAAAAGAGGCTGGTTGTTCACAGAGCTCTGTATCCTGTATTTCTATGTGGTAGAAAAAAGTGTACAAGCAATAGGGATAACCGCACCCTGGAGAGGATTGTGAAACAAAACCCATTAAAAAATGTGGGGGAGATTCACAAAGAGTGGACTGCAGCTGGAGTCAGTGCTTCAAGAACCACTACGCACAGACGTATGCAAGACGTGGGTTTCAGCTGTCGCATTCCTTGTGTCAAGCCACTCTGACAGTGTCAGAAGCATCTTGCCTGGGCTAAAGACAAAAAGGACTGGACTGCTGCTGAGTGGTCCAAAGTTATGTTCTCTGATCAAAGTAAATTTAGCATTTTCTTTGGAAATCAGGGTCCCAGAGTCTGGAGGAAGAGAGGAGAGGAACACAATCCACGTTGCTTGAGGTCCAGTGTAAAGTTTCCACAGTCAGTGATGGTTTGGGGTGCCATGTCATCTGCTGGTGTTGGTCCACTGTGTTTTCTGAGGTCCAAGGTCAACACAGCCATTTACCAGGAAGTTTTAGAGCACTTCATGCTTCCTGCTGCTGACCAACTTTATGGAGATGCAGATTTCATTTTCCAGCAGGACTTGGCACCTGCACACAGTGCCAAAGCTACCAGTACCTGATTTAAGGACCATGGTATCCCTGTTCTTAATTGGCCAGCAAACTCGCCTGACATCAACCCTATAGAAAATCTATGAAGTATTGTGAAGAGGAAGATGCGATATGCCAGACCCAACAATGCAGAAGAGCTGAAGGCCACTATCAGAGCAACCTGGGCTCTTATAACACCTGAGCAGTGCCACAGACTGATCGACTCCATGCCACGCCGCATTGCTGCAGTAATTCAGGCAAAAGGAGCCCCAACTAAGTATTGAGTGCTGTACATGCTCATACTTTTCATGTTCGTACTTTTCAGTTGGCCATGATTTCTAAAAATCCTTTCTTTGTATTGGTCTTAAGTAATATTCTAATTTTCTGAGATAGTGAATTTGAGATTTTCCTTAGTTGTCAGTTATAATCATCAAAATGAAAAGAAATAAACATTTGAAATATCAGTCTGTGTGTAATGAATGAATATAATATACAAGTTTCACTTTTTGAATAAAATTAGTTACATAAAACAACTTTTTGATGATATTCTAATTATATGACCAGCACCTGTACATGTATTTTGATTATTTTGCTTTAGCAATAAATTCTAACAATTGTCATGCCAATAAAGCACACTTTGAATTTGAGAGAGAGAGAGAGATAGATTTAGTGCACTATGCTTATGTGTGTGAATTTAATTTACACTTATAAAATGAATAATCTATGACACCAAACACATGTTCATGATCTTTTGATGGCAATTAAAATGTTACTACACCCAAAAAAGAAAACTGTGCCTTTATTTATTCACTCTCACCTTTCTGCTGCTCTTTTCTATACAATGAAAGTAAATGGGATCTGCTGCAAAAAAAATGACCAAAAAGCACCATAATAGTAGTCTGACATACGATCATGCACTATATACAAGTCGTCTGAAGTCATATGCTTGTTTTTTGAATGTGAATTTTAATATGCATTACTGCACATCATGACTAGCAGCTTTGACTGTATTCACAAAAAACGTACTGTAAAGCCCTTGTTTCTAATTAAGATTCACTCACTCCAAACAGCCCAACCATAATATTTCATAACTGTAAGTATTTATGAGACTCTAGTTACCCGCTGGACATATGCGATTGGATTTGAATACATGTAGTGTGATCAAAGCTGAGTTCAGAGAAGAACACAATGAGAAACACACACCCACTTAACCTTGTATAGTCATAATAAATGCTTCTGGATCAGATGAGGTTTCTTTACTGAACCTAAAAACCTGCAAAAACCATTAAAGAAGCTTTATTTTAAAGAGTTATGAGCATACAATTGTGTGTGTGTGTGTGTGTGTGTGTGTGTGTGTGGGAGAGGGAGAGAGAGAGAGATTAATTATGCACTAATGCCCAGTTTTCTTTAATTAATATCTGTCACCACACAGACATGGTGTCGTTGATGCGAATGAAGAGTGAAGGATATTCTTTTAATTATTGAAGGAGCAGAAGAGGAAGAGAGACATTATCTCTCCTTTATTAATGAGGCTTCGACACTGACTAATAGGAAACATGACTAACGTACTTTAGATTAATCTAGTGTACATTAAGACCTCTAGCATCAGAATATGTAATTCACCCTCAGCGTTATGGATGAATAATAGATTACGCTCTCGTCTTTGTTTAATGGCACTTATGAGCCTTGGCTTTCCTAATGCTGCGGTTTTGTCTTTCTTTATTTAGTTCATCTTTGAAAGTCTGCACCACGGTGGAGAGAGAGAAGAGCTCACTTCTGTCTAGATGATTTTAATTTCCATAGTTGTTTAAGGTTCTGTGATTGTTGTCAGTTTTTTAAAGGGTTGATAAATTCCAATTGAATTCTTGAAGTTCAAATTGAATTTGAATTGAGGTAACAAACAGGATGCAAAGTTGCAGTTCAAATGTGAATGCAAGTAGAATGAAAATGATTTGAATAAAATTATGCAAATGTATACAATATAAATGTATAATA
Organism: Elopichthys bambusa; assembly: GCA_037101425.1. Lineage (NCBI taxonomy): Eukaryota > Metazoa > Chordata > Actinopteri > Cypriniformes > Xenocyprididae > Elopichthys > Elopichthys bambusa. Next base: position 39,896,914 of record CM074434.1, on the reverse strand, counting down.
TATGTAATTTATATAAATTATTAAATGTTTATATATAATTTATATGAATACTAATTAACATATTTATCATTTTTTATATTATATACATTATATTTATACATTTTTTATTTTATATAATATAAAAATATAATTAATATTATATTAAGTATATTTATTTTATATTATATAAATTATTAAATGTTTATATATATATACAGTATATGAAATATATATAATATAAATATATAAATAAATATATATAATGTAAATTTACTTTAAAAAATATATATAATGTAAATTTACTAAATATCATTATATTTATTAATATTCATAATATATATATATACACTTTAATTTTTATTTTCTTTTTAATTATTATTAATATAAATTATTAAATGTTTATATGAATACTAATTAATATTTATATTTATAGATGTTTAATATTACATATTATATATATTTTAATAATATATTATATTTTATTAATTCAATTTTAAAAACAAATGTCAATTTTTTGGGGGGGATTTCCCAAAATGCATTACCTGTGCTGCTATTTTTTAATAGCAATTTATTTAAATTTATCTTCCTGTCATTTCAATTCAGTTTCACTTCCTGTGTGTCAATTCAATTCAAATTCACAATTATGAATTGAAAGGCAGCCAATTCTTCGGTTCTGAATGTTTAAATCTGAAATCACATCTCTTTGTTTCCTAACCCAACTTGACTTGTTAGTTAGTCTGCATGTATGCATCATTCTTACAGTTATCTCCGTGGTATTAATTTCTACCCTGATTTTGTCTGACTGTTACGTCCAATAAATGTAAGAGTTCTGATTCCTCTAACTGATTCCGTTTCCATGCTGACGAGATCAAGGTAAAAATTTACAGGTGTAAGAATGGTGGGTAAACATGCACACTAACTAATTAACAAACAAGACACAGATGGACACACTCACGGTGGATTCAAGAGCAACAAGAAGATGTGAACAAGAAACAAGTACGTAACATAGAAAATTGAATTGAATGTAAAATACAAAGAGGTCACATGTTCAAAGTCTGTCAATTTGTCTTTTGATTTACAAATGATATTTTTGAGAAAGCAGCTGCACTTTTGTTCATTAATCAGATGATGCTGTTGTTTCTCATTTGGATTCGTCTGGTACCACACAGGTGGAAGATGTTCATTTCACACACCAGCACATCTCTTGGAAAAAAGTGAAAGAGAGATGACCTTGACATGCACAGGATCTGCTTTCTGGTGCTATGATAATATATAAGTATAATGAATTTTGTTTCTGAATCACTTTATTTGGTTTTTCCATGCATTGTTATTTCTTTTTCACTTAAAATAGTGAAATCGGCCACAATAACATCAAACTTTCGTCTCCTCACTCCACTACTGCATCTCACAGGAGACGGTCACATGATCTTCAGTGTCCAATTGGGAGTTGCTCGTTTGCATAAGGTAAACCTTTTCTCACCTGTGTCGCATTGGTGCACACGCCCACATCACATCACATCACCAACAGTCGTTGCTTATGCCTCCTCATATACACTCACCTGCCACTTTATTGGGTACATCTTGCTAGTTCCAGGTTGGACCCCTTTTGCCTTCAAAACTCCCTTAATTCCTTGTGTCAGATTTAACAAAGTGCTGGAAACATTCCTCAGAGATTGTGGTCCATATTGTCATGACAGCATCACACAGTTGCTGCAGATTTGTCGGCTGCACATCCATGATGTGAATCTCCCGTTCCTCCACATCCCAAAGCTGCTCTATTGGATTGAGATCTGGTGACTGTGGAGGACATTTGAGTCTAGAGAACTCACAGTCATGTTCAAGAAACCAGTTTGAGATGATTTGAGCTTTGTGACATGGTGTGCTATCCTGCTGGAAGTAGATCAGAAGATGGTTCACTGTGGTCATGAAGGGATGGACATGGTCAGCAACAATACTCAGGTAGACTGTGGAGTTTAAATGATGCTCAATTGGTACTAAGAGGCCCAAAGTGTGCCAAGAAAACAGCCTGAACTGCTGATACAAGGAAGGATGGATCCATGCTTTCATGTTGTTTACACCAAATTCTGACCCTAACATCTGAACGTCGCAGCAGAAATCCAGGCAACGTTTTTCCAATCTTCTATTGTTCAGTTTTGGTGATTCGTGTGAATTGTAGCCTCAGTTTCCTATTCTCAGCTGACAGGAGTGTCACTGGTGTGTCTTCTGCTGCTGTAGATCCTCTGCTTCAATGCTGGACGTGTTGTGTGTTCAGAGATGCTCTTCTGCAGATCTCGGTTGTAACAAGTGCTTATTTGAGTTACTGTTGCCTTTCTGTCAGCTTGAACCAGTCTATTCTCCTCTGAACTCTGACATCAACAAGTCATTTTCACCCACAGAACTGCCACTCACTAGATATTTTCTCATTTTTGGTCCATTCTCTGTAAACCCTAGAGATGGTTGAGTGTGAAAAATAGTTTCTGAAACCCTCAGAGCAGACTATCTGGCACCAACAACCATGAAGGAATATGAAGAATTCTCCATTAATGGAACATGCTGCTAGCTTTAATGGCAATGTTCACAATAAAGTGCTGTTTGCATGATTATTCCTCAAGGTGTTTCAATCTGTAGAGTAAATAATTAATTTTCCCATTTAAGTGCCATGTGTGATATATGGTGTTTGGCAAAGGTCATTCCAGTGCAAAGTTTCCTGCATGAAAAGTTTTGGGAAATGGAATTGAATCTAAAAGCATATGCAGAATAACACGGAGATAATACAGCAGATAATATCTCTTACCGTTGACTGTTTATCTGAGAGTAATTGAACAGCTGTGGTGATTTAGCATTAATGGGAGAGTTAATGAAACATCTGGAAAATGCAAACAAGTTGCACTCCCGCTGTCTGATTGTATAGCTTTTAAAAACACACACATCGATACAACAGACAAATGACCAAATAAACTAAATAATGCATATTCACCCCCATAATTCCTACCAATTTTGCCTGGGGTATTGAACTTTTTGACAGTATTGCAAACACACACATACATATATGTCTGAACACATTAATGAGCAGTGATTTGTGCTAATAAATGCTGCAGTGTTGAGAGACGGAGCCACAGAGGGAGGGCAGCGCAATTGATTTCATTTGTCCTTTCTTGTTTCCTCATCTTGCTCTGAACGTCTGAAGTAGTTTCTGATTAAGTGCATGATGACTTAAGCAACTGCTCGCACCGCACACACGCATTCTCATAATAGTCATGTTACTCATTGTACTGATAATGACAGCGTAAGAGTGGAGCGGATGCGAGTGTGTGTGTATGTGTGTGTGTGTGTATGTATGTAGTTGGGGTGCAACGGTTCAGATCACTCACGGTTCGGTTTGCATCACGGTTTCAGTACGGTTCGGTATGTGCTATGTTCAGGTAAAAAATTACTACTGTCAAATAAAAATAACGAAAATAAGAACAAATAATCAAACAGCACAAATAAATACAGTAAAGCAAAGATACAAATAATAAATCTTTTCAGGTTTTTTTATGTAGAAATTCAGAAATTGAATAAAGTAGCTAATAAAATGTAAAACAACACTGCATGTAATCTGCACTGTATAAATTAAATAAAGATCAGTCATTATTAATTATTAAGTTACTATTCAGTTATGAGCAATGAGTGATTTCCTTCCTTCCTTTTGTTGTTTGATTAACATTAAAAACACATTCAGACAGCAGGAATGCAAGGGCTGCTGTCTCTTTAAGACATAATACACGGATCAGTACACCGATACTGAACACATGCGTTCTTTCTCGAGTGTATAAGCTCACTTAAGACATAACCGACTATGCTTGCTAGGATACTCGCCAAAACGAGCATGTTGACATCATTTTGTGTGAATTGGTCCGTTCAAGCACAAGACTTGAAAGAGACCTCAATATCCGCGTACGCGCATCTTCTCAGAGCGTAAGTTCTCTTTCTCGCCTTGCACTCGAATGTTTAAATTGGCGAGGCTTAAATAAGTTTAGTTTACACACAGATAGCAACGTGTGCTGTTAAGGCACACCTGCGCTCTCGCGCTATTAACACCCGGGTAATGACGGCGTAAATGACTGGTCATACAGAGTATACGGCACACAACAAAGTTTAGGGAAAGCCAGAATGCGTATCCATTGACAGAAACATATATTAGTCTAACTCTGTCTGTCTGTTTTATTTATTTTCTACAAACCATATTATAGATGCGTACGCGTCGCAAGTGTGTGCCGAACCGAGTGTGGAGAACGGTACGGTTCGATTTTTTTACCGAGAGCCGTTTCAACAAATTTCAAAATATAATATGTAATATAATAAACATATGCAACTTAATTTATAATCATATGAATTTAGAATTGATATGATATTCATTGTTATATAATGTAATATCTATAATCTAATAATTTACTTGCATGTAAAGAAAATGCTGTACACAATTTTTGTATTAAATTATTTATATTAAAGTATTAAACTTAATATACTTATAATATCAATTATAAATATACTATTAAAAGCATTTTACAACTGAGTAATAGGTTAGAGATTGTTAAAGATTATATATATATATAACTTTAATATTACTTTAAATATATTATATATTATATTAATAATTATTTTATAACTAAGTATTATATTATTTGTATATATATATATATATGTATATATATTTAATACTTTAATATAAATAATATAATACTTAGTTATAAAATAATTATTAATATAAAAATTATTTAATTTTTATTTCTTATTATTTGAATGTTTTTAAATATTATTTATACCTGATAGGATTATTGCAAAAACATCATATTTCTTATTGTGTACAGCATATTTTATTTATGTGCAAGTAAATTATTACATATAATTTACATAAATATACATAAATATGCAATATTACATAAAAAAAACATTACATATTTTTATATTATATTCAGAATTTATATTAAACCTCATTAAATGTAATAATGTAATATAAATGATGTAATTATTATAATTCTAAAATAAATTATTAAATAAAATATATTCTTATAAAAGAAAAACGAAAAGTTACTTTTTTGCAGTAACTTTAGATTTTAGTTGATATTAATATTAATTCAGTTTCTAATAGATTAGGTTAATTAGTTTATCCAAAAACCTGGATTAGGACAAACATGAAACACAATTCATCTCTGTTTTCCAGGATTTTTCCAGGATCCTCAGCTGACTCTGCCTCTTAACCATCTTCTGGATTAAACATGTGAATAAAACAAATTTGGCCAATCAGAGCTCAGATTCCAAAGGACAATCAGACAAGAATTGAGTCCATGTTGTGTGGGCCAATCAGATTTGGAAGCCAGAAGGTTAGCTGGAAGGTTGTTGGAGAGAAAAAGTTTTATTGCAAAAGCTTTTTACTGCACGAAAGCAACAGTAATAAACAAAAACAACAGCAACTCTTTCACCTCCTCCACTTCTATAAAAAACAGCCGGCTTACTTTGGAGGTCAAAGCAAGCGGAGAATAAAAAATAGGACATAAAATTTGCTGCTGAGTGCAGGCTAAAATTTGTAATCTCTCTGTAGCGTTTTTGTCGCCAGTGGCTGGGGCAGCAGAGATCTCTGGTAGTAGGAGGATTGCTTCTTCAAATCCCAGTTGGGAACCCGGAGGCGCTTGATTTAGCTGTTTGTTCCAGAGTTCTCACGCTTTCTGTGTCCACCACTATTGTGCCCTTCGGCAAGGCACTTAACTCCAGAAGCTGGGTGCAGTGACACTTCTGTGATCGCTCTTCCTTCCTCGTTATGAGCTAAAACATTCCCAATGCATTGGCTGAGGGAATATATCAGAATATGACCAGAGAATAAAGGTATACGGCTCCATCTTTGATTATAAAAGACAAGAACAACATATATGTTCAAACACAACAGTGGAATTTACTGTAAAAAAAAAAACATCAGCTTGCGGTTTCAAGAACTTTACCATAAAAAAAAAAAAAATATATATATATATATGGTAGAAACATTTTGGGCCCTATTTTAACAATCTAAGCACATGGCGCAGGTGCAGTTTGGGTGTGTCCAAATCCACTTTTGCTAGTTTAATGACAGAAGAAATGATCTGCGCATCAGACGCATGGTCCAAAAGGGTTGTTTACAAACTGTCAAGGTTGTCACTTAATGAGTCATGGGTGTGTTTTGGGCGTAATGTGCAATAAACCAATCAGAGCCTCATTTCCCATTCCCTTTAAAAGCCAGTTGCACTAGCACCATGGTGGATTCGCTATTTACACGGTGGAATATAGACACCCTCAAGCTGGCGAGCAGTTTAAATATACAGTGGGTACGGAAAGTATTCAGACCCCCTTAAATTTTTCACTCTTTGTTATATTGCAGCCATTTGCTAAAATCTTTTAAGTTCATTTTTTTCCTCATTAATGTACACACAGCACCCCATATTGACAGAAAAACACAGAATTGTTGACATTTTTGCAGATTTATTAAAAAAGAAAAACTGAAATATCACATGGTCCTAAGTATTCAGACCCTTTGCTCAGTATTTAGTAGAAGCACCCTTTTGGTCTAATACAGCCATGAGTCTTTTTGGGAAAGATGCAACAAGTTTTTTACACCTGGATTTGGGGATCCTCTGCCATTCCTCCTTGCAGATCCTCTCCAGTTCTGTCAGTTTGGATGGTAAACGTTGGTGGACAGCCATTTTTAGGTCTCTCCAGAGATGCTCAATTGGGTTTAAGTCAGGGCTCTGGCTGGGCCATTCAAGAACAGTCACAGAGTTGTTGTGAAGCCACTCCTTCATTATTTTAGCTGTGTGCTTAGGGTCATTGTCTTGTTGGAAGGTAAACCTTCGGCCCAGTCTGAGGTCCTGAGCACTCTGGAGAAGGTTTTCGTCCAGGATATCCCTGTACTTGGCCGCATTCATCTTTCCCTCGATTGCAACCAGTCGTCCTGTCCCTGCAGCTGAAAAACACCCCCACAGCATGATGCTGCCACCACCATGCTTCACTGTTGGGACTGTATTGGACAGGTGATGAGCAGTGCCTGGTTTTCTCCACACATACCGCTTAGAATTAAGGCCAAAAAGTTCTATCCTGGTCTCATCAGACCAGAGAATCTTATTTCTCAGCATCTTGGAGTCCTTCAGGTGTTTTTTAGCAAACTCCATGCGTGCTTTCATGTGTCTTGCACTGAGGAGAGGCTTCTGTCGGGCCACTCTGCCATAAAGCCTGGTGCAGGGCTGCAGTGATGGTTGTCTTTCTACAACTTTCTCCCATCTCCTGACTGCATCTCTGGAGCTCAGCCACAGTGATCTTTGGGTTCTTCTTTACCTCTCTCACCAAGGCTCTTCTCCCCCAATAGCTCAGTTTGGCCGGACGGCCAGCTCTAGGAAGGGTTCTGGTCATCCCAAACGTCTTCCATTTAAGGATTATGGAGGCCACTGTGCTCTTAGGAGCCTTAAGTGCAGCAGAAATTTTTTTGTAACCTTAGCCAGATCTGTGCCTTGCCACAATTCAGTCTCTGAGCTCTTCAGGCAGTTCCTTTGACCTCATGATTCTCATTTGCTCTGACATCAAGTCAAGTCAAGTCACCATTATTTATATAGCGCTTTTTACAATGTAGATTGTGTCAAAGCAGCTTTACAGTGATAACTGGTACATTATTTTGGCTGCACAGCAGCTCGTAAGGAATAGTGTCAATGCAGGCAGATCAAAGCACTGTTGAATATCAAATGTCAATTGTCAAGTGTCAAGTGTCCCCAACTAAGCAAGCCAAAGGCGACAGCGGCAAGGAACCCAAACTCCAACAGGTGACATCAGGTGGCAAACAGGTGTTAAAATGGAGAAAAAACCTTGGGAGAAACCAGGCTTAGTCGGGGGGCCAGTTCTCCTCTGGCGAACAGTGCTTTGTTACGACTCAGGCTGCTATCATAAGTCAGATATGATCGCAACATTCAAAGTGTTTAATTCAGTTCCATCCAGTTGAGGATCGTATTCATCACACTGCACTGTGAGCTTTAAGGTCTTATATAGACAGGTGTGTGGCTTTCCTAATCAAGTCCAATCCGTATAATCAAACACAGCTGGACTCAAATGAAGGTATAGAACCATCTCAAGGATGATCAGAAGAAATGGACAGCACCTCAGTTAAATATTTGAGTGTCACAGCAAAGGGTCTGAATACTTAGGACCATGTGATATTTCAGTTTTTCTTTTTTAATAAATCTGCAAAAATGTCAACAATTCTGTGTTTTTCTGTCAATATGGGGTGCTGTGTGTACATTAATGAGGAAAAAAAATGAACTTAAATGATTTTAGCAAATGGCTGCAATATAACAAAGAGTGAAAAATGTAAGGGGGTCTGAATACTTTCCATACCCACTGTATGTTTGTATTGCCACGATTGGTCAAATAATTAGCCAATTTCATTCATCATTACTGCAAATAGGTCATTCTGATACATGCAATGACTATCCATTATGACATGCAGGCCTTTTTATCTTTATGTACACAATAATAATCATGTTTGTGTGCTGCTGCACGTCCCTGTGTGTGTAACAAGCAGAGTGTACGCGCACTGTGCACCCACCTATCGGCACATATTACTAACGCGCCCTTTAAATAACAAAAAAATACTGCGCCATTGACTTTAGAGCAGTTTTTTGTTGGTCAATGACACAGTCATTTTCAGTTCCTCAAAATAGCAACACTCTAACAATGTGCCTGAACACACCTCGTTTTCAGACCAGCACACCCATGGGCGAACAGATGGACACGAGTGCATTTGCTATTTAAACAACGTGGGCGCTGGACGTGAAAATGATAACTGCATCGGGCTGAAACTAGCAAGAAACACTTGCGTTGTGCCTGGCGTCGCATTGCGCACGGATGTATGATAGGGTATTTACGAAATAGAGTGGTGCAGGGATGACGTCACAATCCAGAAGACTAATTTGCCCCTGGTTCCCTCAAGATTTTCCTATAGGTTTTTTTTTTTTTTCAATTTATGAGTAAAATAAGGTCTGTGGTAAACATAACTTGACTATATGTTTTGTTCTACAACTAAATTACACACACTCACACCCCACCCCAAATGTTTTTATTTAGTTACTTATTAGAAACTTATTATTTTTTTGAGTTTTTTTTTTTTTAAATAAACACAACAGCTTTAAAATTCATGTTTTTGAGTAAGTATTAAAGATATTAGCAACTTTTACTCTACTTGACTACATTTTTGAATAAGTATATGTACTTTTTACTCCAATACATTTATGATGAGTAATGCACTTACTCGTTACATTTTGTATGGCACCTAACTTTTTCTGCAGCAGTTTTTCTGCTACAAAACAAGTGATATTGCCATCTACAGCACATTGAATGTACTATATCTTGTTTGTTTTGCCCTTACTCACCCAAACTTGTCAACAAGGCTACTTTACGCGAGTATATTAGCAGGTAGTTGCCGAAAGGCAATTGTTTCGTATATGAGATGAGGACGTAGCAGCAGCAGGTTATAAGGCCGAAACAAGCACATCCAGAAGTAGGCCTTGACTATTTAATTTACTTAACATTATTTTATTCATCCGTTATATTGAAGAGCTTTTTGAAGGATATTGGTTTACTTATGCTCTTTTTGAGCACTTGAGCTTAACTTAAACTTGAGTGTAGACTTTTTAAGAGGCTGTTGTGCTGATCCTCAGTTTTATTTCGATTTTAGAAAATAAACACATGATCGCTCTCCTAACAAAACAACTGTTTCTTGTTTTTCACTGGCACGTCTCTTATGTGTTGAGGACTAGTGCATCTTTGAGCCTACATTCAGTATGTGTCAAGTACTTAAGTACTGTTAAAGGGGACCCATTATGCCCCTTTTTACAAGATGCAATAAAGTCTCAGGTGTCCACAGAATGTGTCTGTGAAGTTTCAGCTAAGTTAAAGCCATGTCAGTTTAAACTCCTGATATATGGTTTTTTGAATGCACACATCCGGAGCATGCGCACAGAAAGCTGGATATCAGACGTGCTGTGAGTATTAAACTAAGTTCTCTTTTACGTCTTATTTCAAATACATGTCAAAAACACACAAAGTTCACAAACACAGTTGGTTATGTATGTGAACGTAAACAGCAGGGAAAGAAATCGCACGTGTATATTAGATCTGTTTATTAAATATAGTATACAGTAATATACCTATATATTACTGCAATATATGCTAATATGAATCAAAAGAAAAACAGAAAATCGCTCATTGCTCTTGTTTGAATAACTTTAGTAGCTTTAATAAGAATACATTTCTTACTTGAATGCTGCTGTTAAATGATCTAGCGAGGAGATAAACATGGCGGACTGTGTACAGCTCACTTAGGGCGGGGTCTATGCTAATAAGGCAGAGTCCATCAGCATTCATGGGCGGGGCCTAAGCAATGTGACATCACATTGCTAGAATCAGTGGGTGGATTTTTACCATTTTAGGGTGGTTGTGTACACACACTGCCAACACACATTTATGTTCAAATACCATGTAAAAGTGAATTTTGCATAATAGGTGCCCTTTAAAATCAGATACTCTGAGACTTTTACACAAGCCATATTGGAATTGGAGGCTTGTAACTTGTAATGGAGTCATTTTCGCTGTACGGTATCTGTATTTTTACTTTAGTATAGATTTACACCTCTGCACACATGATACTAAAATAATGCAATAAACATTTAACATAGGATGAAACATAAAAACCTAATGTACATAACTGATAAGAAAAAAAAAAGTTATTTCAATGAAAAACCGTGAGAAGTGTTGCACAGGGAATTCTAAGAATGCCAATTTATTTTTTTTTTTTTTTCCACTGTAAATGATAAAATTTGAATTAAAAATTGTCTTTGTCACTTCCAAAAATGGTAAATTTAACAGTATTTAACTGTAAAATTACATGCACCTTTAGATTTATTAGCCTATATAGTAGGGGAACTTACCATTAAACAATTAACAGGTTTTTACTGTAGCATTTGTATAGTCTTAACATTAAAATTATGATTTTTTTTTTACAGTGTACATCCATTAGTGTTTGTGTGTGTGTGCACGTGTAAATTATTACTTCATCTGTTGAGAAAGGAAAGTAGCAGTGAGAAAAAAGGAAAAAGAGACTAAACAAACTAATAGAGGCAGCACTGTCTGTCAGTGAGATCCACCATGCTCTCATTAGAAAGCAGGAGACACGCTCGCTCTCTTCACAAAAGAGGCGATTGGACAGTAATTCTCATTTCCAATTACTCACCAGCAGAGAGAGAGAGAGCGAGCGAGCGAGAGAGAAACAGTGGAGCTGTTAAATGTTTCTATTGTCCATGCCCTGAAGATCAGAACCCTATTACTGCTCTGTCCCTTCTGCGAACTCACAGAAAGCTTCCTGCTGCATGACAAATGAGCTCAAGCACTCAAAACACTTTCCTGAACACTTACCTGAAACTTCAGCACAGAGTAAAAGAAGTGGACGGAACAAAAACCCACCTCGGGCAAACACACACGACCTACACTTTCTTAATAAATGTTCCTGGTATTATTGAGCATGATTCATTGGGGAACATCAACACAATGTTTTCATAATCTGTCATTAAAATGAAAGCCTCTTCTCCAACTTTTAAATAATATTCGAACACTTGGGACATTCTTCTAAACTTCTTTTAAGTCATATAATCTAGGTTTTTATAACAATATGAAGGTGAGTAAATGAGATACATTATGGTTCAAAAAATTTTTAATGTTTAAAAAACATTAGTGTCTTATCACCAAGACTGCATTTATTTAATCAAAATACAGTAAAAACAATATTATTGTGAAATAGTATTAAAATTGTTTAAAATAAATTGTTTATTTTAATAAATTAAAAAATTTAATTTATTCCTGTGATGACAAAGCTGAATTGTCAGCACCATTACTCCAATGTTATTGCCAATTTTGATCAATTTAATGCATCCTTGCTGAATAAAAATATTAATTACTTTTGAACTATAGTGTATATCATGTTTTCTGGAGGTGTCATTGACGTCAAGCATGTTGTGACGCCAAATTTGATGTGAATGTGCAGTGTGATTTAGAAACTATTTTTGTAGGTCAGCCATTTTTGAGGTGGGGAAAAAATCCCCAAAAATTACAAAGATTATCCAAAACATTTTAAGAAGTAGTTCCACCCTGTGTGAACAAAGTCAGTAAGTATAGTCTAATGGGATAACATTAATTAACATTTTCGGGAAAATGACCCGAACACAAATGTTGTTGTAGTCTAAAATGTCAAAGCAATCAAATCATAATGCATAAAAGCAAGCCCTGCATTATTTCCCATTGAATAGTCAGTTATAAAAGTATGTCACATTACGGAAGTTAAATGCATTGCAGATTGCATTTCAAATTGTCTTTAAAGTATCATTTAAACACTGACATAGTAATTAAAAAGCAGTCTGTCAAATTTATTAATTCTTTTCTCTGTTTACTATCACATCCATCCAGTGCCATGGCTGGCTGAGGGTGATAATGCTCATCACAGTGATTGTGTTCACACCTTCAGAGCAAAACCAAACATCTTGGGGACAAACACACCGCGATCAGACACGTGAAACCCTGAGGCCACACACGGGACACACATGTCAAAGGAAATGTGTGTGGGTGTGTTTGTGAACTCTAATGACATTTCAGATCCACATTTGTCAAAAGCTCCAACCGATATCTAGTTAAAGGACGCTTACAGGCTCTGTTTCACGTCTCGGTGTGGAGTTTATTCCGTAATTTAAATAAAAAGAGAAAATTAATGTTTATCACACGGTTCTCAATACATTCTGTGGTCGAATATAATAATGTTAAACTATATAATTGACCGTTGCTCCAACTGATTTCCTATATACAGGTGCTGGTCATATAATTAGAATATCATCAAAAAGTTGATTTATTTCACTAATTCCATTCAAAAAGTGAAACTTGTATATTATATTCATTCATTACACACAGACTGATATATTTCAAATGTTTATTTCTTTTTATTTTGATGATTATAACTGACAACTAAGGAAAATCCCAAATTCAGTATCTCAGAAAATTAGAATATTGTGAAAAGGTTCAATATTGAAGACACCTGGTGCCACACTCTAATCAGCTAATTAACTTAAAACACTTGCAAAGGCCTTTAAATGGTCTCTCAGTCTAGTTCTGTAGGCTACACAATCATGGGGAAGACTGCTGACTTGACAGTTGTCCCAAAAGACGACCATTGACACCTTGCACAAGGAGGGCAAGACACAAAAGGTCATTGCAAAAGAGGCTGGCTGTTCACAGAGCTCTGTGTCCAAGCACATTAATAGAGAGGCGAAGGGAAGGAAAAGATATGGTAGAAAAAAGTGTACAAGCAAACAAAACCCATTCAAAAATGCGGGGGAGATTCACAAAGAGTGGACTGCACCTGGAGTCAGTGCTTCAAGAACCACTACGCTCAGACGTATGCAAAACATGGGTTTCAGCTGCCGTGTTCCTTGAACTCTTTAACAACAGACAGCGTCAGAAGCGTCTCGCCTGGGCTAAAGACAAAAAGGACTGGACTGCTGCTGAGTGGTCGAAAGTTATGTTCTCTGATGAAAGTAAATTTTGCATTTCCTTTGGAAATCAGGGTCCCAGAGTCTGGAGGAAGAGAGGCACACAGTCCACGTTGCTTGAGGTCCAGTGTAAAGTTTCCACAGTCAGTGATGGTTTGGGGATGTCATCTGCTGGTGTTGGTCCACTGTGTTTTCTGAGGTCCAAGGTCAATGCAGCCGTATACCAGGAAGTTTTAGAGCACTTCATGCTTCCTGCTGCTGAACAACTTTATGGAGATGCAGATTTCATTGTCCAACAGGACTTGGCACCTGCACACAGTGCCAAAGCTACCAGTACCTGGTTTAAGGACCATGGTATCCCTGTTCTTAATTGGCCAGCAAACTCGCCTGACATTAATCCATAGAAAATCTATGGGGTATTGTGAAGAGGAAGATGCATATGCCAGACCCAACAATGCAGAAGAGCTGAAGGCCACTATCAGAGTAACCTGGGCTCTTATAACACCTGAGCAGTGCCACAGACTGATCGACTCCATGCCACGCCGCATTGCTGCAGTAATTCAGACAAAAGGAGCCCCAACTAAGTATTGAGTGCTGTACATGCTCATACTTTTCATGTTCATACTTTTCAGTTGGCCAAGATTTCTAAAAATCCTTTCTTTGTATTGGTCTTAAGTAATATTCTAATTTTCTGAGACACTGAATTTGGGATTTTCCTTAGTTGTCAGTTATAATCATCAAAATTAGAAGAAATAAACATTTGAAATATATCAGTCTGTGTGTAATGAATGAATATAATATACAAGTTTCACTTTTTGAATGGAATTAGTGAAATAAATCAACTTTTTGATGATATTCTAATTATATGACCAGCACCTGTACAGTGGTCCTAGAAAGTAAAAGTCGCACTTAAAATTGCGTTTGCGTTAGATATAAAACATAATACCAAAATTATATACAAAATGGCATCTGCAAACAAAAGATGAGCTTTTCTAACAACTTTTTCAATTATTTGCCTATGTCATAAGTGTAAGACCATCATTTTAACTATAAACATGTTCCACATAATTTCCAAAACTTTTTTTCTTCATTTTGAACAATATATTTATTGCTTCATATTGTAAAACCTATCAAATTTCATTTTGTTTGTGTTTTCATTCTAAAGTGAGTTTTTAAAAAAAATAAATATCATTTATGATTCTTTGCAGCCTTTATCTACTGCCTACAATGCACTGGATCCTTCAATGTAAACCAAAAGTCCTACTAAACGTTTACTCTTTGAATTCTTGAACAATACAAGATGACACCATTATGACTAAAAGTTTGCTAAGAAGTATTTCCTACTAAAGCAAGGCGGTATTTGACTCTAGTAAGCGTATCCATAGCAGACTGGTGGGAGTGGCCTTGGACAGCAACATTCCCAGTGCATTATTAGGACCCGAGCACCGATAGTGTGAGGACCCTATTGTAATTGCTCGGTCAATTATTCTTCCGAAATGAATCGCATTTTTGAGGGCCTAAACATGCTCGAAAACTCATGAAACTTTGCACACACGTCAGAAGTGGTGAAAATTTACGTCTGATGTGGGATTCAGATTTAGGTGTGGCAAAATGGCTCAATAGCGCCACCTACAAAATTTCAATTAAGTGCCCTTCACGCTACATTTCACAGACAAGTATGACAAACATGCTAGAAACACGTTAAATCATGCAACACTTGGCTAAGTGCTAAAGTATGCGATTAACACCACAATACAGGAAGTTGGCATACAATGTCCAATCTGCACCAAAATTCACGTTTGATAATAGTCCTGGTCTGAAGACATCAAGAAGGTAATATTCAGTTATAGTCAAAGCACCACCTGCTGACAGCAGGAAGGTTTTACACATGTAAGGTGTGTACATTGAAAAAAATTAGTGTAATGTTGCTGACAACAAACAGCATTGGTGATCGCATGTCTTGTAGTACACAGTTGAAGAGATAGTGAATAATGTGTTCAGTTTCAATAGAGTTGTATGAGCTACTTTTATGATGCTGCTGTCTTGTCATTGTAGAGCAGGGTAGTGAACGTTGGTCCTAGAGAGCCACAATCCTGCAGAGATTTGCTTCAACCCTAATCAAACACACCTGAACAAGCTAGTCAAGATCTGAAGGGTTACTATGAAGTTCTTATCAGGGTTGAAGCTGAACTCTGCAGGCCTTTGCCACCCCTGTTGTAGAGCAAAGAGCAGCATGGACATTGTTGAAGACAGCATTTCACAGAAGAACTCATCCTTTTAGTTTTTTGTTTTTTCATGGGATCATTTTTAGTGTTAATTAATACATTTTATTTTAATTAATTTTTAATTTGGATTAAATTTTATGAATTAAACAGCTCGAAAACATACTTTACCACTAGAAGAAATTTAAGTAACCTATTACTCATTAAAGTATTATGCCATCTTTTAAGACATTTCTCCTCATATAGAACCTTTTTGGCATAATGAGTCAAGAATCCTAGGGTTCTATACTGAATCCCATTGAAGGAGTGTGTTTTGCAAATGCATTTGGAATACAAAACATTTAAATTAACTACAAGCAGAGCATTATGAGTGTCAGATTGGCTTCTCCTACACTCAAAATTCTTACAAAAAATGCAGCATGCCAAATCTGCAGTGTAATAAAGAAGTTGTGAGTTATGAGATGGTCTTTTGCCGGGCATAATGGGAGTTAATCAAATTTCCCGACTGTGGTTTCTACTGTGATTGGTGTTGGCATGGAACAGACCTCGGGCGATCGTTCATTATGAAAGTTCAGTGTCATCAGACACTCTTGGTTTGGGTCAGAAGTTTCTCAGGTTTAATTCAAGATGGAAGTCAGATGGAAGTCCATAATTGCAGATGGAAGTCCATAATGCAGATGGAAGTCCATAATTGACTGTACAAAAATAAATTAACTTTCAATGACTTAATCTGATAGTGAGACAATTTTTACTATTTTTAATACTTTTTTTTTTTTTTTTTTTTACCCAGTTTTTACTATTTTAGCAAGTATAAGCTACACAAATATGCTGTATTATTTTCAACACTTTAGGTTTCATTTTTGTAGCATTAGTTCACTACATTGGTTAACATGAACTAACAATGAATTTCAACATTTACTGCAAACGTATCTGTTAACATTAATGCACTGTGAACTAACAAGAAGATACAACGAGCAATTGTATTTTTATTAATTCACATTAACAAAGATTAATAAATGCATTAAATATATACAGTGGGTACGGAAAGTATTCAGACCCCCTTAAATTTTTCACTCTGTTATATTGCAGCAATTTGCTAAAATCATTTAAGTTCTTTTTTTTCCCCCTTATTAATGTACACACAGCACCCCATATTGACAGAAAAACACAGAATTGTTGACATTTTTGCAGATTTATTAAAAAAGAAAAACTGAAATATCACATGGTCCTAAGTATTCAAACCCTTTGCTGTGACACTCATATATTTAACTCAGATGCTGTCCATTTCTTCTGATCATCCTTGAGATGGTTCTATACCTTCATTTGAGTCCATCTGTGTTTGATTATACTGACTGGACTTGATTAGGAAACCCACACACCTGTCTATATAAGACCTTACAGCTCACAGTGCATGTCAGAGCAAATGAGAATCATGAGGTCAAAGGAACTGCCTGAAGAGCTCAGAGACTGAATTGTGGCAAGGCACAGATCTGGCCAAGGTTACAAAACAATTTCTGCTGCACTTAAGGTTCCTAAGAGCACAGTGGCCTCCATAATCCTTAAATGAAAGACGTCCAGAGTGCTCAGGACCTCAGACTGGGCCGAAGGTTTACCTTCCAACAAGACAATGACCCTAAGCACACAGCTAAAATAATGAAGGAGTGGCTTCACAACAACTCCGTGACTGTTCTTGAATGGCCCAGCCAGAGCCCTGACTTAAACCCAATTGAGCATCTCTGGAGACACCTAAAAATGGCTGTCCACCAACGTTTACCATCCAACCTGACAGAACTGGAGAGGATCTGCAAGGAGGAATGGCAGAGGATCCCCAAATCCAGGTGTGAAAAACTTGTTGCATCTTTCCCAAAAAGACTCATGGCTGTATTAGATCAAAAGGGTGCTTCTACTAAATACTGAGCAAAGGGTCTGAATACTTAGGACCATGTGATATTTCAGTTTTTCTCTTTTAATAAATCTGCAAAAATATCAACAATTCTGTGTTTTTCTGTCAATATGGGGTGCTGTGTGTACATTAATGAGGCACAGTCTACCCAAAATTTGTAGGAGAAAATGGGAGAAAAGATGATTTAATGTTAATAAAATTCCCAGTTATTCATTTCATTTCATGTCTCAGAATGTGTATTTTTTTTTTTTTTTGTAATTTCACCACTGTAACACCATAGCATGTTACTGAAATCGAAAGCACCGCTGTTCTTTCACGAACATGCCGAATCTGCCGATGTCATTAAAACCGCAGGGGATAGAGAAGGGGAGGGGGAGGCACATGAGACGAGCTCGTCTTGTGCCTCAGTTGGTAAAAAATTAGCCAATCACCAACGAGTGTTTTACATTCAGTGCTTAGGAGAGTTGAGAAAAGATACATCGCAGGGGAGGCTAGCCTACCTTGGTATATCAACCAATCATCGTGGAGACATAAATTACTTGATAACATGATATTACTTTGAACTGCTACCGCTGCGCTGATAATGTACCAAGTATCTTAATAATGGAGAGCAGCGATATTTAATATCTGATCGCCAACAAATTTACCAAGCTATCATTCAAACATTCTACAAATTAAAAATGAAGGAAGACTCCACGCATAAGTTGCAAATATAGGCTACAGCAGCCAGCTTCACTAAATGGCCCAACGCGCTCTTTTAACAGACATGTTAAAATTAGATGTTTGCTTCAAGTGATAGGTGAGTGAAATTACATGTGTATTATCTTGCTGTATATTTAAATTTTCTTTAAATTTTGTGTCTAAATGAACAAAAAGCCAATTTAAAGCAGTTAGGCTAATAATAATAATAATCGTTAATAATAAGAATCCCCAGACCACTAGAATTTAGTGTGCCTCCTCTATTTTAAAAACCACGAGCCGCCACTGCTTATTGTTAGTTCATGTTAGCTTTATAAAACGTGTAGCTTGAATGCAATGTAAGCTGGATAAAAGCTTCTGCCAAATGTTCTCTATATCAGTGCATACTGCAATGTTGCCAAGGGCTACTTGGGCTACTTTAGCACTGTTGCCGCGGGTTGTTTTTCATGTCCGTGGGTTGAAGCAACCCCAAATAACATGATATTTACCTCACCAAAAACACAGATTTTACCCCCCGGAAAGCCATTTTACCAGGGGACCCCCCTGTTTCTGAACTCCCTGAAATACCTTCTTGTCTTGAGTTTTCTTCCGTGAACAAACACATCACAATATTCCTCATTTAAATAATTCCTGCCCAAGGCATATGCAAAATAAACTGGCTGAGTTACGTTGGTAGCGTTTTGAAACTCGCAGTTATGGTAATGGGTGGGACATTTTCTGAAACTCGCTAGAAGTGGTTGACCAATCACAACACACTGGTCCAGCTAAACCAATCTGCTTTTCGGAAGGAGGGGCTTCACAGGAACTAAACAAAACTGACAGACTGTGAAGAAGTGGTGCAAAGTCCACAGTTTTCTCGCAGAATTAACACTGTTGCCGCGGGTTGTTTCTGCCAAAAACATGGATTTTACCCCCCGGAACGAGATTTTTACCTGGGGAGCCCTCCTGAAATGCGATTGGGCTAGTTTTGGGCTACTTTTAAGTAGCAATTGGGTGGGTTTTGTTGTGAAAGCCTGGCAACCCTGCTGGGAAGAGAGGAGCTGCAACAACGTCAATCATGTGAAAAATAATTTGTTATTTGAACATTCAAGCATGAAAACCTGTTCTAGAGCCCAAAAACAAAATCAAGATTTTCTAAAAGGGCATAATATGACCCCTTACTTTTATAACAGCCTTGTATATAATTGACAAGGACTTTTGTCAATCATTTTGCTTATATATCCACAACATATAGAGCAGGTAGATACATATTTAAACAGATGGTACACTTTGATGCAGAGAGGCTGTCATGTTCACGTGTGATCTTTTAAAGCGAGCTAGCACCGAGTTTCTTGTACCATCTCACATCTATCTCCTTTTCTGCTCCTTCTATAATGCATGAGATCTGATGAATGTCTCACAAAGTCCCTGTTTCATGTTCTTCAGCATAAATGTGGCCGTCTACAGGGAACCACGCCTGAACTCCCGATGTTTCTCCATCTGTTTAAAGATCGACGGGAGCTTCAGCCCTCGCGCGCTCACACGTGTCTCTGTTTCTTGCTGGGAGTTTACCTGCGAGAGAAGAAACACATCAGCGCCCATGTCATTACCCGTTCGAGAGTGTGAGACTGATATGGAAGGGTAGCTTATGGTGTTTGTTCCTCCGTTAAAAACTTCTCCAGATGGGGAAGGAACTCAAGACTGTCATTTACCTCCTCTTCGCGTCTTCATGTCTTCTGCAGGATTTTGAGACGCGTTCGTATCTTCATCAACACAAACAGTTTGAGAAGTGTTCCTTATGTGCTGAGTCATTTGCTGAGGGCTTTTCTGATCCAGTCTGCTAGTGCTCAACATTTATAAACTTGCATAATGCAGCTGAACCTTATTATTGAATGGCACATTTACATACTGCCAGACCCCCGCGCGCCGTTCTATAATTCATGCCATGTAGTTAAATGGCATGCGATGAGATTTAGACATGTTGGGAAAGATTTCACACGCTTGCTGGAGTTAAACTATTGAAAAATTAGTTGCTTAATACATTGAAACTGACAGGAGACAATATCTTATTTAGAAAATTACAAAAATAGAAGAGGCACAGTAACAATTAGGATGACAGTATAGCCCCATAAATATACTACTAATAAAACTAAAAACATTGTTTATTTAACTAAATATTTAGTTCACTAAATGCACAAGCATGGTCACATACAGGGACTTTGATTTATGGTGCTAAACTATTAAAATGAGCAATTTGAGGGAACTGATTTGCTAAAACAAACCGTGCAGCTGATTTTACCTCCCAAAGCTATTTAAACGAAAGCTTGTTTTGATTATTGCATCATTCGTTTGGGTGTAAGGCTGTGCAAAAATAAGCGATGTAGCATTTTTTGTCATGTTTTACTGGTGCTTATTGGAAGTAAGAGCTTAATAGTGTAAAAGCTAAACTGTTTAAAAATTGCTAACATATGTACAAGGGGTGTGACGAGACCGTTAGCTCAGGAGATAATAACACAGTCGTCTCTTAGTCTTATTAAGTGCAAACAATAAGTGCAACCACAATAAAAGTAGTCTCTCAATATTCAAAGTGCAAATAGACCAAATTTTTCTTCAAGCATGATACACAGCTAAGAGATGGTTACAACTACAAGAACACAATCTAGCCTAAGATGCTTTCATAATGGGAAATATTTACACGCATGAGGGAGCCGCTTTCAAAATGCGAGTATTGAAATCGCATTTTAATGTGCGCTCGCGTTTTACTTTCGCTTTCGCGATCATGCGTGCTCTGTAAATAGGGAGTAGTGGTGCTGAGCAAGCATTCTACAAGATAAGCCATTTATCAGACGCTTTTAGGCTCTGTTGTGCAACAAATCCTCCACCATAGTCTTGTCAGTCATCTTGTCACTTACTCTCGTCACGTGATCAGTGAACTCTGATTCCTGCTGCACTATGTACGACTCTGCAGCGCCTGTTGGATTAGCTGGATGGGATTGAAGCGACCGTTATCCAACTGAATTAAATGGTTTTTATTTCTATAAAAAGCAAAACGATCTCGTCACACCCCTAATATGTACACTTCCATTCAAAAGTTTGGGGTCAGTATGAAATTATTCAGCAAAGACATGTATAATGTTATTAGAACTTTTGACTATTCATCAAAGAATCCTGAAAAAAATGTACCACGGTTTCCACAAAAATGTGAAGCAGCACAACTGTTTTCAACATTGATAATAATAAGATATGTTTCTTGATCATCAAATCATATTAGAATGATTTCTGGAGGATCATGTGACTGGAGTAATGATGCTGAAAATTCAACTTTGCCATCACAGTAATAAATTAAATTTTAAACTATATTAAAACACAATCTTACCGACCTCAAACGTTTTACTTTGACACTAATTTATGTTAACTCTTATGCCTTTTATTTTGATTTTTTTGATTTTTTTTTTTTACCTTTTCTACTTCCTCTTGTGCTTTGTCTGGCATTATTTATGTAAGACGACCATTTTGGCAAATATGTCACTTGTTATTTGGGCTTTTGGACTTTATTATTAGATTCAAGGGTCGTGCATTACATCAGTGTTCAGCAGCTAAACAGAAAACAGAGTTCGTTTACAGTAAGAAGTCTTTAGTAGCAATAAAATGTTCATGAAAACTAAACCGCACTGGTGCAAGAGACCTTGACTAACAATATAAATGTACTTCTGGTTGGGGGGATGAAATTCTCATTTACAGGAATATATAGTAGTAGCCTACACAAATTTCTGGTCATGTTTATTAGTTTCAAAGATGGAAAACACGCTAGTAAAAAGTGTTTGCTTAGCTGAAGAATAGCGTCTTATCACTACTGAGAGCAATCAAACACTGACTGACATGACAGAGGTCTGAGATCCACAGAAAACAAACTAACTAAACCTTCAGACTGAACTAGATTAGAAGCGAAAATGGAAAACTTGAGAGCGCTGAGGTCGCGGTGAGTGTTCACCTGAGCATCTTTTCTTTTTTGGAAACCAGGTCACTCTATCCATCAAACACAGCAATAAAGTACCAGAAGGAGAGAAGATAAGGTGAAGGTTGGTGCGTGTGTGTGAGTGGTAAAGTGGTTTTACGAAAGCCTGTGTGTGTGCACAGATCTGTGCAGTGGACTGAAGTAGAGAAAGAAGGGAAGATGAGGAGATGCTACTCATATCACTTCTGCGGTTTGTATACTTTGTGCAGTATGTGAATGTACTGTTTGCATAGACTACATGGATGACCTGCTGCATGTGAAAATGTGCACTGTGCAAATGAGGAGTTTGTGTGATGCCACAATGCAACGTAATGCACTTGACCTGAACTTTAATTTCAAGTATGATGAATGAATTGGAAGTAATATTGTCCATGAATTTTTAACATCTTGGCTATACTTTGAATGGAATACTAACTTGAATGCTGTATACTGCTTACAATTTTTAATAACAGTATTACTTGTGGTTGCGTCCTTTTATTATCTTGAAACTAAAAATTATTATTCAACTTTGTGTAAAAACTGTTAGGAGTCCAATCAAATAATGAATTCAAATAGAGACTGATTCAAAGCGACAGCCATTATTACTTTCCATCCATTCATCCATCCTTCCTTCCATCCAATACTGAATATTGACTAATTATTTGATTAAACTGCCATGGGTTGAAACATTTTTATCCAAAGTAACAACTTTTATTCCCACTTGCAGAATTAAACATGTATTGTAATGAGGTCATGTGACAACAATGTAGCACACTACTGTTTGAAATATTTATCATTGCATAATGCATTCTGTTGCACGTACTATATTTAAAACATTGAAGGCAGTATGTGGTTAAGACATGCCAAGAGTTCACAAAACTTACTCAAATAAACATGTGATCAGGTCACTGTAGCATACTAAAGTTTGAAAGGCTCGTGTAATGTTTCACATACACTATCATTCAAAAGTTATGGCAAGATTTTTGTTTGCTTGTTTTTGAAAGAAGTCTTAATTTTGACAATTAAGATTAGTTAAATGTGATTTATTGTCAGTCAACAGTTTCATGAAAACAACAAAATCCATTTATAAATAATAA
This sequence comes from Elopichthys bambusa, assembly GCA_037101425.1. Lineage (NCBI taxonomy): Eukaryota > Metazoa > Chordata > Actinopteri > Cypriniformes > Xenocyprididae > Elopichthys > Elopichthys bambusa. The sequence goes on along the minus strand of CM074434.1, from coordinate 39,873,464 downwards.
AATAACCAATGATCAGAATAAGAACAATAAATGAAGGCATGTGTAGCCTTCCCCTGGCCACAATCTTGAGATTATTTGAGTTTCTCACTCAAACCACTGCCTGCTGCTGCTTCTGATTGCTTTTAGAGGGAAAAGCTGCTCATAATTGCTGGTCTAGGATCAGTTCTCTCTGTAATAATAGCATATTGGCGATTTGGCGAACGATCCAATCAGGACATATCTGTGTTTGCGCTCTGAAGAGCATCAAAGGTTTCTATTTTAGAAAGGTTTCCACAATCAGTCACCATGGACACTGCACTAATCATCACAGCTGTCTGTCATTTGAGTTAATCGTCTGTGTATATAAGTTCCTGTCTTTCCTCAGTTTGGTGTCGGGTCTCGTGTGTTACAAGTGTTGTGTTCCTGCCCTCATCTGTGTTTGCCTGTTGGATTGTCTAGTAAAGACTTTTATCTTCTTCGTCGTGTGAGTTCCTACACAGCCACTACGTTACAGAAGACCCGACCAAAAGTGAAAGTAAGCAACGTGCTTGTAAAATTTTCTTCTCTTCTTCATGTTCAATGTTTTTTGTTCCGTTTTCACCCCTGCTTGCACCATGAACTTTCCACCTGTAAGACTAACGTGCCTTGAGCAGGGAGAAAGCTCCCTCAAAAAACATTTAAAAGAGTTTCTGGATCTCGCCCATCAGACCACCTTCCCAGACTACTGCCTGTGCTCATTCCTGTATGTCAGACTCAACGGCACCAGACGTGCACGTCTGTCAGGGGAAGGTCCTTGAGGGAGCTTCGCGTCCTATGTGGAGTGGGTGCTGGCATCCTGCGGAGGTTGCCGCCAGCCCCACTCCCCATCCAGTGCGCAGCCAGAAACATCCAGACTGTCAGGATCAACGACCTGAGCCCACCACAGGTAGCCCACAAGAGCGACCGGGGATTACATCGCCACAGAGCCCGAGCAGTGTGCGCCTGACCAGGTATGTGAGCCAGTCAAGCAATCCATGGCCGATGGGGTGTTGGTGGTCTTCGAAGGTTCGGAAGTACCAGTACGGTTGCCTGAACCTGTCTGTCTTCTGCCTGCCCCCCTGGTCCTGTCCAGCGTGCCTCCCCCACCATCTCTCCAATCTGTTTTGGACATTCTGTTTTTTTGGGGGTTTTTGCATGGAACTTCAGTCTGTTCCCCAGTCTCCAGCCATCTGTGCCACCCAGTCACCTCCGTCTCCCTTCAGTCCCTCGGTACCACTTCCTCTCAGTAGCGTGGCACCATCTCGGGCCTGCTGGGAACGTCTCCTCCTAGGTACAAGGAGCCCGAAGCTCTGCCTCCTGCCTTGAAGTCTTACGAGCTGCCTCACTCCGTCGCCCTGGCTCCTGTGCTCTTTCTGCCCTCAACCTCAGAGTGGACCATGGGCCATTCGGCCTCGCCGGACTCCCTCGGCACGTCGGCTCCACCTGGGTCAGACATCGCTTCGCCTCTGCTGCGGACTTGCGGACCGTCTGCTGCTCTCTGGTCCTCCACCCCTTCGACTATGGCTTGCTCCGCCCTACCTCAAGCTCTGCCTCTACCCTCGGTCGCTCCAACTTGTCCTCAGACCTCCGGATCCCCTCCTCGATCTTGAGAGGTCGTCGCTGCGGCTCCGTCCTGGCCGCCAAGATCTTCGCCATCCCTTCACCACCTTGGCTCATCAGCTGCACGCTGGGCTCCATCCTTGCCGTCTTTGTCTACGGTCATCCCCATGGCGGCTTTCATTAGTGTTCCACCATGGCTCCTCCCTCCATCAACGCCGCCGTGGGGCACTACCCTGGCTGTGGCCTGGATGAACATCCAGCAGCCCCTGCTCAAGGCCATCACTTGGCTTTCACCACCATCTGCTTGATACCACAAATTTGTCAACCCAATGCAGAAAACACAAAAAATGAAGGGGCAATACCACAACACATCCCTAATAGAGAACAACCCCAAACCCACAAAATCACTCATAAGAAATGAAAAAATGGGCTGTCGTTATTGTATATCAGCTACAATGCAGAACACACACAGAAATGATGTACCACAACACATCCACGATGGAGATGCGAACACACACAACATATACACAAAACACATAAGACTATGTTCAGGTTTGTACTGTAATAATGTCATAATTGCAAAAAAAAAAAGTTAAACTTTGAAAAAGTCCTTTTTTTTATTGTAATTATTTTATAATGTCTAAACATAAATCTAAATAAAAAACTTGTGAAAAGATGTATACCAATGAGTAAATGACAGATGAGCCATTGAGTAATGTTTTGAAGCCATCTACTGGCTGTAGTTGAAATTTCATGTTATTTTCATTTTAAAAGTGTTTGTTCTCCAGTTGATGGCAGCAATCTTCCATTAAAAAATAAAATTCACTTTAAAAAAATTTCACATTTCTCATTTTCATTCATGTAGATAACATGGACAATGTGCCATGGTTTAATAAAAACTTATTTAAAAAATATATTTTTATTTATATACATTTAAAAAAAATACCCCTCAACATTAACTACATTAATACCCCAAAACATTAACTCTTTCCCTGCCAAACACAGAATTTCCATTATTTGTGAGAAAATGCTTTCCCACCAAACACAAACTTTACCGGGTTTCCATTTTTTCACTGTTATACAACAGGGGGAGCTATGACACATCTTCTGAAACACTGAGTCGGCGTTCTGACGTAGAACCTGAAAGCGCTGGACGTAAACAGTGTAGCAGAAAGACAGGGAAGAGAAGAGATTGTTGAATAAAGTCATCATTGTTTTGTTTTTGCACACAAAAAGTATTTGCGTCGCTTTATAACATTAAGATTGAACCACTTTAGACACGTTGACTATTTTAATGATGTTTTTACTACTTTTCTGGACCTTAAATGACAGTAATTATGTTGCTTTCTATGGGAGATTAAAAAAAAAACCTCTTGGATTTCATCAAAAATATCTTAAATTTGTGTTCTGAAGATGAATGAAGATCTTACAGGTTTGGAACGACACAAGAATGAGTAATTGATGACAGAAATTTCATTTTTGGGTGAACTAACCCTTTAAATTAGAATCCGCTCAAAGCCGAGTTCTGCACGCTCGCAAATCCTCTCATTATAACAAAGTGTAGACATTATGCAAAAAGAGATTCATTGTGCAGTGTAGACCGCTTCATTTCTGATTATAATGGAACTTTGTGAGATCGCGTCACAATGAACTAAGATGATTGACAGCTTTAGGAACCTCTCTTTGCATGCTTTTTAGGCGATATGTTTTTCATGCTTGACCAGTGGCCACATACATGCTGCAAAGTTCCAGGAGTGACATCCACTAAATTTATTTATTTGAGTAATGCATTCATTCATACATTTATTTATATATTTCCACAAGTACTTTTCTGTTTACCTTTCACAACAGACAGATTAGAGGACAGGAAAGATGTGAGATGCTGTAATCCAATTTGTCCAGCACTTTGAATTATTAGCATGAGTGCATCTCCTCTGAGCGTTGCTTTGAGAGCTCTTTCCGCTTGTAAAGCTGAAATTTTGCAGTCTTTTTTGTGTTTTGTTCTTTGTATTCATGTCAAAGTCGCACAGGACAGACGTGATGTTTGCTGTAATCTAATATCATGTTTGTTGTGACATTTGCTCTGTGCTTTTCATATGCGTGTTTCATTTGCTCTTTGGCTGCGGGATATCTAAATAAAGCCTGAAAGGAAAGTTCAAAGTTTCACATTGTTCTGAGTTTCTGACACAAAAAAAAAAAAAAAAACACACACGTTTAATATTCCATCACTATGGAAACCAGACATGGAAACTATTCAACTTGGAAACAAGATGAAACTAAAAATAATATGCAAGTATAACATAATATTACAGAGCACTGCGGATCTCAATGAATGCTACACCTCTCTAATGTTAACCTTTAGTTTAATGACACTCCCTTATAACAATCACATGCTAAATTAAACATTTCTATTAAATGTTAAAGGGGTCCTTGATTATGATTTCACTTTTTTTTAACTTTAGTTAGTGTGTAATGTTGCTGTTTGAGCATAAACAACATCTGGAAAGTTACGACGCTCAAAGTTCAATGCAAAGGGAGATATTTTCTTTTAAAGAATGTGCTGTTTAAGGACTACAACAAATGGCTGGTAGGAACTACAACAAGCTTCTTCCTGGGTTAGTGACATCATTAACCCTCCGGTCTGAACAATGTAAGGCTGAACAGTTTCTGACATTTTCAGTGAGTCTGCCTGAGATAATCGGAGCTGCTAACACAAGCTCTTGAAACTCCTCCCTCTTCTTGGGAGCAGCAGCTCATTTGCATTTAAAGGGACACACACAAAAATTGAACATTTTTGCTCAGCCTCAAAAAGTGACAAATTTAACAAGCTATAATAACTGATCTGTGGGGTATTTTGAGCTGAAAGTTTACATACACACTCTGGGGACATCAGAGACTTATATTACATCTTGTGACATAAGTGGCATTATATGACCCCTTTAATTTATGTTTGTGAATTGTTCAAAATACGCTTAAGCAAACCAAGGGAAACATTTTTTATTTTAGTTTTATTAGTTATTAGTATTCGTTTTTTGTTTTTTGTAATTTTTTTATGTGCTTTTGTCATTTTATTAGTTTTTTAAATATTTCTTTTTACCCTTAATTTGTATTTTAGTTTTAGTAATTTTAGTTCTTCAACTTTTGTTGAATTTCATCAAATGTCAGTTCAAGTTCTGGAATCTAATAATTTAATTTAATTACATTTTTATTTAATTATTTATTATAATTAATACGTTTATAATAATTTAATAATTAATAAACTATTTAATGATAATTTCATTTTTACTTTATTTTATTTTAGCTTTATTTTAATGAACAAAAACAAATTTTAATTGTCTTAGTTTTAGTTAACAATTACTCTTTCATTGCTCCGGACACTTAATTGAGTTCGCAGTTTGTTTAATTTACGTGTTAGCATTGTCTCTGATTTTTCTCATGAACTTATTTAACTTTATTGATTTGTTCATGGCTAAATCTACACTAAATCAAAATGCTGGGTTAAAAACAACTCAAGTTGGGTTAAATATGGACAAACCCAGCGGTTGGGTTGTTTTAACCTATTGTTTAAAAATGACTATATAGCTGGCTTAAAATGAACCCAAAATATGTTGGAAATTAAAAATCAGACACATAATTACTAGAAGCAACAATAATAATCAAAAAGGTGAACATTTATTAATAAGCAATTTAATAAATGTTTATTATTTAATTATTATTTATTATCTTAGTAATAAATGTTAATTTCCAACCTATTTTGGGTTCATTTTAAACCAGTAATTTTTAAACAATAGTTTAATAAAACTACCCAACAGGTTGGGCAAACATTTAACCATCCATAACCCTATCCATTTTGAACCTAACTTGTTTTTTGTTTTTTTGTTTTTTGTTTTTTTTTAAATCCAGCATTTTTTAGTGTGTATCAAAAGTCAGTAGTTGTCACACAGTTATAAAATGTGCAGCCACTCCAATAATTTGGTCTTGGAAGGATTTGATGAAAATATGTTTAAGATCTCTGACTTTTGATTAAAGACTTTAGTATCTTGGCAAATTTGAGCACAGTTTGAGACATTGTTGAGGTTGCTTTTGAAATACTGGAGGAGACAAATGTCAGATTACTGGGGTCTTTTCCACAGTAGAAACATCTGAGATGCAGGAGACTTGAGCAAAGGTCACCGTTTCATCTTGATGCAATCTAGGAGAAACAGTTGAGCTATTGAAGAGAGATCTCATTTGTGATTTTTCTTTCTTTTGTGTTTCTGTGTGTGTGTGTGTGTGTGTGTGTGTGTGTGCGTGCGTGCGCGTTTTTGTGACATATCAGGACACAAATTTGTATAATGACACGAGTATGACATGGGTATTACAAGGTGAGGGTGACTTATGAGGACGTTACCCCATGTCCCCATTTTTCAAAAGGCTTATAAATCATACAGAATGTACAAACCGTAGAAAATACGGTTTGTACAGTATAAAAACCATTACGCCTATGGAATGTCCCCACAATTTACAAAAACAAACATGTGTGTGTGTGTGTGTGTGTGAGAAGTAATTGAATGTGACAGATAGAGGCTGCGGGTCACTTTGAGTTTTCTCTCTCCAGATGTAAGGTAAGTCACAAAGGTCACAATCAGATGTGCTTCCAATCAACAACACTGTCTGTGTGTTCTCCCCCTGAGGCTGATGGTCCGGGAACATGTTAAACCATCATTCCAGTTATCTTCTGGTATTTTTATATACTGTATATGTCTATATATGTTTGAATTCTGGAGTTAAAGATATAAGAAATCTTATGCTGTGTTGATACCCTCATAATGATTTCAATTTCAAAGTCCAGCGACGTCACATTCGGAGCGGCACACCGTTTATGTAAGTAATGTAATTATAGTAGTCATGTGGTTTGGGTTCATTACTGGTGGAATTATTTTAAAGTGGAAAAAGTTTTTAAAAAGTTGTCTTTAACTTTCAGATTTCATCCACTAAATGTGGGTGTTTAAAACGTAACCTTTGGCTGCTTCAGATGTAAATGTAAATAACCTACATTTGAAAAAACACCTTCATTCTGATTGGTTTTGAAGTTAATGCAAGGTTAGAGAATCTAGTTTCCATGGTGATTTTATAGTCTATTCTGTATGTGACTTGTGACCCTGACCATGACCCCTGGGGCAAATTTATTTATAATTCGGGACAAAACAGACATACTAATACTGCATAGTTTCAGTTTTTGTTAATGATCTGGCCTTGCAGAACATTTTACAGTTTTATAAATGATTGGAATGTGGTGAAAGTATAAAAATGTCTGAATATAAAACATCAAACCAATTTATTATAAACAAAGATCGCACAAGCAAAGCTTTTCACAGAAATACTAAAACAATAGATGCACACCTGTGTGAACTTGAAGAAAATCTGACTGCTTAAACCCACTAAAAACACCTGCTGACATTGAGCAAAAAATGTTTAAGAAAACAAAAGATCCTGCAGCATTTCAGACATGCAGATGGCTAAATATGTGATTATCTAATGCTGTGACACAGAGCGGAAGAGTTGCATTGAATAATGTCCCATTCACTTCTAGCCTCCACACGATCTGCTGAGACCATCACAACCTTAAAAAACAGCTGAAGACACACCTCCTCCTCCTCCTCCAGCTCTTAAAACTAATCCATAACCATAAATAAAGCCACTTTCAATCAGCAATTTAAACTCCTTTTCTTCTGCAGTTACACTTCCGCTTTAGCTTTGGTTTACTCTCAGTACTGTGGTAGTACTAGTATAGTTGGCAGTAACACTTTATTTCGATACTCCACTTTAGACATTCTACTAACTATGAGTAACTTTGCAACTACATGTCAGCTAGCAGTATTAGTAGCATTAGAGTATTAGTAGACTGTCTGCTTGATATCTGATAACACTTTATTTTGATGCTCCACCAACAGACCATTTATGGAAGCTTGTTTCCACCACGGAATAAAACAATTTAAAGTGCCCCTATTATGGCATTTGAAAGGTTCCTATTTTTGTTTTGGAAGTCCCCAACAACAGGTTTACATGCATGCAAGGTCACTTACGTTGTATTATAATAATGATGGTGCTCCGCTCTAAAAATAAAGACTCAGAGAGGAAATAAGTTGTTTTGTGTTTATGTTAGCGAACCTAGCCCACAGCTCGGTGGTAAACACACAAACAGTCATGGTAGATGCGTTAGCCCAATGCAGAAACGTAAAGCACTGCAGTTGTACACCAACGTATTGCTCTATTCTTTATCATAACTCCAAGTAATAACAACGAAAAACATTTGACAGACAATTGCGAGCGAACACATATTGCTGTTAGCTGGTTAGCCGGAGACCTACTAGCTGCGCGGAGTGTACACAACACACACAACTGAATACGTATTGTGCATGCAGAGAACATAACAGCAACAATTATTAATCATACTTACAGGCTGTGAATTCGGAGGTGGAAGAAGCTGGTCCAAATAAACTGGGTACTGACCCATCCTTCAATAACAACCGGCTCGTTGAACGCATTTAGGTTGGAGAAGCAGTCGTCAGTAAAATGAGGGGAACACAGAACAAGGTTCGGGCTATACTGCTGTGGTATCGTTGTACAGATGAACTTTAACCACTGATTCTTCACGTATTGGCAGTGTTTGAGGGGTTTTAAGTTTTCCCTGGCGTCTGCGCGCGCATTAAGTGGGCGGACAATATGCTAATGTTACGTTGTGATGTCACAGCGAAACGGCTTGGGATTCGTTTTACAAACGACTCGTTTTATTGACTCAGAGTCGACTCTTACTTTTGAGAAACAATAACTTTATATACGGTGCACTTTCAGATTTAAAACTTTGGAGGATGTTTTCATTCACTTAGAGCTATGTTACACACTACATGAAATTTAAAAAAATCCATAATAGGGGCACTTTAAAAGATAATTGCAAGTTTTTATCTCACAATTCTGCCTATTTTTTTTCACAGTTGCGAGATATAAACTTGTAATTGTCAAGTCAAGTCAAGTCACCTTAATTTATATAGCGCTTTTTACAATGTAGATTGTGTCAAAGCAGCTTTACATTGATAACTGGTACATTATTTTGGCTGCACAGCAGCTCTTAAAGAATAGTGTCAATGCAGGCAGATGTAAAGCACTGTTGAATATCAAATGTCAAGTGTCCCCAACTAAGCAAGCCAAAGGCGACAGCGGCAAGGAACCCAAACTCCAACAGGTGACATCCGGTGGCAAACAGGTGGCAAACAGGTGTTAAAATGGAGAAAAAAAACCTTGGGAGAAACCAGGCTTAGTCGGGGGGCCAGTTCTCCTCTGGCAAACAGTGCTTTGTTACGACTCAGGTTGCTATCATAAGTCAGATAGGATCGCAACATTCAAAGTATTTAATTCAGTTCCATCCAGCTGAGGATCGTATTCATCACACGGGTATGGACGGTATGGAATTGTAAGTTATATTGTCAGAATCGCAAGATATAAACTCGCAATTATGAGAAAAAAAAGTCAGAATTGCATGATATAAACTTTTTGCCATGGAATAAAACAATTTAAAAGATAACCGTGACTTTTTATCTCTCGATTTTAACTTGAAACTTGCAATTGTGACTTTTTTTCTCGCTATTGAGAGCTGACCTTTTTTCTCAGAATTGTGAGATATAAACTTGCAGTTGCGAGTTATAATGTCAGAATTGTGATATATAAACTTTCCGCCACGGAATAAAACCATTTAAAAGATAATTGTGACGTGAAATTCGCAATTAACTCGCAATTGCAACTTTTTATCTCACAATTGTGACAATTGTCAGATATAACTCAACTCGCAATTGCAAGTTTATTTCACGCAATTCAGAATTGCGAGATGTAAACTTTTTGCCACGGAATAAAACAATTTAAAAGATAATTGTGACTTGAAACTCGCAATTACGACTTTCTATCACGCAATTGTGATTTTTGTCTCGCAATTGAGAGATATAAACCTGTAATTGCGAGTTATAATGTCAGAATTGCGAGATATAAACTTTCCACCACGAAATAAAACTATTTTTATTTTATTTTCTCACAATTGTGAGATATAACTCAATTGTTACTTTATCGCATTTGCAAGTTTATTTCACGCAATTCTGAGAAAAAAAATAATGCAAACGTAATTGCAAGAACTGTGAATTGTGAATTCATCTCAGAATTGTGAGATGAAAAGTCACAATTACTTTTTTTATTTTTCATTCAGTGGCAGAAACAAGACATTCTACTGACTGTAAGTAACTTTGCATCTACATGTCAACTTATTCTACTAACCCAAACCCTAACCTAACAGTCTACTAATACTCTAATGAGAGTTAGTCGACATGTTGTTGCAAAGTTACTTATAGATAGTAGAATGACTAAAGTGGACCATCAAAATAAAGTGTAACCTTGTTGGCTTTTTTAAGTAATGATAAATAGTTTGTTTTTCCTCATTTGTATAACATCATCTGCTACATGATTCAACGTAAAAGGAAATAAAATCACTAGAACATTCATTGCATGAACATTTATCAAACCTCCTTTACTGCACACCTCGAGGTGGTTATTCATTCATTTTTAAATTATTAAGAAAATTTGTACAGCAAAAATTTGTAAAGACAAACATGAAACTACTTATTCATTTTATTTAATATCTTCATGCTAGAAAACTTAACTTCAACTTGCTGGTTGTACCTAAAATTACTGAAAAATTGCATTTTTCTCAAACAATTTAGTACTTTGCTCTCATATTTATTTCCTATGTTTTATTTATATTCATTCTCTTATTTTTATTCTTACATTTGTCAGTTTTATTTCTTGTTTCATCTCTTTGTGTATTTATGTGAACATTTCTACTACCGTTCAAAGATTTTGGGTCTGTAAGATTTTTTTAATGTCTCTTCTGCTCAACAAGGCTGCATTTATTTGATCAAACATATAGTAAAAGCAGTAATATTGTGAAATATTATTACTATTTAAAATAACTGTTTTATATAGTAATATATTTTAAAATATAATTTATTTTCAGCAATTTTCAGCATCATTACTCCAGTCTTCAGTGTCACATGATCCTTCAGAAATCATTCTAATATGCTGATTTTATATTTCTTATTATTATCAATGTTAAAAACAGTTGTGCTGCTTCATATTTTTGTGCAAACTCTGTTTTATTTCAGGATTCTTTTATGAATAGAAAGTTTAAAAGAACAGCACTTATTTGAAATATATATATATTTTTGTAATATTTATAAATGTCTTTTCTGTCACTTTTGATCAATTTATTGCATCCTTGCTAAGTAAAATTATGATTTTGATCTTTTTATTTGCCTTCTGCTCTAAATCCCAATTCAGTTTCAATCAATCTGTGATTCATCCATGCAATGGTGTTTGTTCACAATATTGTTAAAGCATTAAACTGTTATGTAGCAGCTGTTTTGACATTTAAAGACCCGGTTATTGTCGATATGAAAACCAGCTCTTTATTGATAGAACAACATGTGGAGTGAGCGCAGAAACACTTACACATGCACATGGAAAGAATGGTGGAAAGCATAGGAGAGATAGAGCAATACAAGCAAATGAGAAAATAAATGAGCATAAGGAACAAGGTTTTCTTTTGATCACTCACTGATGTTTCAGGCAAATATGTGTGTGTGTGTGTGTCTGTGTGTTGGCGTATGTGTGTGTTCGTGCAGTTCTCTCAGAGACCGACGTCTCATTAAATCCAGCAACTCTGACACAAACAGCCAATTTTTGAGCGTATCTGATGCCACTGCTGGCACAGTTATTGTACTCGTTTCTGCTTTAAAGAGGACGTATTCTACATGTTTGTAGCATTGTGTTTTTCCTGCAAGTCCACTTATAATGTCCTGCAAGCAAAGGTTTTCTTCACAAAAAACAATCATAATTTAGTTAGTCATGATCATTTTTCACACTCTCTCTGACCCACTTAATCAAGCTGTCGTGATCGTGTCAAGGCGTAGGTCCTCGATCTCACCTGGATACGGCCCGGATCCGGTTGACTACAGTAAACCTCGGGATAAACAGAAAGACTAATATTAGCATAGATGCCATTCTTCTTCTGATGTAACCAGTACATCTGGTGTTATAGGAAGTGTTCCCGGTTCCGGCTGACCTAATTTATGCAGCCTAATAATCCTTTAACGGATTTGAAAATATAAATTGATAATGTGTTATGTGTATGCCAGGTGCCATAATTAGCCATGTGTTCTGATGAAATGTACTACTGTTAAAACATTCATCAATAAGATTTTTTTTTTTAATGTAAAAGAAATTAATAGTTTTTAACAAGGATGCTTTCAATTGATCAAAAGTGACAGTTAAGACATTTATAATGTTACAGGAGATTTCTATTTCAAATAAACGTTTCCACAAAAATATTAAGGAATGTTTTCAACATTGATAATAATCAGAAATGTTTCTTGAGCAGCAAATCAGCATATTATAATGATTTCTGAAGGATCATGTGACACTGAAGACTGGAGTAATGATGCTGAAAATTCAGCTTTGATCACAGGAATAAATTACATTTTAAATTATATTCAAACAGAAAACAGTAATTTTTAAATTGTTATAATATTTCACAAAATTACTGTTTTTACTGTATTTTTGGTTTGTATTCACTTTATGCACTCAGTGCTCACATCTTTCCCTTTGTAGCAGAAAGATGTAATAATGCTGGCCTGATAAAAATTGTCAAGATGGCGGATGTGACTGCAGAATCTTCTGTAGTGAAATCACTCTGTTGTGTGATTTATGTTGGGCACAATATGTTAAAAAGTCATGTTTGGGCAAACAGGTTAGCTAATGAGAAACTGAAAAAGTTTTCAAGCAGCAAAAAAGTGATATTATGCTTAAAAGAAAATGATGCTCTACACTCTTATAAAAAAGGTTCATTAGGGTTCTTTACTCAATTTCAAAGATCCCTTTATGCCAAAAGGGAGAAATGTCTTAAAGGGATAGTTCACCCAAAAAGGAAAATTCTGTCATCATTTCCACACCTGTATGAGTTTCTTTGTTCTGTTGAACACAAAAGAAGATATTTTAAAGAATGTTGGTAATCAAACAGTTAATGGGCCCCACTGACTTTCATAGTAGGAAAAAATACTATGGAAGTCAATGGTTACAGTCAACCCTAATCCTACCAACATTCTTTAAAGGGGTGGTTGATTATGATTTCATCATGATTATGATTTTTTAACTTTAGTTAATGTGTAATGTTGCTTTTTGAGCGTAAAAAGTTACAATGCTCAAAGTTCAATGCAAAGGGAGATATTTTCTTTTAAAGAATTCTCTGTTTAAGGACTACAACAAACAGCTGGTAGGGACTTCAACGAGCTTCTTCCCAGGTTAGTGACATCAATAACCCTAAAATTTACATAAACCCCGCCCCCGAGAACACGCAACAAAGGGGGGGAGGCCATGTTGGGCTGCTTTAGAGAAGAGGAAGAGTTGTTGTAGTAGAGTGTTGTTGTCATGCCATCATTTTACGCCGGACTGCTTCACAAACGAGGGTCAATTCAACGCTGGATTTGCACAAAAGATTAACATGACGGCACATGCTAGTCGATGAGTTGAATCAACTCCACAGCAACTACATAAATTTATCCACTAACCATTCAGAAACGTCCAGTTTCATTCTAAAAGTTGTAACTTCTTCCTGATTCTCTCCATCAGTGTCCAACTCCGGTTTGAACAATGTAAGGCTGAACACCGTTACTGACAATCCTCATTTTGTCTGCGTGAGATTCTCCAACTTTGTTGTCGTTGAGCAACCGAAGCGCGAGCTGTTGAAGTTCTGCCCTCTTCTGGAAAGGGGGCCGGGAGCAGCAGCTCATTTGCGTTTAAAGGGACACACACAAAAACTGTATGTTTTTGCTCACACCCAAATATGGCAAATTTTACAAGCTATAATAAATGATCTGTGGGGTATTTTGAGCTGAAACTTCACAGACACATTCTGGGGACACCTGAGACTTATATTACATCTTGTGAAAAGAGTTATAGGTCCCCTTTAAAATATCTTCTTTTGTGTTCAACAGAAGAAAGAAACTCGTATAGTTTTGGAACGTGAGGGTGAGTAAATGATGACCTTTCATTTTGGGGTGAACTATCCTTTTAAATTATTGTATAATGCTTTATGTTTAACATGTAATATTATAACTTTTTCTAGTGATAAAGTATGTTTATGAGATATTTAATTAAATAGAAAATAATGAATTAAAACAAAATAAATTAATTACAACAAAATCCATAAAATAATCCCATGATAGGAACCCCAAAAGTTTCTATATATGAACCGACTATATTCTATATATAAAGTTCTATATAGAACCTTTTCTTCTAAGACTGTACTCTCTTTAAAATAAAGGTTCCAAAAGGAAGTTTTTGCAATGATCCCCCAAAAAAAGAACAATTTTTTCAAAGAACCTTTCAGTAAACAGTTCTTAAAAGAAACATTTTTTTTTCTCAGTGTAAAGAACAAATTTAATAACCTAAAGAAGTGCTATAGTTTTTTCCTCTCCACTATAAAGAATCCTTTGTGCATTGGAAAGATTCCATTAATGTTAAAGGTTCTAAAGTAAATGCCAATAAAAGAACCTGTTGTAGATAGTGTACTAAGCTCACACCGTATTTTAAGACTCAAGCCAAAGCCGCTGTACCATCAGTGGCGGGTCACGGACAAACATATTGGCACTTTAACTGTGAAGATGTGAGCATGTGAACTCGTACACATCTGATTATCATCCGAGCGTGTACCGGTGACCCTGGTCCCGACTCGACTCACGGCTTCATTAAAATGACAGTTCTGTCATGCTGATGAAGTCCACCGGCGAATAAGGGCTGACGTGACCCTTGGGTGAGTGAAAGCCCGGTTCAGAATCAGCTTGCTCTATTTTTTGATCTCTCGTTGCTGTGTCTGTTACTCAGAGAGTATTGATGTGTGTATGTGTGAGTGTGTGATGGGCTGAATCCAATCACAAACTCATTTTATGGAGGTAATTTTCTTCAAGGTGACTCAATTCGCCCTTTATATATTGAAGCTAAATGTACTGATGTCACTGTAAAAGAAATCTCAAACTCGGCACACACACACACACACACAGTGCAGCGCTGCAACACACAGATACAGCAGACAGGATGCCAATCACCAAACGCTGAGTGCCTGTCAAGCGAGGAGTTTTGCCGCAGAGTGAATCCGACAAACTGTAGGAGCGACCCAATCTACTGCTTTACAAATACTGTGATGCATACTTGCTTCTGTAACCTATGAGGGCGTATAGAGAATGTTTTTTGGAAATGGATGCTGGGATAGACTTCTTACCCCGGAGAAACGTAGTGCGATCATATCACTGCCATAACTGAATTATCTCCACAATAGCAGCACTGACTCAGTTATGGCCATGTTGAATAGAATGAACAACAGATAACGCTGGCACAGCGGGCTATCTGAAGATTGTGTTTGTCCAAGTCTATATGCGCGTGTGTATTTGCCTGCATATCATTCATCGCTATTGGATTTTTTTAGATGTGATGCCACAAGTGATTGTGTGTTTCACTGGCTGGTGAATTGATTCCTTCCCTGGAATCCGATGCACATCTTTCCGTTTATCGACAATCTGCAAATTTAACATGAGCAAGAGAACATCATTGTGTTGTGTACTCTATCCTCTGTGTGGTTTATTTGTTTCTATGGGTTATGTTCTGTAATAGAAAAACAAGAATAATTAAAGCTGCAAGCAGCAATGAAAGGGCCCTCGCACCCAGGGCCACTGCCACCCGGTGGCCTTAGGAAAACAGTGAATAGTGGGTGACATGCATGTAAGCGAGTAAATACAGGAGAAATATGGCAAAGTCAGTTCGACGTGCCACACTTCCTGCTGCCAGCAGGTGGCACTTTGACTATAACTGAATATTGCCATGTAGATGTCTTCGGGCCAACAACTTCCTTTTTCGTGGCGTTAATTGCATACATTATCACTTAGCCAAGTGTTGCATAATTTAACATGTTTCTAGCATGTTTGGTACTTCGTGGCATATTGAAATGTGTTTCTGGGAATGAATTACAGTGCAAAGCATGCCATTTCCTGTTGCCAGCAGGTGGCACTATGACTAACTGAATATTGGCATATAGATGTCTTTATGCTAGAACTCTTATCAAACATGTGAAGTTTGGGGCAGATCGGACATTGTATGCCTGAGTTACAACAGCTTTCTCTTTCATGCCGAAACATCAGACTTTGTCAGGCTGTCACGGACACGCCGTTCAACGAAAACTCAAGATCTTTGATATTTATCATCGTTAAGGCCTTATATGACCAAATATGATATTGATCTGGTTAAATCTCTATGAGGAGTTAATCACAGTGTAAAACATGACATTTCCTGTTGCCTGCAGGTGGCGCTATGACGGAACAAAACACTGAACTTTGTCAAGCTGCCACAGACACGCCCTTCGGCAAAAACTCAAAATCTTCGCAAGGCAAAGGCCTTTAGATGAGACTGACCAAATATGACGTTGATCTGTTTAAAGCTCTAGGAGGTGTTTGTTAAAGTACAACGTCTGGAAATGGCAAAAAATTTGCAGAGAAAATTCAAAATATCTCACTTCCTGCTGGGTTTTCAGAATTTGCACCCAGGGACTTTTTTGTAGGTTTTGAGCTGATACATGTCTACCAAATTTCATACTTGTACGTAAAACGTAGCGCGAAGGGCGCTTAATTGAATTTTTGTAGGTGGCGCTATTGAGCCACACCTAATTCTGAAACCCATATCAGACATAAATTTTCACCACTTCTGACGCGTGTGCAAAGTTTCATGAGTTTTCAAGCATGTTTAGGCTCTCAAAAATGTGATTCATTTCGGAGAAGAAGAAGAATTGACTGAGCAATTACAATAGGGTGCTCACACCATCGGTGCTCGGGCCCTAATAATAATAATTACTGCAATAATAATACACACTTAGTAAATGTAAGATTAATACAAAAGACTAATTATTATTTACTTATTTTATAACATTTTTCAACTTTCTCTTTCTCTCTCTCTCTCTCTCTATATATATATATATAATGAATATAAGAATTACTACAACAACAAATGATTGTTTGTTTGTTTATTGATCAATTGATTGATTTTGTATAGCATCCTTCTAAAGCTCAAGATTGACTTTTTCCAACATTCATGAACACAAGTAATGCATCTTAATGCAGTTCTTTCTGCTGCAGTATACTCTGTTTAAATAAAGTCAAACCAACAATCACAGCAGGTAAGTTGAATTTATGCATTTCTTAGTTCAAATAGGCCTAGTCTGAAGAAAATAGTTTTGTGATTTCGTCCCATTCGCCCTGTTCTTTCCCAGCATGCACTAGGGCATGAATCATTTAATATAGTTGCATTTGAACATTTGCCAGTTTTATTTACACTTTTGGGTTGATTTTGTTAACACTTTTTGTTTTGTTCACTTCAGAATTAAAATTCCCTGATAATTTACTCACCCTCATGTCATCCAAGATGTTCATGTCTTTCTTTCTTCAGTCGAAGAGAAATTAAGGTTTGTGAGGAAAACATTCCAGGATTTTTCTCCATATAGTGGACTTCAACGGGTCCAAATTTCAGTTTCAGTGCAGCTTCAAAGAGCTCTACATGATCCCAGATGAGGAATAAGGGTCTTATCTAGTGAAACGATCGGTCATTTTCTAAAAAAAAAAAAAAAAAAACGTATATACTTTTTAACCACAAATGCTCATGTTGCACTAGCTCTGCGATGCGTCACGCATTACGTAATCACCTTGGAAAGGTCACGTGAAAAAACATTTTCTCCTCCAACTTCAAAATCTTCTGACATTGTTGTTTTACCTTTTTTTGTAAAGGCCGTTTGACTTAGTCTTTGCACTTTAGCTTTGTAAACACTGGATCTGTACTTCCACCTACGTCATGCATGACCTTTTCAACGTGATTACGTAATGCATGCCGCGTCTCAGAGCAGTGCAAGATGAGCATTTGTGGTTAAAAAGTATATCATTTTTTTTTTTTTTTTTTTCAGAAAATTATGGATTGTTTTGCTAGATAAGACTCTTATTCCTCGTTTGGGATCATGTAGAGCTCTTTGAAACTGCACTGAAACTGACATTTGGACCTTCAACCTGTTGAACCCCAGTGAAGTCCACTATATGGAGAAAAATCCTGGAATGTTTCCCTCAAAAACCTTAATTTCTTTTCGACTGAAGAAAGAAAGACATGAACATCTTGGATGACATGGGGGTGAGTAAATTATCAGGACATTTGAATTCTGAAGTGAACTAATCCATCAGTGTTTGTTACTTAGTCATGTTTCATGTACCTTGTTTAAGGTCTAAGCATATTTCTTAAATTTCTTTAAAAAATAATTAAAAAACATATAAATAAGGGTATAAATTGTAAAAACAAAACAAAACACTATTTTCAATTATTTCTTCTACTATACCATACAGTGTATCGTGCATTTGATTTTCAATCAAACAGAAACAAGCCAAGTCACACACTTTGTAGTCTCATTCAGCTGTTTACATGTAGCTGTTTGCATCAAATTCAAGGCTTTGAAAATGAAGTTCAGGAACAACAACCTTCTAACTTAACAGACTCCTACAAGTGTATGATCCTTCTCGTTTTCTGCTATTAGTGAGCGAGTGGCACATAGTGCTTCCATCATAATGACATACAACGTCAGTTTCCAAAACCTTCACTCTTTCTGTTTCCCGTTGGTAGAACGAGCCTCCAATCTCCACCTGATCTGCTGAGACCATCACATCCTTCAAGAAACAGCTGAAGACACAGACTTGTGTGAGCACTTAAACCACAACCACAGCACACTTTCTATAAATAAATTCTGTTCTGTACTAGCCTAATCTTTAAACTTGGCCTTTGCACTATTGCAAGTATTTATAGCTGTTTTATAATAAATTGCTTAAGTTCTTCATTTGCAAGTTGCTCTGGATAAAAACATCTGCTAAATGACTATGTATTGCAGGTTTTTATCGCTGTCACTCATGTCCAATCACCGGAAAGCTCTCAGTGAAAATGATGTCTGCTTGCTGAATGTAATAAACGGCCCTTGACTTGTAAACTAACTTTTGATTATGGTTTGAACGCTGCTGAAAGGCTTAAATTAAAATTTTAGTAATGTACACTCTTAACATAACGGTTCTAAAAGGTTTTTAACCATTTTCAGTTCACCAAAAAACCTTTCATTGAACAGAACCCTTTTTTTTCTTATTGTAAAGAACATTTTAATAATCTAAAGAACCTTTTTTCCATTATAAAGAACCTATTGTGCAATGGAAATGTTCCATGGATGTCATGGAACCATAGATGCCACTTTAATTTTTAAGAGTGTACTTAAAAAAACTGAAATTGAATATACTGTCTAAAATCTACTCCATGTGGTAACATCTAAATGAACTTGTTTTATCATTGAGAAGAAAAAAAAATCTTATTTAACATAACTAACCAAACCTGACAACATTAAGCTGTAGCAAAGGAAAATCATGTTTAGTGTCAGATCAGGTGTATTTCAGCAGAAGATCCGCCGGTGAATCCGGTCCTAGTGTTCGCAGTAGCCGGTGGAGGGCAGAGGCGGGCAGCTGGATGCGGGTTAAACCGAGAAACGGGACTCACGCTGCTCATATTCGGCGAGCGCCGAGCGCACATGCATGCAGCTGGATGCTGGAACCCGAAACCCCGATCTCCAGCTACTCTGAACACATCCAGAGAGAGAAGCAGCACAAACACACCATCATACAGTGAATGAGTGCGCGGTCTGAACTAATAACCAACTCATGCAGAGGAGTGTGAGCGCGTCTGTGGAGAGCGCGCGTAGATGAGAGCTAGAGGGCGGCGGCGCATCGCTCCTCACCCCCGTTACCGTTCCAATCCTCCAGTCCCGGGACCTTCTCCTGATCTCTCCGTGAGGAACACACGCTGAACTTGAGACGCGTAACTGCGTCGGTCCTCCGTTTAGCTTCCACCACAGCAGCTCCTTTGTCACGGCTGAACCAAACCGACGAGGGAACGAATATTCTGCGCTGAGGAGTTTTCCAAACTCCAAAGTCATGGGGGAAAACGGACGACAGAGATTTGGATTGGGATTAGTGCTTCTCTTTCTGTGGGTTCTGCTCCAAATAGTTGACGCGCAAGGTAAGATAACCAATTCATGTTTTTCACATTTTCATGTCTTGCTTTTTTTTATTTTATTTTATTTATTTTTTTTTTTTTTTACATTATTGCAATATTTATTGTATTCACATCATCGGAACGTTATTTCTCTTTTATTATTTTATTTCTCATATTTTTTTGTCGCTATTTTGTGTGCATGTTTTTTTTATGCAAAATAGTCATTTCAGTTCTTTGAAATTGAGATCTGGTTTGGAATTGGAGACAGCAAAGCCACAGTATAGCCTAAAAGACTCTTAAAAATAAAGTTTTTTTTTTTTTTTTTTTAAATTTCCATGAATGGTTCCATGAAGAGCCTTTGGCATCCATAAGACCTTTGCATTGCACTTAAGGTTCATTTGAGTGGATAAGGGTTCTTAAGATTACTATTAAAATGTTCTTCACAAGAAATAATGGTTCTTTTAAGAAATTATCACTGAAAGGTTCTTTATGGAACTCAAAATGGTTCCAAATGGATCACTGTGAAAACACCCTTTTAGAACCTTTATTTTTAAGAGTGTATAGCGCATACTGATCACATAATATTTTCTGGGTTTATTAGAGTTTATGCTGTCAAAAAAGAGTTTTGGATAGATTATTATTAAATAATTAAGTTTTATGCAGTGCGTGAATGTTTCATTGGACTTTTAGCCTATTTGTTGACATTTTCTGTCAGTTGTCGGGCGCACTCTCTTTAGCACAGGCTGACTTAAAGGGTTATTTCACCCAAAAATGAAAATAATGTAATTTATTACTCATCCTCATGTCATTCTACACCCATAAGACCTTCGTCCGTCTTCGGAACACAAATTAAGATATTTTTGATGAAATCCGATGGCTCAGTGAGGCCACTATTGAGAGCAAAGCCTCTCAAGATCCATAAAGGTACTAAAAACATATTTAAAACAGTTCATGTGAGTTCAGTGCTTTTACCTTAATATTATAAAGCGACGAGAATACTTTTTGTGCGCCAAAAACAAAACAAAATAACGACTTCCGAAGATAAACGAAGGTCTTAGGGGTGTAGAACCCCAGGTGAAAAAATACTATAGTAATTTATAGTAAATACTATAGTGTTTGTGAACCATACTATAGTAAAGTACTTGAATTCATTTGTTGTGGTTATTCTATAGTTGCTGTGATAATATAACAACTATAGCAATGTAAACAAATTACGTTACCCAATACTGTACTAAGTTTTCTACAACTATAGGGTATATTATACTACAATATACACTACAGTTTACTGTAGTGAAAACTAAAGTATACTACAGTATGTATTACAGTTTATCAGTTCACTTTAGTTAATACTACAGTATGCTGTAGCATTCATTAACAAAGTGTTGTAAATACTATAATATATACAGTATACTACAATTTACTATTGTATGGTTCAAAAACACTAGTATTTACTATTTTTTCACCTGGGATAACATGAGAGTGAGTAGTTAATGACAAAATTTTCATTTTTGGGTGAACTAACCCTTTAATTTGAAATACATTTGCAAAAAAAGGATTTGTGAAATATTTGTGATCTCTAAAATGTCTGTATATAGTTATTGACAGCAGGCTATGTAAGTTTTTCACGATAGGCCTATTATCCGATGGAAATCGATAGAGCAGAGTGATCTTGACCTCCTCACGTGACAGCGATTTCACGAGCATTTATGTAGGCCTAGCGCACTTTAACTCAGAATACGACTTTTGTAGTTACTAAAATGTCTCTGCAAAGATTGTTTGTTAAATACATTATTTCATTGTTTCTCCCGCTGGATAGGTTGTTTATGAAGCATGAATGGAATTTTGTTATTGCGTATTCCATCGGGAGATTCCACTGAAACACTCCAGTTTATCTCAAGGATCCACAGCCAGACTTAGTTTTCCATTTAATAGGCTATATATAGCCAGATAATATTTTTTTAAATGTATAGTAGGTTATTACAATAATTTACATGTTTGTTGAAAGTATTATTTTGTGCTAATTTGACCTCTGCTAATTTTTTGCTAGCATTTTTTATTTATTTATTGGCAGTCAAAATTGCTTACTGCACTCAAAAATGAATATTCTGTCATCATTTTCTCACCCTCATGTCATTCCAAACCCTTATGACTTTCACACAATGCCTCTGCCAAGTGCCATCCTTGACATATGCCAAGTTTGAATAGGCACAAACAAGCACAAATGAAATTTGAGAGCTGCGATGCAATGGAGGACGAGATTTCATTGAACAACAACTTAAATTTTGGTCTGTTTACCACACAAATCTGTCTTATGACTTGGCATATAGTGCATGAGTCATATGAACTACTTTTATGGAGCTTTTTTTAGAGTTTGACAGCATAAATCACTATACACTTCCATTGTATGGAAAAGAGCAAAGTAGACTTTGTATGTTGTATGTTTTTCTAATGACATGATTGTCATTTCTTGGTAAAAATTTCCTCAATGTATTTTTTCTCAGCGTTTGATCTTTCTTTTTATAGTATGAGATAATGCGATTTTGCTCTTGCTCCAGGATTTACAGGAAGTTCTGTCCTAAATTTGGTATTCATCACTCTATTATAACAATGCGAAGCATTTTCCCATTTCCATCTGTGTGAATGCGTGCTGTAATGTCGAGTTATGAAATTAGAGAGCATCTGTCTTGTGTCTCGTTCTTTGCAGAGTGTTTTATGAGTCCGTAATGGAATCAGAGTTCATATGTGACTCCAGTCTGCTGAAGAGCAGGACGTCGTTAGTGGAGTGAGGTTTCTAAGTCACTTTAAGGAGACAAGACAAAGTGGGAATGACTCCGTTTGTATGCCGCGTGTGAGTGTGTTTGTGTGCTTAGGGTAAGTGGTGGCCATCAGCTCGGAGACACAAGAAACCCAGCAGCCCATTAAAAAGCCATTAGCTAAAGCCGTCTCTCTTGCCGCCGAGTTTGTGTTGTGTGTCAAACAAACAGCAAGGCAGAAAGAGAGAGAGACGGGAAAGTGTGATTTAAGAAAGTAAATCACGCGTCTGGTGGTACACTCTTTAAGTCAGCATAAAATCAAAATGGACTATTATTTATTTTCTTAATATATGTCTTATTGCGAGCGATTCATTGGTTAAATTACATAAAATAAATAAATTGCCTTTTAAAACTACTTTCCACTTCTGCTAACAACATAAAACGCTCCTGGTTTTCGACTCCTCCTGTTCAGCTCCTGTGTAGCACCTGTTTTCATGATCCATTCAGTTCATGATATATAAAATGAAATCCCGTCCTCAATTTTATACTTATATTGTTCAAAAGTTTGGGGTAGGTACGATTTTTTTGTTTTTTGAAAGAAGTCTCTTCTGTTCACCAAGGCTGCATTTATTTGATCAAAAAAAAACAGTAATATTGTCAGATATAATTATCTTGTAAAAGAATATATTGAATATATTAAAAAATGTAATTTATTCCTGTGATCAAATCTGAATTTTCAGCATCATTACTCCAGTCTTCAGTGTCACATGATCCTCCAGAAATCATTCTAATATGCTGATTTACTGCGCAAGAAACATTTCTTATTTTTATCAATGCTGAAAACAGTTGTGCTGATTTATATATATATATATATATATATATATTTACGGGTCAAAGACGAAAAAGGGTTTTCAAGCATCAAAACAATAAGTGTAATACAGCTTTGAATTGTTGTTGTTGTTTTTCAATACATCAGAATGGGTCCCGTTTAATATGTTTTTTTTTGTTTTGTTGAAGTGAAAATTACATTTTTACCATGATTTACAGAAGACACCCACTAAAATGTCATTCAGTGTAACAATCTTATCAGGAATATTTACAACAAAAATCTATTTATGCCATATTAAAGACTAACTACTTTAATCCCAAATGCTAATTACTTGTAATTTTACATTTTTAAACTTTGCCACTATCCTAGGTTTTGCCCGTTTGTCAGCTTTTTTTTTTTTTTTTACTTTATTAACATCCTTACCTACCACTACCCTAAACTTACCCTTAAAACAATGCAAATATAGTGTTGGTAGCACAATCTAATAGGTACATGTAGCATTATTTGTCAGAACACCGGTGCGCTGTCTGAAGCGGCTTTCTGTGCGCATGAGTCATGTGTCTGTCACGTCGACAGGAGATTCACAGACAGCGCGCAAGTACTGCATTGTGTTCTCTTTTGTGTCTTGTCGCACTTGAATGGTTTAAAAGCATTTGCATAAATAAGAGCGTGATCATAATGTAACACTAGCTAAAGGATGACAGGAAAAAACGGATGTTGCGTTAATTGCGTTAAATAATTTGAACGCGGTAAACTAAAGAAATAATTGCATGCGCTAACACGTTAATTTTGACAGCACTAATATATAATTGGTTGTAAACTGTGTTGTAAACTGTGTTGACTTTAGTGAGAAACATTCACATTATCTCCAGCACGTACACAAACAGTGAAATAACCCAGTTTAGCTGTGATCCCTGGAATGATGCTGGATTTGTCTTGTACAGTTCAGCAGGTCAGCCTCATTTTTCACACAGCGCTCACACTTTTCACACATCGACCCGTGAATGTGTGTGTTTTTGTGTTAGGAGTGACAAAAACGTGTAAGAGAGGATCTTCGAGACAGGCCGAGAGTTCACGAGCAGTTCTTAACCTCGCTGTCTGTCGTGAATAGTGACTTCTGTTCTGTAGAATCGGTTTAATGTTTTCTCCAAGCACAGCTGCCCACACGCGTCTGTAGAGACTGTAGATGGGCTGTTTACTGTGATTGAAGTGGACATTCATTGGTGGTGTTTGCTAAGGCAAATCAAACCCCTGACTCAAAGTATTAAACTTTGCCGTGTCATTTGTACTGGCAACAACTCATAACGCCCTTGCATTGTGGTGGCAAGTTTTGCATGGGCGATCACCACCCATTTTGCAGTTAAATCTAGTTGATTTTTTGACTGTTGATATTCATACGTACAGTTTACACTAATGCCAGCTGGGTCTCGTCATTCGTAATTTATTAGGAGATAAAGAAGAAGAGAAATATAAATAGTGTGCCATTGCTTCAGGGAAAAGTCCCATGATCCTTTGCAGCGAGGGATTGCAGCCAATAGGAGATCAACGTTGCTGACATTAACCTGCTGACCTCAGGGCATGAGTGTATCCGTGCACTCACTGTTGAAGAAATGCACGTTTTTAATGCGAGCGTGATCTGTTTGAAGAGTTGTGCTGAATGCAGAAGAGTGCATGAGCGGCACGCAAGGTCTTTTGTTTTATGCTGTTCTTTGTCTTCTTTGTTTCTTTTAATTGGATGATTGTAACGCAACTGTTTCGTCATGCACACAAAGACTGTCAGAGATAATATGTGTGTGTGTGTGTGTGTGTTTGTGAACATCTAAAGGCCTTTTCACATGACTCGCATCAGGGCTTTAACGTGCCTCTCAACACAAGCATCATCTGCCGCCTTGACCTCCACATGAAAAGAGTTGCACGTTGTGTCAAAGGAGGGTGGTTTCACTAGGTTGCTAGTACAGTGCTGGGAATTGTTGCTAAAACAGATATTTCTTGATATGTTTCACAATAAATATTTGACAGTATTTAGACAATATTCATTATAATCTTGATATTTGTGTATTTCCTCTGCAACCGCTTAAAATAATGTAATTCTTCAACCAAACGGCTGTAGAATATTATTTTTTACTATTATTTTAAATATTAATAATATTTTGAATAGTTTTAATTTTAGTATGTCAAGTCAACTTTATAGAAATATAGAAACTAACTGAAATGAAATAAGATTTTATTTTAGTTAACACCAACAATACTGTACTGTAGCTAATTAAGCTACAAAATTAAGTGTCAAAATGTTTAATGTGAGAAGTAAAAATGCAGTAAAATTTAGTTTACACTGTTTTAATCAAGGTTTTTCAATAAATTGACATTAAGAAATATGTATTAAAATTTATATGCACCAATACAATGATAAACAGCGATATTTATCTATGTATGTTTTTTATAAAACATTTTAATATATGATTAATGCAAGGACATTTTTGATTTTGATGATGCCAATGGTTATTAAATCTAACGATTGCTTAGCTCGGATCACGTCAAACCGTGCAAATTATTATTATTGTTATACTTTGTTCTCAGATTGTTAATGTTAACAACATCAGCATTGTGTGACTATGTATTTAGTGTGTATTAGCGTTATCTGTAGATTTCAATTTCTGTAGCCACTCCACAGTCTGAAGTCTTTTGCTTTTGACCACGGGTGAATCTCCAGTTGTCACTGATGATTGTCATTTGGACCTTTCTGGATTACAATCCGCCATCAAAATGATAAGTTTATTGCAAATTATTGCAGCTGCTGTGAGAAAACGCTATGATCCGCTGCCAGTAGCATCCTCACATATAGCCTACTAGCTACTAGTAATGGCGCAAAGACGAACGGCTGCATGCTCGAACTTCCCGCGGAAACCCACCAGTACCGATTTTATTATAAAACATTATTACAAGCTTACTGTTGTGAATCGGGCTAAGGTAAGGAGATAGTTTTGAACACTGGCTGGTTATGTACTTGCTCAAAAATTGATTTTGGGTCATTTTTAACCAAAAAAAGTTACGGACTGTGTCTTTAAAGACTCTATTAAAACATATTTATCTCAGTGTGCTAACACTCTCAAGTTGTGCTATTTAAACAAATTATGGTTTGGCACACACTCTTAAAAATGCAAAGCTTGCGGTGTGGGAAACTCAAAAAACTGTGTGAGAAGTAATGTGATATCCAAATATGTCTGTGTAAACGTGTACTAGTGTCTGTAGGGGATGAATGTAAAGAGAAGACTAGTCAACCATTGTGACACATCTCTAGTGTGTACATGGCCAATAAGGCCAGGAACGTGTATTGGGAAAGTAACTAGATTCCATGTTAGGGCTGCATGATAAATGATTTTTAATCGTGATCATGATTCTTGCTTCTCTCGATTAATTGAACATAACTGACTGTGATATTTGCCCACTGGTTATTTATCCTGTTTAATTTTCATGTTGTATTGCATTGGTAACAAGCCTCCACAAGCTTTCATGCTTGCAGTTGCCAGATGTCAAGAGTTTAAATCTCCCAATCAGAGCTTTTCCCTTAAATGGATACATTTTCTGCTCAGTGTATTACTTAATCTTCCCAAACAGGCAACCATGCACAAATGCTTCCTCTGCTCTGAAAAAAAAAAAAAGCACGGATGATCTGAAAATACCGGTGTGGCAAGCAGGGCGGGGTCGAGAGCCATGGGAAGGGAGCGAGACCGGTGTGGCACGCAGATGACGCTCATTAACACTCGCACCACCGGCCTCGTTCCGTTCCCATGGCTCTCGGCCCCACCCTGCTTGCCACAACCTGCTTGTCATGCAGACATTTGCTGTGACTAAATCTGTGAGCAAACATCAGTGATCAACTGTAATAAATCCAAACGTGAATCTTGTCTGTATTGTTTGCGACTGTTGTTGTTGAATAAATGCACGCAACTTCTGTGTCAAAATACAAATTCATTTTTGTTGTTGTTTTAAAGGGATAGTTCACCCAAAAATGAAAATTTATCTGCTTACCCCCAGGGCATCCAAGATGTAGGTGACTTTGTTTCTTCAGTAGAACACAAATGATGATTTTTAACTCCAACCGTTGCGGTTTGTCAGTCATATAATGCATTTCAATGGGAACTCCATCTGTAAGAGTAAAAAAAACATGCACAGACAAATCCAAATTAAACCCTGCGGCTCGTGACGACACATTGATGTCCTAAGACACGAAACGATCGGTTTGTGCAAGAAACCGAACAGTATTTATATAATTTTTTACCTCTAATACACCACTATGTCCAACTGCCTTGAGCATCCGGTGTGTGAGGTCTGAAAACGTATACTTCAATGGGTGTGAGAGATCACTTCCGTTGTCAGAGCACGTTCAGACCTCACACACCGGATACTCAAGGCAGTTGGACATAGTGGTGTATTAGAGGTAAAAAATGATATAAATACTGTTCGGTTTCTTCGGCACAAACCGATCGTTTCGTGTCTTAGGACATCAATGTGTCGTCACGAGCTGACTCTTATAGATGGATGTTTTTTTGACTCTTATAGATGGAGTTCCTATTGACATGCATTATATGACTGACAGACCGCAACGGTTAGAGTTAAAAATCATCATTTGTGTTCTACTGAAGAAACAAAGTCACCTACATCTTGGATGTCCTGGGGGTAAGCAGATAAACATCAAATTTTCATTTTTGGGTGAACTATCCCTTTAATAGAAAAACATTAACATAATATGTAATTGGAGGTAAAGTGCCCCTATTATGAAAGATCAAAGTGCAGATAAATGGAGTTATTGTCTCCCAAAAGAAAGAAGCAATTTTGAACTGCAGAAACGAGTCGTCAGTAATTCCACTCTTACTTACTGCACGAACCTAGTAGGTTTGTAACAAATTTGCATAATGCCAGCTTATGGTCTTCATTGGCTGTCTGCAAACAAATCTAATTTTCCCCGCCCTCAAACACTGCAGTTGTAGCTGAGGCCTAGAAGAGTTTGGTTTGTGTTGTCAAGAAGATGCTGTTTTCTGTGCCGCCAAAGTAAATCCAAAAAACTTTCAAAGGATGAGGACTCATGCTGGAATTTATACGATAAAACCGATTCCAGCATTACTGTTTGTATCACTGTGTATCAAGTGCTGAAGAATCCTCCGGAGTTGAAATTCAGATATGATAATGAGCGTTTGGTTTCCGACACGTGCTGTAAGCGGTTGACCAATCACAGCAGACTGGGTCATCTGACCAATCAGAGCAGAGTAGGCTGTTTTAGAGAGACAAAATCTTCGAACAAACCATTTCAGACACTGAGAAAAGAGGTGATGCTGCAATGTATATGAGAAATTTAAAGTGTTTTTTGACCTTGGATGCATGTAAACCTATTGTAGGAGACCTCTAAAAATAGCATAATAGGGGCACTTTAATATTAGGAATTTCACTGGTTTAGAAGTTTCTTTTTTTTGCACCAGTTTTCATAATGTAGAGAGTGTGTTCATTTATATGATAATAATATAATACATTAGGAACTAGATGAAGTAAAATAAGCCATGCAAATTCACGTAGGAAAAGTGAATTATTCTGATGAAATTTAAAATGAGCATAATAATGATTAATAATCGTGATTATAATTTTTTTGAGTAAGATATTTGCGAATATCAGTTTAACCATTATCGTGCAGCCCTAGTCTGTGTGGGTATCATGTTGAATGCATTTAAACTGTCTCTCTATCTCTCTTTCAGTCCTCTTCAGGCAGTGTTCTCATCAGAGACTGTAATGACTGCGATTATGATGGTTATATATCACCTCTGTGCTCTCGCACTCACACACACAAATAGCTCAGCACAGACGGTCCGTCACACACAGCAACACACAGCGGGTTCACTTGCACAATAACGGCATTGTGTGCTTCACAGTTAGACTGAGAGGCGGCCTTGCGAAACTCAACTTCTGTACGGACGAGACTAAGTTCTGCAGGGAAAAACGGGGCCAACGGAGATGCATATTTACATGATGTGCATGTTTCCCAGGCCTTTGATCATGGACGTTGCAGTAGTCAGCATTAGCGTTGTGATTCTGCTGTGTTGGGGATGCTATTCTTAGCATGGATGATAAATGTAAAAATGCTCCTCGGCAGAAGCTGCACTCTGTTCGTGTCACGTTTTTCTGTGCACGAATAATTATAGTGTATAAAAAATGACGCCCTTCAGCTAAAGGACTAACATCTGCGACCGGTGCCATATATTACCTGAGCTCTTCAAGAGACTGACAGCTTCATCAGCCAATCACAGCAGCCTCAGCTGCATAGAGGTGGGAACAGTGTCCCTGTAGCTGCTTTAGCTTGTGTTTTAAGTGTGTCATTGTGGCCTAATTACTGGCATTAGCGTCTTATATATAAACATTGATACACTATATATTAAAGGGTTAGTTCACCCAAAAATGAAATTTTTGTCATTAATTACTCACCCTCATGTCGCAAGACATCATCTTCGTAAAACTACACATGACATTCAAAAACAATGAAAATCTAACTGACCCCAAACTTTTGAACAGTAGCGTATACTGTGTACAGTATGTGATTTTTTTGTATAGATAAGCTGAATTCATACTAACATACTACACTTACTATTTCTGCCATACTGTATCTTTATCAGATACAGAAGAGTATTATTATAAGCTATTATTATTTTATAGCCATATCGACATTTTGGGCAAATTGTGTAGCCCTACAAACAAGCACAGCAAAACTGGAATTTTCTTAGCGTATTCTGAATCTAATTTTTATTAAAAACACGACAAAATGCGAGCCCTACATGACAATCATAGCCAGTGTATAGTGTGTACTGCGCAGTATTCAGTAAGTACTATGCTAGTATTCTATTCTGAACATATTGTAACCCATTTCCCAGAAGAGAAAGACTGTAAATTTTTAATGCATATATCTGCTAAAAGGTGTCAACTTTTAAGAGTATGCTAGCATATTGATATACGTGGACTAAAAGCCACAAAACTCCCATTTTGATTTCATGGGGCCTGTAAAAGCATCCGGATTGTGATCCAATCCTCCAGGTCTGTATTTGCACAGCTCTGTGTTTTTGAGGAACTGAAGCAGATGCAAACATACAGTAACACAGTCCATTATTAGCCTGGTTGGAGCTCTTTGGTCAAGCTTATCTGCTGTCTTTTTCCAGTCCGTTCCTAGTTCTGCTTCACATTTCACATTTAGGTTTAGATGATCGTATCACTTTGACTGAATGAAAATTCATCCCTGCTGAACTATCAAACTCCACAGATGTTGCACAGAGAAAACCCTTAACGATTTTGCACACTTCTTGCATGTTGTGTGCATGTCAGAACTTGATTTAACCAGACATTTGATGACGTTGTGAATGATATCTGTTGTATTTCCTATCGATTGTGTGATCGGTTCTGACCTTCAAGCCGGTGTTTCTCATAGGCCGAGCGCGACCGATATGATGGGAATAGTTAAAAGAGAGATGCAGTGCGGTAGTTGTCTCATTAACAGCAGCAGGTGCTCGAGTAGAGAATTGTTTGAGGTTTCAGAAATTCTCAGCGGGAAACAGAGATTGTCTTTATGTGATCTGCACACATTGTCTCTCTCTTTCTCTTGGTCTGTCTCTCTAGGGGTGTGTTTGGTGGTGACGCTGAAGATAGAAAAAGTGAGGAAAAAGGAGTTGTTTGGACTTTGAACTTCTCAAAAGCATCTGACTCTTTCTGATGTCTTTGTCTTTTTTAAATGTCATCTACGCACAAGGAGCTTTTTAAAAGAGACAGAAAACAGCCAAAGAAATCTGTAGATCCCTGTTGTTTTTTTCTTTCCCTTTCTTTTCCTTTCTTTTTTTTTTTTTTTTGAACAAAAATCAATCTTTGACCCTGTTACAGAGTTCTGTGATATGTGACAGGATTTCCATTAATAGAAAGACCGATGGATAGAACCATAGATAGAAAGATAAATAGATATATGTGTATATATTTTTAAATGCATGTAGTCATGGACTAATTGTGATGTTTATGCAATCTCTTAATCAAATTAGCATAGACTAAATTAAGCCTCTGCGTCTTTGAGTGCATTGAAGCGTTTTGTTTTTTTATGAACAGACCATTTAAATGCACATGCATTTTTGTTGTATTATGTACAGTATATTCTTTCTCATTTGTGGTGATTATTCTTGAATGGTGTGGAGACTGATAAGAGATGTTAATTTACACATGGAGATCTGAGCTTCAACTCAAATCCATTGGATATCTGGAAAACTCTCCAGTCTGTTATTATAAAAATTGTCTGTCTGTAGACGAGGGGTCAGAAGATCACAACAAGAAGTATTAAAGGGGACCTATTATGCCCCCATTTACAAGATGTAAAATAAGTCTCTGATGTTCCCAGAGTGTGTATGTGAAGTTTTAGCTCAAAATACCCCACAGATAATTTTTTATAGCGTGTTAAAATTGCTACTTTTTGGGGTTGAGCAAAAACACGCTGTTTCAGTGTGTGCCCTTTAAATGCAAATGAGCTGCTGCGCTCGGCCTAAGGGGGCGGAGCTTAAAGAGCTCGTTCTCCGGTGTCAGGATTCAGTCAGGACGCACTATAATGACAGAAACTGCGAATACATGCTGCATGGAGATAGAACAGGTATAGTTTAGTTCAATTACGGTTATAACTTATATTGTCTTCTTGTTTTTATCCACTATATTAGTACAAGCCTGTTTACCAATGAGATTTATAACGTTTATTGTACTTCACACAAAATATGAAGCATCTGTCTTCACTCTAATCTCTGTAAGAGCTTAATAAAACACAGTGCAAGTGTGCATTAAAATATTATCCATAAACTCTCTCTCTCTCTCCCTTGCATTATCATCAAGATACACAGTGAAGTACACAGAAACATTCATTACAACGAGTAGTAAACAAATATATAAGGACATTATGCCTTTTCGGGTGGTGCTTAATAAACTGGTAAACTTTATATCCGTAAATCAACTCTGATGAACTGTAATTAAGTGCCCTCACCTCAAATGATTCACACAGACATAAACAAATTTCGGTAGAGTTGAGGGAGCATTTTCTTCAAAAACAAAATGAATCCACCTTGTCTTCAGCGGCTCAGATTTAGGGAATAAATGGAGAGAGCTATGTGGATTAATTCATCCAGCTACAGAACAATTAAAACGCTTGGGAGACGATTGCGTCAGTGCAGCAATGGCGGACTGTACAACTGGCTGTGAACTCGCACAGGGCGGTTCTTTGCTAAAACGGCAGTGTCTGTCAACATTCGTGGGCGGGGCCTGTGGCTTTTGTGATGTCACACTGCCAGGGATCTGGAAATGGCTTGTTCTGAGACGCTGCTTATGATTTATGGTGATTAAAAAAAAAAAGAGTGGTTGGATTTTTATCATTAGGGTGGTTGTGTACACACACTGCCAACACACATTTATAGCCAAACTATAAATGCAAAAGTGAATTTTGCATAATAGGTCCCCTTTAAAGATATCTAAATATTCTTTTAGATTTCGGTTCTTAACAAATGTTTATTTTGGTATCTTCATTTTGAAGGACCTATTTGGTTTAATTCCAGAGATATTGAGATCTCAATATGGCTTCAAGAATAAATTGTTAAATGTTGGTCAAAAACCAAATGTGGGTTACTTTGCACAAAACTGGTACGTCTGAGTGCCAAAAATACACTGAAATGGTCACGGTGAGGCACATTAACTGTTCATAATATCCTATATTTGAATCAGTTTCAGAGATATTTGGAAGAAGGGATTTTAATTTTAACAGCCTCTGAAACCAGCAAGAGTTCAAATAGGCAGTATCATAACTACATGTTTGAAACAAGTTTCTTGCCTCCTAGGAAAGTGCGCTTGCTCTCTCCATACATTGTATTCACCGCTAAGGGGCATATTTGGTGGAATCGCTGACAATACCTCAAACTTTGAAACATTTAAGGGCTCTCACACTTGAATGGGTAAATCTGGGTAATTCTAAACCCCAGGTAAATGGGATCCTGGGTTATCTTATTTTAATTTTTTAGACTGCTCATACTTTACCTGGAGTTTATTAAATCCTGGCTATTCATAATCTCACTATAGATTCCTAAAATCTGGGTTATTGTTCTTATTTGCATATATGTGGCGTCAGCAGTCATTACTGGATGAACACAAAATCACATTTGGTTTTCACCCATTGAAAATGGGTAAAATTCAACAATTTGGACATGGAGCTGCACTGAGATCCCAGTATCTTTGTATAGGGCCTTAAAAATGAAGATTCCAAAAGAAACATTTCTTAGGAAGCAGAATCTAAAGGTGATGATACACGGGGCAACTTTTTGAGCAATGCGGGGCAACGTTGCTTGGGCACTTTCTCATTGAGAATGAGCAACAAATTTCTATCTGGATACTTTAGATCGGTCGTGGGCAATTTTTTTGAGATCCTCCAATCAGAATGCAAGCAGCCAATCACATGACCGGCTTTCAGATTTCAGAAAAAATTCAAACAAGATGGCGGCCTCTCAGCAGCAGTGGAGTGAAGAAAAGCAGCATAAACTCATATCTATCAAGTCATGTGTCAACCCAAAACAGGGAATTTGCCTCCTTTAATGCTTAAAATACCAACAGGTGTCCAATTTAAAGTGTGTAGGCTGTAATTTAGCCATTGAATGTTTTCAGTTAAGTACTAAAAAGACGCATTCTGTGTAACGATTGTAGTGGCGTAGGCTGCAGGGCGTATGGTACGTGAAAGTAGTTTTAAATGCGATCGTCGCGGGTTCGAATCCGCCTTTTGCCAAACTATTCTCCCTTTTCCTATCACAAATCAGATTGGAAAGGCATTTATATTTAATAAAAACAAAGAAAATATTTGAAAAGTTGAAATAAAGTGGCTAACAAGTATTTTTTGGGTTGGCAATAGATTCGCTCCTCTCTGATTAGTTGCTGCCAACTGTCCGTTGCCTTAATTAGTTGCCCTGTGTCTCACCAGGTTGCCCAGTGATGGCAACATTGCTCAAAAAGTTGCACCGTGTATCATCACCTTAAAATTATATCTTAATACTTCTTGAGTTACAGGCATGCACATCGGATAAAGAACATTTTTGGCACTTGGACAGATATGTTCTATGCATTCGTTTTAGTCGATGGAAACAAGATATTTTTCTACTTTCATTATTTGTTCTTCAGAGATTCTTCTTTAAATACAATATACAAAGTGACCTACATTTGATTTTCAACCATTGAAAATGGGTAAAATTCAACCACGTACATGACCATAAAGTCATGTTGGGATCCCAATTTCTCTGGCATCAAACAATATAGGGCCTTTAAAATTAAAATTCCAAAAAATGGAACAAAGATTGCGAAATTCAACAGATTTTACTAATAGACCTACCAATCTCCGTGTAAAAATTAAATAATCTTTCTAAAGTCATTTTAAAACACTCAAATTTGGCTTCAAATCTCAGGTGAAAAATGTTATTTTCACCCCCCTCTACAAAATATTGGATTACTTAGTAAATATTCATATATGACATTTAATATTTTGGCTTTTATTATGTATGTCTTTCACCAGAAAAGAAATGATCAAAATTTTTAGGCGGGAACCTCTGGTTGAGTTGACACGGGATGACCCAATATTGTAACATGATGACTCACAAAGGGAGTCAGGGAGTTCCTGAAAATATCTTGGAAATAAATAAGCTCTTAAAAAGGTATAAGCTGCCTGATGTTTGATTTTATTACAACTGAAAAAACAACAGGAGTATCTGGCGATAAACACTTTTGTAAGACTAATGCTAACTTTTGTAAGACTTTTGTCCGAAGAAATGATGAAAATAAATGGACATCATTTTGGCCAAGTGACATAATGCAGTCAAGACCTGGAACTGCTTCATAGTCGTTCAGTTACTGGCCGTGATAATGATCAGCTATCAGTATCTGTCCAAATTTCGCTGCATGCCTAATTAACACAGTTGCCTGATGTTTTTCTGACCTCTTCAAAGTCTGAAACATTGTCTGTTTCTTCAACTACAAATGTGCAGTACCACTTTAATTATGCAGCCAATGACATCAGCAGGAAATTAGGGAAGCGAGATTTATGCTAATTAAGAGATGAGAGATTGTCATCGACTACTTTTGAAAAGGGCTAATGGAGAATTTGGCATGTAACTTGGGTTAACGCACACGCTTTTCAGTACACTTCTCAAGTACACCGAGTGAACGTCTCTGTAAGAGATCTGGCTCGAGCGTAATGAATCATTTTATCTGCAGATATTGTTTAGTATCACTTACTGTGCAGAGTCCAAGAGGAACATTTTATTGCTCAGATGTTACTAGATGTCAGAGACTTAATGGAGTTATGTTTTATTATAGTATTTCATATAAAATGCAAGTCAATAGTTGTCATAAGGTAAGAGTGTAGAGCTGTAAAATGAGTGTGGAGCCGCTCAGATGATTTGGTCTTGGGAGCATTTGATGAATGTCTGAGTTCATATTGAGATCTCTGGCTTTCGATTGCAAACTTCTGAGCTCTTTTTAAAGAGATCTCATTTGTGCGGGCTGCTTAAAAACGGATCTCACGGGAAACAAAAATAGCACTTTGAACTTTAAACTGTATTACTGGTATCAGCGGGAAGCAGAACTCAGTGTAACACACTATACATCTTAATATGTGGTAATTAGTTCCCTGTAGTTTCATTAATTGATTCACGGGTGAATAGCCACAGCTCAGTGAAGACAAGTGAATCTGTTTTCCTGAGGCTGACAGGAGGTGAGAGGGAGAGAAATGTGAAATTTTACTGTAAGGCTGGATCAAGATTGTGCTTTTTGAGATTTTTGAACATCTACAGTATCGTTCAAAAGTTAGGGGTTAGTATGATTTTAAATGTTTTTTAAAAAAGAAGTCTCTTCTGCTCACCAAGGCTGCATTTATTTGAACAAAAATACAGTAAAAACAGCAATATTGTGAAATATTTTTACAGTTTTAAATAACTGTTTCCTATTGGAATATATTTTAAAATGTAATTTATTCCTGTGATTCAAAGCTGAATTTTCAGCATCATTACTCCAGTCTTCAGTGTCACATGATCCTTCAGAAATCATTCTAATATG
This sequence comes from Elopichthys bambusa, assembly GCA_037101425.1. Taxonomy (NCBI): domain Eukaryota; kingdom Metazoa; phylum Chordata; class Actinopteri; order Cypriniformes; family Xenocyprididae; genus Elopichthys; species Elopichthys bambusa. The sequence goes on along the minus strand of CM074434.1, from coordinate 39,837,023 downwards.
TTGATTTGCTGCTCGAGAAACATTTCTTATTTTGAAATGTTGAAAACAGTTGTGCTGCTCAATATTTTTGTGGAAACTGTGATATATTATTAATTCTTTGATAAAAAGAAAGTTCAAAAGAACAGGATTTATCTTTTTTAACATTATAAATGTCTTTACTGTCACTTTTGATCAATTGAATGCAGCTAGATCTCTTTTATTGATTTTATTTTGCTACATATAAAGGTATTTTACAGATTTTTAATTGTCAAAAGGTCATTCGGTTTAACTCTCTAAAGGCCAATACAGCCATTTAATTTGTGATTAAAATATCTTAAAATGTAATAAATGCATATATATTTTTTTATTCTGGCATGATTTTTATAACATCATATATCAACATAGTGCAAAATGGTGTTAAAATGATGTGTAGAAGTTGTTGCTTTGTTATGAGTAAGAATGTCAAGAAAAATGAATTTCATTGATGTCATTCGGAGTAACCAATATAAAGGGACCATTTTGGATCAAGTCATGCGGTCAATAT